>CM019150.1:152876013-153240532 GCA_009733165.1 Naja naja
GAAGGGTTGAGGTCAACAGTAGACAGTCTAAGATTAAAGTTTTTGGGGTTTGGGGAAGAAACACAGAGTTAGATAGTATATTCCAGACATTGACCACTCTGTTGCTGAAATCGTATTTCCTGCAATCAAGTTTGGTGCGGTTTACCTTGAGTTTGTATCGTGTGCTTGTGTATTGTTGTGGTTGAAGCTGAAGTAGTCATTGATGGGTAGGACATTGTAATAGATTATTTTATGTACTACACTTAGATCGGACTGAAGACAGCATAGTTCTAGGGTATCTAAGCCTAAAATTTCAAGTCTGATGGCATAAGGTATTCTGTTGCGTATAGAGGAGTGGAGGACTCTTCTCATGAAATATCTCTGGACTCTCTCAACTTTATTAATATCCGATATATAGTGCAGGTTCCAGACTGATGAGCTGTATTTGAGTATTGGTCTAGCAAATGTTTTGTATGCTCTAGTTAGTAGTGCAATATTAGGAGAAAAGCTACGTGGGATTTGGTTAACAACTCTTAATGCCTTTTGGCAATGTAGTTACAGTGGGCTCGAGCACTTAGATCATTAGAGATGAGTACTCAAGGTCCTTGACATAGTGGGGGCCATCAACAAGATCTTGACCATTCAGCTTGTATTTTATTTTCTGATTTTTTTGGCCAATATGTAAGACAGAGCATTTGTTTGTTGAGATTTGAAATTGCCACTTGTTTGAGTATTCTGACACATAGTCGAAGGGTAGCAGTATTGTCAGTGGTGTTGAATAGCTTTACATCATCAGCTAAAAGGCAGTTGCTCTTAATATGATCACAAAGGTTATTTATGTAGAGTATAAAGAGTTGGTCCTAGAACGCTGCCTTGGGGACACAGCTATTGACAGATGCAGGTTTGATAGGCGCTCCTATTTTGTCCATTTGTTGCCTGTTTGACAGGAATGCAGCTATCCAGTTATGCAGGTGTCCGAGAGATACCGTAAGATTTTAGTTTTAAAAGTAGTTTGTCGGTGTACCACTGAACAAAGGCTTTACAGAAGCCTATGTAACTAGCATCTGTTGCTTTGCCCTGATCATGTTGTGTAGTCCATATGTTTTTTCAGTGTAGGAGTTGCAGATTACAGGATAATTTTTTCTAAAACCAAATTGTTGTGTGTCTCTAAGTGGGGATAATGGATTGGTTAATAATTGATTCCATGTTTTTGCAGGTGACACAACATAAAGAGATTGGTCTGTAATTTTCAAATAGGCCCTTTTGAAGATGGGGATGACCGTGGCTAGTGACCATAGGTTTGGCAAGGAGCTGGTCCTGAAAGATTTTTCAAAGATTATGCTTAGAGGTTCCGCTATGGCAGTAGAAAGCTTTTTGAAGTAGGGCATAGTCCGTCGGTCCAATAGATAGAGATGGTTTTAGATTGCATAGTACTTTTTCAATGTTATCTTCTTAAAATCAATATGTATTAGATCATGGCAATTGTCTGTGATTCGACTATGAAATATTGGGCGTGATCCATTGCTGTTTCATAGTTTTAACATTTTGATAGTTTAGAAACCCAATGTTTTAGGGGTTTTTTTTTAGCCTTCAGGTCATTGTTGACTTGTTAGCAACTGCGTAGATTAGTCCCTGCAATTTTTTGGCAAAGTTTTTGGAAGTGGTTTGTCATTGCCATTCCTAGGACTCAGAGAGAATGACTGGCTAAAGTTCACCCAGCTGGCTTTGTTTTTTAAGCATGACTAAAATTCATGGGTTCCAAGCTTCTAGCCTTATGGCTAACTACTATACCAAATTGGCTCTCATTCAACATAGTTAGCAGTCTAATAATTAGGTAAGTTAACCTTTTAAATATTTCAGACTCACTTCAATTTTTTACCACCTTTAAGTACTAAAATACCTATATTAAGTACTAAAATATCTATATTTATACATTATGTATAATTTGTGTAGAAACTTTTCATCTTCTTATAAACTCTGTGAATGTTCTATGCAATTTAATGCAATTATTTTGAAAACTTAGATATTAACTTACCGAAAAAATGTGCTGCTGTAAACACCTTCAAATTTTTAAAAATTGGTTTTATATCTCAACCTTTCTTTAAAACATCAAGCCAAGTTTAGACTGGAATCTTCTTTATGCTATTCCTGCAATAACAAGGAGAAAATCAGTGACTAGTCCATGGTTACAGTCAGTCTATTGCATGTATCTATTTAAATATCAATTTATTTTATTAGAGTGAATTCCTTCAGGAACTTAAGACAACATATGTAGCACTACTGTATCTCATCTACTTTTTCTCAGAGCAATAATCTATGAATTAGGTTGTTCTTTGGTTCCAATCCAAAAATGTAACCACTTATCTCATGCTGGCTCAGTTTGTATAATTTTCTTAGCTAAAGTCATGACTGTGTGCATAACAATTGAGCACAGAAAGATGGAAGGATTGCATTCCTTTTTCAGGAAATCTGCAAACGGAAAAATGATTCTTGCACAAAATTATTTTAGATTATTGAAATAAAATTGAAAGGGTGTTAAAGAAAGATAATTGGTGCAGGCACATTTCATTCAGTTCTGCCAAGAAAGTTTGTGTATTTTATTTAGAAATGCTTTTATTTAATAATATTTTAATCTGCATTTTAATGCATTTTTTAATGATTTGGATATTCTGGTGTCTTCTAAGGGACCACTGTTACTGAAAATGCCATCCAATTCTGTAGTTGGGTATGTTTAGCCAGCTTTAAATTGCTCTTTATAATTCTACACAGTTTAAAGATGCTTCAGCAAGTGAGTCAGCCAATAAATTGGCTAAATAACTAAGTTACAGTTATTTGCTAATGTCTTATTCTTGCCAATACATAGATTAGGATATGAATCAAGGCTCAATTCATATGGTAAAGGTGGGTCTCCAAATCAGCTGTTTTCCAACCCTTCAAATCAGAATTTGAATCAAACCTTGTGTTTTGTGTACAGATGTATACTGAGGCATTTATTAACGTACCCTTAGCTTTGTTATGTTATGGGGATGTGTAAAACCTTTGACAGGAACATTTTGCAAAATGTATTACCATAAGCAAAAGCATTCCTTTTTGAAGCATTAAAGCAACTACATCATTTCAAGTTTATTGCACATGGATATACAGTACATGCAGAGATAACACTGCCACTGGACCCACCATGCTCTGTGAAGTGCCACTTCCTAAAGTGTCCTCTCTATTGGTTTGTACATATAATATTTTAGCGTTTTTTTTGATTAAATTATAAACACTTGGTCAATAATACAAAAATTTTATTATAAACCAAAATAGTATCCTTTTCATGATACAGCTGTTTCATATCACAGTACTGCAGTTTACAAAATGAGACAATCTTGTCTTATTCACATACCAGTTGTTTCTGTTTCACTGGGAAATGAAAACTTCTAAGAACAGCAGCAAAAGCCTGTGCATGTATTAATATGGCATTGTTGCAACTTCAGGGGACATGTTTACCTCAATCAAAATAACTCTCTACTATTTCATTAAAATCTGGTTGAGACACTATCCTTAATTCACATAAATTATTTTGTTACACAGGTAGTCATTTTGTTATAGACTGGATAGTGGTTTGTTTTTTGAGTAAGGGAGGGTATCTAATTAATTCAAATAAATGGATCTGCAAAATAGCATAAGATTTTCTAATCTCATAAAGAAAAAAGAGAACCAGCTTGTGGTATGAGTCTTCTCTACCTATTTTAACAATAAGCCCTTTCTCTATTTCCCCATCTTAAGCATGATGCAACATTTCATACATTGTCCTTAAGATAGATAAATGGAAAGAATTAAAAACCCTTTCTAATGTAATTTCTCAATAAGAGCAGATCAATATAAAATTGCTCTGCGTCTGACAAGAGCTACTTAATCCTGTCTTTTCCATAAGGTCAATCAGAATTAAGTAAAGGGGCGTATCTTATGCAGTTCTACTGGATTGTTTACAGGGAGAGTCAAAGCGGGAATGTGATTTAGGTTAATCTCTTTCATAACTCAATAGCTTTTGATAGCATTCATTATGGTATCATTCTGGACAAATACTGTAGGTTTGGGAGTTGATAATGAGTTGTACAATAGTTCCTCTATGATGTAGGCAGATGGGGAGGTATCTTTGGCTGACAATGCCTCAGCCAACATTGGATTATAATGTCCCGCAAGATTTCATTCTGTACCCCAGTGCTATCTGTGTGTCAGGAATTACTTGTACCAGGAGCTAGGAGACCTTGTCCCAAAGGGACAAATATTGACTGTATATATCTATCTTTCAAGTTATATGTATAGTATCCTTTCATTTCCCCACAACCAATAAACCAGTGAGATTAATTGGGCTGAGAAAAGAATGATTGAGTTAAGATCATCCAGGGTGGACTTGAATTAGCAAAAAGCAATAGCACTTACATATACCGCTTCACAGTGCTTTGCATCCCTCTCTAAGCGCTTTACAGAGTCAGCCTATCAACAATCTGGGTCCTCATTTTACCTCGAGGAAGGATGGAAGGCTGAGTCAACCTTGAGCTGGTGAGGACTGAACCCTTGGCAGTCAGCAGAATTAGCCTGCACTGCATATTGGTAGAACATTGAATAACAAGTTGGAAATTTCAGGAGTCATTACAGGCCAACTCCCTGGACTGGAGCAGGAGAATCTACCATTTCAGACAAGTAGTTTGTCCGGTCTCTTCTTGAAAACTTCCAGTGGTGGAGCACCCATCACTTCCCTCCCTCCCTGAATGCCAACACCTTAAGCACAACACTACCTGGGCATTAATACAGTTAACAATAGGGAAAAATAATAATAATTAGGGAAATTCAGTAGTCCACCATCAGGGTTCCATTTACGCCAGATGCTAGATTATTTATTTATTTATTTATAATTGACTTATATGCCACCTCTCGCAAGAACTTGAGGCTCACAATTAAAACACAGTACATCAATCAATAAATATTTAAAACAAAATTAGATCGAATAAGCCCAATCGCTAAAACCCATTAAAATACTTAAAAAGAGTAGACGAACCCCAAAGGAAACAGGCAGGAAAGCCCATGGCTGAGGAGGAATTTTGCCACGGGCATCTTGTTTGACTATGCTGGGGGAGACGCTTGCTGCAGTCTCCCTCATCCAATGTGCCATGATCAACCTGTTATATGTTGAGGAGGCTTTATTCCTCATTCAGTGCAGCATCTTAGTGCTCTAAGTAGCTTCTCCCCTCCCACCCTGTGAACACTGAGGCTTTTATGCTGTTTATCCACAGCTGCAGCATTCCATTCATTTGTTCATCAGCACTGCAGCAGTTTGAGAATCCAGTGTTTTGCCACCTATTCACTTCCTTCTGCGCTCATTGTACAAAGAGTGTGGTTAAGGGAACAGATCACCTCGTCCCTCCTCCCTGATACAATCATCTGTATATGAAACTGTTGGGACAACTGGGAAAGCAAGCATTTATATGTTGTGATGTTTCTGTACGTTGTCTAAGTCAGGAGAAAGAGAGTGTGATGAGGTTGGTATATTTCTGGTATTATCTAAATCGGAGAATCAGATTAGTCACTTTGCATAGGTGATTAACTGGAAATTATAGCAATAGCCCTAGACTTACATACTGCTTCACACTGCTTTACAGCCCTCTCTAAGCAGTTTATAGAGTCAGCATACTCCACAAAGAAGCATGGTTCTTGCAGCCATCATTTGGAAGCAAATAGCTGCTGTTACAAGGGGTGCATGAATTCAGCTCACTTGATGCACCTACTGTTAAGTTTGCATGAAGAGACAGACGCGAGTGCTTCAAGCTCTTTAATTTATTAGTGACTACAGCTCAGAACGGACCCGATTTGGCTGCTGCGGCTGCTACTTATAGCCAGCAGCCGCAGTTGACAGCCAATCAGAGTGCAGGGTTTTCCGCACTTTTAAACCAATCATTTCTAACATTTTACAAGAACAGTTCAAACTAAACCAATGACTTTAAACCTACATACATAACACCCTCCCACTAGGTTCAGTCCATACTCAAACCCCTCTATCTAATGTATTCTTTTAAATAGGTGGGGCTCTTACGTGTCGTTGAGACCTACGTGGTTCAGATGTTTTAAGGTTCACCTTGTGAGGAGGAAATGTGTCTGCTGACATTTCCTTACTTGGACTTCTAGAAATGGTAGAACCAGTTTGGTTACTACAACCTGGTCTCTCCTCCCAATCCATCTCCAACCCAATGTCAGCACCTAAGTCAGGTAGTGATGTGCAATCTTCCATTTGTGAAAATGGTTGTTGGTACTGTGACAGGTTTTGGGATGGTTCCTGTTGTGTTAGCTCGTTCCACATGGGGTTGATTCTTGCTTGCTGATTACTCTCATAATCCTCCCTTCCCCAGAAGAGGCAGTAGGTATGGGAACCAGAGAGGAGCAAGATGCTCCTGAGGTAATCTGGATCTTAATTGATCAATGTGCCTGCTCCAGAGGACACCATCCTCCGCTTTGTACCCTGTAAGACCTGGGGCCTGTGATTTGGGTTATCTCAGCAGGAATCCATAATGGTTCACCCATGAGGTTCTTAGCATAAACAGAATCACCACAGTGAAATGCATTTTACTAGTGGAATCCAGTGGTGCTGGGTGCTAAGTGGGATGAAGGTGGTCAAGGGAGACCTGAGTTTCCTACCCATCAACAATTCAGCTGGGGTTAAATTAGTTGAGGGGTTGGGAGTGATATGCTGAACACTGAGAAGTTTTTCAACTCTCTCAGTGATATCCCCTGGACCCAATTGCTGAAGTTTTTCCTTGGTAAATCGTACCATACGTTCAGCCCAGCCATTAGCCGAAGGATGCCCAGGGGCTGTCAGGGCATGTCTGATACCCTGTTGTGCTAGATATGATTCAAAAGGTTGGATGTAAATTGAGGGCCATTGTCAGAAACAAGCACATCAGGTAACCCGTGAGTTACAAGAAGCTTTTTAAGCTGTTTGATGACAGCTTCAGTTGTGGTGGATGCCATAGGGATAACCTCTAGCCATTTGGAATATGCATCTACTATAATAAGGAAAGTGTGCCCTCTGGTAGGGCCAGCAAAATCAATGTGAATCCTGGACCATGGGCCCCTAGGACATTCCCATTCCTGTGGGGGTGAGAGGTGGGGCAGGCCTGACTACCTGACAGTTGGGACAAGATGCAACCCAGTTTTCAACCATTTTGTCAATACCTGGCCACCATACATAACTCCTGGCCAATCCCTTCATTCTGACAATTCCCGGATGACCCTCATGTAACATTTCCAAAACCTCTTTGTAGTTTTGCAGGAATAACCACCCTGTTACCCCACAAAATACATCCTCTTAATACAGATAATTCAGTTTGCCTGGATTTAAAAGGTTGGGCGAGTTGAGGTAGATCTTGAAGTGGCCAACCTTTCTTAATCCAGCCTATGACAGGAGCCAATAAAGTGTCTTTGGCAGTCTCTCTGGCAATTTGAGCAGCATGTACTGGAAGCTTGGCAACAGTTTCTAGAAAAAAGGTGTGAGTCTCAGGAACAGGGTCCTCAATGTGCGCAGGAAGTGGGCAGCGACTTAGAGCATCTGCATGCCCAATGTCTTTACCAGGTCTGTGGATCAGTTTGTATGAATAAGCAGCAAGAAATTCGGTCCATCTCAGCATTCTTGGTGACAGGATGGTGGGCATTGGTTTGTCTCCTGCCACAATGCCTAAAAGAGGTTTGTGATCTGTGACAACAGTAAATGTTCTCCCATATAGATACTCATGAATTTTTGACAGCTGCTACAATTGCCAAAGCTTCCTTGTCCAGTTGGCTGTAATTTCTCTCTGCTTTAGTCAAGGTGCAAGAGTAAAATGCAATAGGAGCTTCCCTTCCGCTAGGAAGCATGTGGCTCAACCCCCCCACTCCAAAAGGGGAGGCATCACAAGTCAGAACAACAGGAAAGTTCTCAGAGAACTGTATCAACACAGCATCAGACGTGATTAGTCTCTTGATATTGTTAAATGCAGCTTGTTCCTTCCTCCCCAGACCCAAGCAGATTTTTGTCCAGCAACCTATGTAGGGTTCTGCAATGGTTGCCTTCTGAGGTAGAAACATATGATAGAAGTTAATGAGTCCCAAGAATGCTTGTAAATCTGTTTTGCATTTTGGCCAAATTTTGGCTTCTTTGATTGCCTGAACCTTTGCCTCTGTGGGGTGGATGCCATGTTTATCAATCATGTAACCCAAGAATTCCACTTTATCTGTTCTAAGTGTGCATTTTTCTTCTTTGACTTTTAACCCTGCTTTTTTGAATCTAGTTAAGACTTCCTGAGTCTCTCGTAATTGAGTGTCATTTTCAGCAGAAATTAAAACATCATCAAAATAGGGCACCACCCCTGGCAACCCTTGTAACATTCTTTCCATAAGGCTTTGGAAGATGCCTGGTGCCACGCTTACTCCAAATTGCAACCTTTTGCATTTGAAAGCACCTCTATGGGTTACAATGGTTTGGGCTTCAGCAGTGGCATCATCAACTGTTAATTGTTGATATGCCTGTGCCAGGTCCAACTTGGCAAAAACTGTGCCCCTCCAAGAGAATGTAATAAATGATGCACTACTGGAACTGGATATGCTCTGTTGTAGCGCATGGTTCAATGTCCCCTTGTAGTCTCCGCAGATTCTCACAGACCCATCAGCCTTGACTGGTGTGACTATGGGTGTCTCCCACCTGGAGTGATCAGTGGGCTCTAAAACCCCTTGGGCTATTAGTTTATCTAATTGTGCATCAATTTTTCCTTTAAGGCAAATGGGACCCTTCTGGGTTTTAAACGGATTGGTTGTACCTTGGGATCTAGGTTAAGGTGATAGGGGTCCCCAAGTACTTGCCTAATCGTTGCTGAAGACCTCTGGAAACTCAGACTTCAAAGCCTCTTCCCACTCAGTGTTGCTCACGTGATTGATGCCAGTCACCTCGATGCCCAGCGGTTGAACCACTCAAGTCCCAGCAGACTTGGGCGGTCCTTGTCCACGATGGTCAGGGTAGGTGTTTGGTGTGGCCTTTGAATTTCACGTTGAATTCTCTTGTTCCAACTACTGGAATCTTGTTCCCTTGGTAGTCTTTAAGAGTCAATGCTTGCTTCTTGAAGTGCTTCTTCTGGATGTTTGGGAGAAGTTGTGAATAGTGTCCCATGACACCATAGATAGTATGAGCCTGAGTCCACTTCCATTTGGCAAGGCCTTCCTTCAATAAGTACCTTGACATGCACTTTTCTGCTTCTTAAAGGTGATGAATGACCAAAGTGACTGTTTGATGAGTTTCATTCTTCCCATTTGCTTCTGTGCTGCCCCATTTTCTCACTGAGATTGTTGGGCCTGAATTCTTTGTCTTTGCTTGTAGCAAACTTTCTTCTGTTGGGTGGAGTTCTGGATGATTTGCAGACTCTTGCTAGGTGTCCTCTTTTTTCACAACGGAGGCAAATGGTGTCTAAAACTTGCATTCAGTGCGGGGTGGCTTCCCCACAACCTCTGCAGTAGAAATCTTGCCTCTTTCTTCCCAGGTCTTTCTTTTTCCGCTCCATTCTGAGTCTGTAAATTCCTTCCTCCACCTCACTACAGTCTGACTCAGAATCTATTTGCTCACAATGAGTTGTTGTGGACTTTTCCACATCAGGATGGCTTGTGGCCTTGTTGATTTTCTTCATGGCTGCTGCTGAGGACTTGGTAGCTTCTGCTGAAGAGGCTTCTTCTATTGCTTCCTTCAGCGTGATCTTAGGTTTCAGTAATAACTTGCTCTGTAGCACCTTGTCTTTAAGGCCCAGAACAAATCGATCGCATGGCCTCTTCTAAACTGTTAAATTCGCATGCACCCCCAATGTCTCTTAAACTTGCCACAAAGTCGTTTACGTTTTTGCTTTCCCCTTGATCACGATGGTAAAACTCGTGTCTCTTAATGAGGCACGATACTTGTGGCACGTAATGGGCTCTTAACAGCTTTTCTAAGTCAGGCCAGTCCATTACCTTCACGTCTGAGGCTCCTGCCAATGCCTTCGCCATCTTGAAAACTGCCAGACCGCAGTGTGTAAGAAAGACCGCCCTCTTCCACTTCTCAGAAATGTCGGCAAGATCGTTTCCCTCCAAATACATTTGGAAACGATCTGCATACGACTCCCAGTCTTCTGCCGTCGGATCGAACAGGGCTGGGGGGGTGTTCAGCACAGCCATCTCGCTCTCCTTCTGTTCTGCATTGCCTTCTTCTTCAGGGGAATCCCACCTTCGTCGCCAGTGTTAAGTTTGCATGAAGAGACAGACGCGGAGTGCTTCAAGCTCTTTAGTTTATTAGTGACTACAGCTCAGAACGGACCCGATTTGGCTGGGCTGTGGCTGCTACTTATAGCCAGCAGCCGCAGTTGACAGCCAATCAGGGTGCAGGGTTTTCCCGCACTTTTAAACCAATCATTTCTAACATTTTACAAGAACAGTTCAAACTAAACCAATGACTTTAAACCTACATACATAACACCTACAACTGTTCCTGTATAACCTGGCCAAATTGCTCTGGTAACTTATTGCAGTATTTCCTATGGGGGATTTTTTTTGAGAAAACTGCAGTTTCTTTGGTTAAGAAATTACAGTATTGCCAAATGCACATAGTCCTCAAATTACAACTGCAATTGAGCTCCAACATTTCTACTGCTAAGCGAGACAGTTGTTAAGTGAGTTTTGCCCCACTTTCTTGCCACCATTGTTAAATGAATCACTGCAGTTGTTAAGTTAGTAACATGGTTGTTTAAGTGAACCTGCCTTCCCCATTGACTCGGTTTGTCAGAAGATTGAAAAAGGGGATCGAATGATTCCCAGGATCCTGCAACAACGCAAATATAAACCAGTTTGCCAAGCACCTGAATTTTGATCATGTGACTGTGGGGACACTTCAACAGTTGTAAGTGTCATAAGTCAGTGCCATTGTAACTTCAAACAGTCACTTGATGAATGGTTGTAGGCTGGGGCCTATCTGTACCACAAATAGGTAGCTGAATGGAACAACCTAATTTATATTATATCTATTGTCATATTATATTATAATCAAGGGTGGGATTCTACCAATTCGGGTGAACCAGTAGTTGTGGCGATGATTTGGCCTGCCTACCCACCCCTGCCCTATTCTGTCCTTTATTTCCAGGGTTATCAGCTCAGCTGTTTGGCATGGCACAGTGGATTGCCGCGCCTCAGCTGAATTACTCACCGGGATTGCAGCAGAAGGTAAGTTTTAGACCTGCGCATGCATTTGGCACTTGCTCACCAAACTGATTGTTACACCAGTTGAATCGCACCCCTGATTATAATATGAATTACGTTGTGGTTCTGGCTGCCAGTTAGTTACTCAGTTAAGTTCAAAGTAAGTATAATGACCTAACATATGTGTTGTTGCTTAGAATTGAGGTCCCCAGTCCATGGACTGGCACCTATCTGCAGCATGCCAGCAACCCGGCCACGCAAACAAGCGAAGCCCCAAAATCATGCCCCCTCTGGTCCATAGAAAAACATTTCTCCACGGAACTGGTCCCTGGTGCCCAAAAGGTTGGAGACCACTGGCTTAAAACATCTCCTTTCTGAAGAGGTTTACTCATTGGATGCCAAAGTATGGTCAATGCAAAGCAAGGCTAAGGTTCTAGAGGCTTGTATGAAATCACACCGTTCTTCTTCTTTTCAACGCGCTGCATTTACCTTTCATCCCTTTCATGGTTGATTGGAAGAGGAATAATGCCTGGAGGGCATGAGGCTTGTATGCAAACTGCTGACCATCTGACCTGATGCTCAATCAGCAGAGAGAATCACAATGCAATGGAAGGAGGAAAGGGCGAGGGCAGCATTTGTTATCTCAATCTGATTACCCTGGGAGAGAGAATGCCATAAGCAATTTACAGGCTGCTGCTGTTTTGCAAACTGCAGCAATTTAAGAGCAGATTAAGAGAAACACCTTTTCTTTTCTTTTTTTCTGGACTCTGGTGAATGAGAGCGACTGCCTTTGAAGTAGAATCCAGATTTCTATCATTATGCAAAAAGTAGGATGACCATCCTTCCCATTGCAAATATATTTATTTCCAATGACATCGTATTATTTCATCAAGTTGTATGTATATTTACTTATTAAACGTTCCAATTTTTTTTCATTAACCCAATAAAATCATTATATGGATGGATACATTAACTCACTTTAGGGAATCATCACATAACATATATCATCACAAGAGTTGTGTACTATTACTTGGATATCTGACAAAACAACTTCTCCCTTAGATGTTTGCCTGTAACCAGCATTTTTGTGGCCATGGCCTCATTAAGATTCCTCATTTGCCAAGAAACAGCTGCAGTAGTGACTTAAGACAGGACATTTGCAATACAAATGCACCAATTCAAGAATTTCTTCCTGTCGTCAGTTCCTAATCTTTTGAGCTTTCTGCAACAGCTTCTTTCTTTCCAGACTGAAGAACAAACACTACTGCTTTAAGAAGCTCCTTGTGAATTGAACTCTTGAAGAAATAATACTGTTTTTTCCCCAGACTCAGTGTATAAAATCCAGCAACTGTATTTGAACAGCAAAGAAGTGTAACACTTGTGCAAGGACCAAGAGAGGAAGTTTTTGTAATTACTTCACAATTCTGGAGTCACTGCCTTTTCTGCAATCGGTTGTATTTGTTGTTGCTCTCTAAATAAGGTTTTATTGTCATTCCTCGTGCTTTTGTTTATTTATCATTATCTAGATTTGTAAATATTTTAATCTTGTATTTTATATTTTATAACATATAATATGCCTTATTTTAATTGTGATGCTTCTATAAACAAATAAACAAACTACTGTCTAGATCTGAGAAGGCTCTAGAAACAGAAAGCTTTTGCTTGAACTGTTAAGACTGCTGTGTCTAATAATAAAGGTTTTTGATTGGGTCAAAAGAAAATCCTTTCAAAACATTTCTGTAGTAAAGAAAATGCGAAGGTTAAGCATTCAAGACAATCTTTCAGAAACACTATACCTCAACGTTCATTGGATCATAGTTAGAATCCAGCAATCCTAGGACTTGTGATGCATCACTTTTCTTGTTCCTTATTTTCATTAGCCTTTGCGATCATTTATAATAGGTTTCTTCAGACAAAAAACTCCAAAAAATAATTATATAACAAATTCATCTGATGCAATTTTTAAAAGATTGATCATTTGGTAAGACCTGCTGGACACAATACGGTTTTTGAGATAAGGATAGGTAAAAGCTGCACAAACAAGTATCAGCTTCCCATTAGTTTCTCTTTTTTGTTTCAAATGAAATATTATGACGTTATCATATTTCCACACATGTTTATAACCCTCTTGTGGTTTATTACAAAGAGCTTATTTGTCATTCTGTCTCCAAATCATGTCACAAACATAAGAAAGATATATTTCTACTGTTTTCTGAATAGTGTAACAAAATCAATGGAAGCTTTGTCATCAGCTTCCAAAGAATGAAAGCTGTAACATGTGAGTTTGATCTTTGCTCTGATTTCTGATAAGGAGCCATTTAAAAATGTGATTCCTGAACAGATAAGTGATACTTCTGTAGAAACAGCAAATGATCTTGTATTAATTGAACTCTAAATTAATCCAGATCTGCATATAAAGTCACTGGGCAGCGTAATTTGGATTGCAATTGTAAACCTGACACATTTCTAAGAATATGAAATCTAAGATGGGAAGGGATGTTCCAAAGTTTGTTTCTCAAAAACAGGCTAAAATAAAATATTTTATTATTTCTACTGAAATATACTAGTTTTATATACAACATTGTTCTGCTTATATATTGCAATACTCCATGTTGTATTACTTCATCCAAGCTCTCAAACCAGCTGAAATTTATTTAATTTGCCATACATAATCAGGTCATAGAATTCTGTATACAGAATTTCAGTTGTCTTACCATTATTGGTCTCAGAATATCTGGTGGAAACTTTTATTTTCTATGAGGCAGATATGAAATATATTAAGTTAGTGCTGTTCTACCATTAGATATCACATTGCCTCCATATTTCTCAGAATTCTTCAAATGCATATTGTTTTGTATTTACTATATAAGTAATATAAGTTTTACTTGTAGTAAGTATTGCTAGTATTGCTAATTTCTGTAGCAACCTAATTGCTAATCTAATCAAAGAAGTTAATTTAATCATCTCTGCAAGTTCTATAATCTTCACCAACCACTCTTCCTTTGTAGTTATAGCTAGTTCTGAACTTACAACCAGTCACCTAACAATGTTCAAAGTTACAATGGCCTGGGAAAGGGTGCTTCTGGCATTGTGCTGGCTGCCACTTCCTACTGTCACACATTGCATTTCAGATATTTGGCAACTGGCTTTCATTTACGACTGGTAGCCAAATACCCCATTATCATGTGATTGCCATTTGCAAACTCCTCTGCCGCCTTCCCTTGCAAGTGGAGGGAAGGAAGGGGGCAGAGGTGGTATTCAGCAGGTTCTGACCAGTTCTGGAGAACCGGTAGCAGAAATTTTGAGTAGTTCGGAGAACCGACAAATACCACCCTGACTGGAGATTATACAGTATCCTTCCCCTGCCACACCCACCAAGCCACGCCCACCGAATCGGTAGTAAAAAAAAATGAATCCCACCACTGGAAGGGGGTCTGAAATCCTTTGTGGGGCTGCAGGAACAGAGCTGAAATCTTCAGAATTTCATCTCTATTTCTGCAGCCTGCCAAAGGATTTTTCTCCCCCTCCAAGCAGAAAAAGGAGGAAAAATCCTTTATGGGGCTGCAGGTGAAATCTTCAGGATTTTAGATCCACAAAGGGTTTCCCTTCTGTGCATGGAAAGGAGCTAATTTTTTTGGGTAGGCTGGGAACATTTGAGAGCAAATGGCCTGCCTCCTGGTTGGGCTGCTCTGTTACTCCATCTGCTTAACCTGGGAAATCACCTAACCACCACAATCAAGAGTGCCAGAATTGTGGTCGTTGAGTGATGTAGTCACATAGGCATCTCACTTAATGATCACTTTATACATTTTATCATACATTCTTTCACTTCTTCTGTCTTTCAACAAAGTTTATACATTTTAGCAATAACATGTTCATTATTAGTACAGCTTTCTGTTTCAAACTCCATCTTACATTGTTCAAAACCATAAAATCCTTTATTCACTTTAATCCTGTCTGATAATTGTACACAAGAAAACCATTGACAAATATATCCTTAGTTTGTCAAATCTTCTCTGATTTTATTTTGCAATCTTCTTGAGGAAATTCTAGTACATCATGGTTAACTTACCATTTGTGTTTGCTTATTGTTTCTTTTCTATAAAATGCTTCTTGCACTGAAAGTCACAAAAGTGTTTTCAGGTACAATCTATTATTCCATACTGTAAAAATGGCTCATCTGGCATAATGAGTTTTGAAATCTACATTAACTTTAGCTTTGTCACATCCTTAGCTTTGTCACATCATGACAGGTATCCCTGTCACAGGTTCTCAAAAGATTTTCCAGATTCTCTTTTCCAATAGTATATTAAATGGTAAACCCCAATATCCAAGTTGCCCTGTTTGCTGATGCTTTGATTCTTACAATCTTTACATCACTATCTCATTTTTTTTCTTTACAAATTACAGTTGTGTCAGTAAAAATAATGTTAAATTAATGGACTTAATGTTATAATGCTAATGAAAGCTAGGGAGTTTTGTTACTTAAGCTTAAATGTCACTTCAAGAAAACTCAAGCCAACTGCAGAGACATCAAGGGAAGTAAATGTGCCAATAAATGAGGATAAAGAGATTGCAGAAGAGCTAAAGAAATAATGCTGTTTTGTTTTTAGTCTGTTCTTACCATCATCATTTGTCTCAATTTGGCTTTTTAATTTGTTAATAAATGGATGTTATGAGCAACGGTAGACAAGTACGTTGGTGATGTCAAATTATTTTGTATAGTTAGCTCAAAAAGGTACATACTGATTGCGAAAATAGATATTTCACTGTAAATAATGACGGTATAAAACAAAACAATACCGTTGCAAAATCACAACCGATGGTGACAGCCATGAAGGCTTTGTGGGCTCATGGCTCTGGGTCCACTTCACAACACACCTTCTTGTGAATTTTTCTCTGCCCTTGAATTAGCAAAGCAAAGCAAGTTCTTAAGTTTTGATTTTATGCATACAACGCATTTCAGACAGCTATTTCATTCCTGCATGATTGATCGCTTTCCCCTACTTTCGTGCATCTCTCTGTTTCTGATAAACCATAGCAAAATGCTGGCAAGGCTGTAAAATAACAGCTTGATTTGTATGCCTCTGGCCATGCATATTGAAGTTAACCATCTCTGGATGGACATGTGTGCAGACCACATGTTCACTCAATATGCCCAATGCTATTTCTGTATTCCCACTTCCTACTTAGGGTTAAGGAGTTAATTTTGCTGACTGGCAGGCTCATATAGCATTCTGACTTTATTCTGCCTCTACAGAAGCCATCTAACATTGGGAAGATCTGTCTGTCATTGCCTCTTCTTCTTTCTTCAATAGTTTTTGGATCTTTATCCAAAATCCAAATATTTTCACAAGTTTTGGAACCAATAAGAGCCAACACCACCTAAAATCTGTTTTGGTTTGGCATTTCACTCCCCACTGCCATCCTTCCAAAAGTTTGCCTTTAAATTTCCAGCTGTCTCCTCCCCGTTGCCAGTAACAGTTTTCCTATGGGAAGACGACTAACTGTGAAAATACAGGTTATCTCTCCTTCTCTCGGCTTCTATCTGTTAAAAGATAAATGCATGTATCTTTAGGTGACTATGTGATATCAATGCTATGACACAGTGGCAGAACAGAAAAGGAACATTGGGATTACAGTGGATATTTCAATTACAAATATCTAATAGGCAACTATTAAGGGGAAAGTAAATTCTATTTTAGGGTCTAGTTGGAAATAAATTGAAAACATCACTGCTGATATTATAATATTTTTATGTGAAGATACATAAAGTAACAAGAGGCTCACATTGGCTGGGCATAGAGAACCAATACCATTATCAGGTAAACTAGTGTAGCAGATGATAGACCAAGGGACAATTTGCTGGGGGCCGTCAATCCTGCAGGTTTGCTCCCATTGATATATGTGAAGTCCTTCATGTTTCAATAAATGTGAAATCATGTAACAAGTTGTTCCTATGCCAAACCTGGAATTCTCACATGCTTTCAAAAGAACCTATTTCTGTAAATAAGGTCTCGGTGGTTTCCTTTTCATGAGAACTGATGACTCTCTGTGCATCTTTCAGAAAATATCTGGAATATTTTAAATAGTCTAGAAATAAAATAAAACAAATAGATGGCATGTTGCTAAAATGTGAAGCATACAGATGTACAGAATGGAATCAAGTAGTCTATAAATCTAATAAATAAAATGTTCTGTGGCTTAGATAATCATGTTGAATAAACAGAATAGAAGATTTTTAAACTCTAATGTTTTAGGGGAAATGTTCCTTTGGAAAGGAGCAAAAGAAAAGAAAATCGCTGCTTCTAATTTTGCTGAGACATGAGCTGGATATGATCTCTTTTCTCCCTGAAATGATTCCCTTCTAGCTGTTCATTATAATTTTAAGAAGTTACGTCTGTAGCCCATATGCAAGATAAGTAATAGTACATTCCTTTGTGTTATGTTTTTCAGAATAAGATTTGTTTTATCTTTTTAGTAGCTTTTCCCAACTCTCCCTATCTTACGTGCTGAGACTGTAACTCTCAAAACCATCCATGTTGAATTATAAGGTAGCAAAATAAAGTATTTCAGTGACAGTTTGGGAGATTTTGGATAAAGATGTAAGTATTTCACATTAATTATGCCTCTTTTTTTTAATCTCTGCAGAAATTTCATCTTATATTTAGAACACGAATATAAAAAGGCACTGAAGAATAAAGCAGATAAATATGAATGAATACCATTGCTGCTTCCTTTTACCTGGGTGGATATAAGTGATGTGATAAACATATTATTTTGGATATTCTTTTTTAAAAAGAAGATAAGGGCTTGGCTGACATCCTTCTCCAGAAGTCTACAGCATATTAAAAAGAAATGACAAGCCTATTAGCAGAAGATAACCTGGAGTCCCAGGGCTCAGATGAGCTTGAATGCAAAATCTGTTACAACCGCTATAACCTGAGACAGAGAAAGCCCAAAGTCCTGGAGTGTTGCCACAGAGTATGTGCCAAATGCCTTTGCAAGATCATAGACTTTGGGGAATCTCCTCAGGGAGTCATCGTTTGTCCATTCTGTAGGTTTGAAACATGCCTGCCTGATGACGAGGTGAGTAGTCTTCCAGATGATAACAACATCCTGGTCAATTTGGCTTATGGAGGAAAGGTAAAGAGGTGCCTGCCGGACAACCCTACAGAGCTTTTGTTGACTCCCAAAAGGTTGGCATCCCTTGTCAGTCCTTCCCACACCTCCTCCAACTGTCTGGTTATTACCATCATGGAAGTACAAAGGGAGAACCCGCCAACACTGAACACCACCCCGGTGGTGGAATTCTACAGGCCTACAAGTTTTGATTCTGTGGCATCGGTACCCCAACAGTGGACAGTGTGGAACTGTACTTCCTTGCTCTTCCAGACTTCCATTCGAGTCCTAGTTTGGTTGCTAGGCTTGCTGTATTTTAGTTCTTTGCCTTTAGGGATCTACTTACTGGTATCAAAGAAAGTCACTCTGGGGGTAGTATTTGTCAGCCTTGTTCCCTCGAGTCTTGTTATTCTCATGGTTTATGGCTTTTGCCAATGTATATGTCATGAGTTCTTGGAATGTATGGCTGCTTCTTAGCGGCAATCGCAATGAAATAAGCAATGAAATGTATGAAATGGCCATAGGTGTAGCATAGGTAACTTACTGTATCCTTCTCTTTCATAATCTTGTTACGTTTATCCATTGAATAAGAATACTGACCAGTTTTGTGGTCCTTTTCTTACTTTTAAGAGTAAACAAATTGTTTTATTCTGCTCTATCCTGTTTATCAATGAATAATCACTTTCAATAGACTAAGCAATAGAAAGAAGATGAGACCAGAATAACTTCTTAACTAGGTGCCTGATGCTACATTACAATAGTGCATTCATTTAAAATAATTTCTTCATTTAGGAATACAACTGGCCTTTCTGGAGCCATTTCAGATGAAATATCTATTGCATTAAACTGTGTGTTATTTCTGCTGGTGCTTTGAGTAATGTTCTTTGGGGTGTTATGAACTGGAGCCCTCTGCTGCATTACTTACCTTGAAATCATAAAAGAGGTTTACTAGAACACTTGGACATTTCATTAGAATTCCACATATATCTGTGGAGATTCTCAGTCATCCAGGCCAGGGTTGTCTTAAAGGTGCTTTTTCGAGAAGCAACTGGACTTTCTGGTTTTTCTTTCTCTCATTTTGCTTCCCATCCAAGAAGCTTCTTCTCTCTGACTGGATAGTGGGGAATGGAAGGATTCAAATAATTTACTTATTTAAAGAAATCCTTCCATTCCACACTGTCCAGTCAGAGCTGAAGAAGCTTCTTGGATGGGAAACAAAACATCTTCAGAGAAAAACCAGAAAGTCCAGTTGCCTCTTGAAAAAGCGTCTTAGGGATAGAATTCCATAGGTTTCTGAGCATGGGGTTCAGGTTTCTACAATCCACAAAGAGAACTGGGGATATCTCTATACCAGATGACTTCAGAGAAGTCAGGGAAAAAAACTATAAGAGAAAGATGGACCCTTGGATATTTAAGCAACTTATACAGATAAGGAGGCTGCAAAAATCCACCATCCTCTGGCATATTCCATAATAACATAATCCTCTTCTTATATTTATCCTCAATTATTTTCTGTTTGAAGGAAAACAGAGTTGATTTCATGATTGATTTGACAAATGGCAATTTATTGTCATTCTTCATTATTATATACATAGCTTATGTATTTTTCTTTCCAGTTGCGACCATATGGATTAAAGCCTTTGGCCTTTCCCTACTTGCACTCAACTGTGGGAAAAATGTGGCACATTTTTTTCTACCGTAACCACATGACATGAATCAGAGGATCTTTGAAACTCTACCAATGTAAAAATAGCAATATTTGCCCTCGTTCCAACACTTTGCATCGCAGTACTTTGCCTCTTTTCAAACATAGCAATTGATTCCACCAAGGCAGTGAGGTGAAAAGGCCTAATAGGTTTTGTAAAGTTGGAGATTGTCCTTGGACAGTGTTGGAATGACAACAACTCAGCAGATTTGGTGTTAATATAGTTCTTTGCTGACTCAGGGATGGTGGGTAGCACTTCAACCTGGCAGTTTTGTTGTAATGTAAGGTATAAGGTTGAGGTATAAGAACGAGAAGGAAGCGCAGATGGAGGTAAAGAAGGAAGAACACATTTAGAAGATTTCAGCCCGGCTTTTTCAGAAAACATAGGGAGGATTTCCATATTGACTATGTACAGCAAGGGTGTCAAGCTTGTGGCGTCACGTTGCTGTCATGTGACATTTCTCAACATTTTCCCCATTTGCAGAGCTGGGGTGGCTGTGGCCTGCGTGTGACGCATCTGGCCCCCAGGCCGCCAGTTTGACACCCCTGACAGAATGCATGGTTTGCTTAGCACATATCAAATCAAATAATGCACTAAGTGTCATATTAGCAAAAAACAAAACAAAACATGGTTTCAGTTTGCAGGTAGAAATCAAATTTTAACTTTTATGATGGAGAATATAATTGAACTGTAATAATGTGAGTTTAACCGTATAATGATGCTGTTTTGTTCTACTTTAAGTAAACTAAATGTTACTAATATTTAGATGATTTTAAGGGGAGTATTAGAGGTCATACGCAGAATGTCGTAGAATGAGGGGGGGAAAGCAAACAGTGTAAAGATTTTGAATAATATTACAACAGGAAAGAAGACCAATTCCATTTTCCTGTCAGAAACCCTTAGCTATAATATAAAACATTGGTAATGTTGAAATAGCATTACATTAGTGTGGGAAAATGTTGGCTATAGCTTGCTCTTACTGTTCTGTTGAAATCATTGGTTGTTAAAGTGCTTTTATCTCAACTGATACGAAGCAACACACCCCAAAGCCTAAAGAAATGTTAATTTTGCCAATTGCTAACAGCATTAAAAAGAATGTCTTAGAATTATATATTACTACTATTAATGTGTTTGTAGCAATACATATGTAATCAGATGAAATGCCCTGGCCAGCACCAATAAACCACGAAGCATCATCCATGACTCCAATATGAAACAAAGAAAACCATTCAAGAGAAAACATTTTATACTGTCTGTGACATTTGTATAACTTGTTTATGTGTATATATGTCATGAGGATTTATATATTTGTAGGGAATTCATACTCAAGATTGTTCAAGCTGTACTATTTCATAATAGATTCTTCATGCAAGATGAAAATTAAAGATAAAAGTGCAACATTTCTGTAAATGTTTATAAGTTATGGCTGGCAGTGATACTAATGCTAAGTTTTTGGCCCACGCATTAAGAATTTATGTTGACACAGTATCATGTTCTGCGTGTTTCAAAATAGTGCCTTCAAAGCCAATTCTTTATTTCCTTTAAAAATGAAATTATAATATGCATTAATACAGATAGTCCTTATCTTACAACAGTTGGTTTAGTGACCGTTGGAAGTTGCAATGGCATTAGAAAAAAGTGATTTATGGCTGTTTTTCGCACTTATGTCCATTGCAGCATCCCCATGGCCAAATGATTTACACTTGGATGTTTGACAACAGGTTCATATTTATAATGGTTAGAGTGTCCCGGGGGTCATGTGATCTCCTTTTGCAGCCTTCTGACAAGCAAAGTCAATGGGGAAACCAGGTTTACTTAACAACTGCTATTAATTTAACAACTTCAGTAATTCACTTAACAAATGTGCAAGAAAATGGGGCAAAACGTATTTAACAAATTTCTCACCTAACAACACAAATTTTGGCCTCAATTGTGGTTATAAGTTGAGGACTACCTGTAATGAAGTAATCATATCATACTTCATTCCAAGTCTTTAAAATACTTTACAAAATTTTACAACTTTTTAAACCTAATATAACTGAACTGCATCGTAAGTTCTTCTCTCATCCCCTGAACAGTTCCTAAAATGTTAGTTTTCTTTGTTTTCTGGAGGAATATAAAGGAACATTGTCCATGGGGTCGCGATGGGTCGGACACGACTTCACAACTAACAACAAAGCATTATGTTCTATAAGATTTAAATATATTAATTGAAACCTTAAAATTTTTATGATGTGCACATTGTCTCTTCACTTCCACACTCATATCTGAGTGAGTAAATAGTTTTAAAATTAAAGTTGAATTTAGAGGTTTAAATCAGAGGTGGGATTCTACTGGTTTGGCCCAGTTCTATAGAACTGGTAGCTCCGAAGAGCAGCTGACACTGAACCGGTTCTCTCCAAAGATCTTCTTTCCTTTTGTTGGGCCCGCCTGCCCACCCAGACTCTAGGCTGTCCTTTATTCTTACCTTCGTTGCTTTGCGCAGCACAGCTGAGTGCCGCACATCAGCAGGAGATGGTGATTGCTTGCAGGAGAAGTTGTTTTACAAGTACTGTGCATGCACGCGCGCACAGCAAAGCATGCGCTCACCGAACTGGTTGTTATGCCAGTAGGATCCCACCCCTGGTTTAAATCAGGTTATAGAGAAGCAGTTGGTGTTTCTCTCCTGTCAGAAATTATACGAGTAATAATATAAGTGTTTTATCTGGCATTAAAATGTACAGGTAGTAGTAATACACAATTGAACCCAAAGTTTCTGTTGCCAAGTGAGACATTTGTTAAGTGAATTTCATCAATTTGTTAAGTGAATTTTACAACCTTTCTTGCCACACATGTTAAGTGAATCACGGAAGCTGTTAAGTTAAGAACACGGTTGTTCAGTGAATCTGGCATTCCCATTGACTTTGCTTGTGAGAAGATCGCAAAAAGGAGATCACCTGACCCCGGGACACTGCAATGGTCATAAGTATGAGTCCATTGCCAAGTGTCTGAATTTTGATCACGTGACTCTGGGGGTGCTGCAATGGTTGTAAGTCTGGAAAACGGTCAAAAGTCACTTTTTCCAGTGCCACTATAACTTCGAACAGTCACTAAATGAATTGTTATAAGTCAAGGACTACCTGTGCAATATTCCTGAGGTTTTCCATAAAACCTGTTCCTCTTTGGGCTGCTTTTGCATACTCCTTGCAATAACATCTTTCATGTGCTGCTTGACTGCAAGATATGCTAGAGTTGTGATATTAACAGTTACTAGTGGGATTCTGCTTGAAGGGGAAAAAATAATGTGTAACTAGGGAAAATAAACACAGGACAGTTTTCTTTTATTTCTGTGAAACTGACTAAGATGCAACAGTCCTATTTTTTAAGTCATTTGCTTTTTTAGAAACCAAGGGAACAAAACCCTACACTGTGTTGAGTAAATGAATGCATACAGGGCCTATTAAAAGTAAAAGAAAGAAAAACAAAGGGAAAGGTGTCGGGCTGCTTGTATAAGATAAAGCAACCTCATCACAGAATTGGCCCCTCCTTTTTCTGCAGGCTTCATTTAATTAGCTTTCCCTTTCAACTTTAACAAATGGGGATCATTAAAGCACAGCACAGAGTTGAAAAGCAGCTCTATTGGAAATGAACTAAATCACATTTTTTATAGGATTGTAAATTGAGCAAAGAAGAAATAATAGGCTAAGAGACAAATGGGAGGGAAGAGATGTTTTTGATCTCTCCTAGCCCCAAAGGCCTGGTGGGTGGTAGGGAAAATTTATTCTTAAACAGTGTATATCAAATGTATGGGAATGGAAGTGTGAACCTGTGCGTTTCACAGAGAGAAAGCTAAACTTCGTCTAAAAGCAACTATTACAGCCATTTAAGCATGCAGCAATAGTGAATGTATCTTGCGTATTTATTATCCCTATTGAGTTATTTATTGTGTGTGCTCCTTGTTCATCTTCTAAACACGGTAGATACTGTGTTCTTCTATTAACCATGTGCTTATTAGTTGTATTTTGAAAAACTACCCCACACCTTCAAGTTACACAACTCTAGTGACTATATGCTCTTGTTTATGTTATTTTCTTGAAAACAATACATGAGTGGTTAGTCTTTGTCTTCTACTAAACCATTTTCTCAACTTCCCTGTCAAGCTTGCAGCTCTGGAATTTCCTATGAATTTCATTAAAGTATTAGCCAGACCTGGGATCTGCTTAAATGTTTTTAAATGTTTTTAACAACTAGGTGTTGCAGTCATTGTTGCAAAGGCTAGCCAATCAGATGTCTTCACTGCTGGCAGAATGAGAAAAGGAAAGAGGGCAGATAATTGCACCATAGATCACAAGTTCTGCATTCTATCTAAATGTATTCTGAAAACAGTACATATTTTAATGACTTCTCCCAAGAAGGATTTCTTTAGAAAGGGGTACATTTAATTTTTAAAAACTGTTGAATCTGCA
Organism: Naja naja; assembly: GCA_009733165.1. NCBI lineage: Eukaryota > Metazoa > Chordata > Lepidosauria > Squamata > Elapidae > Naja > Naja naja. The sequence continues at coordinate 152,900,486 of CM019150.1, forward strand.
ATCTACAAAGTGACTAAATCAGTAGACCAACAAAATACCATGAACATAGTATATTTAGACTTCAGCAAGGCATTTGACAAAGTAGACCATAACCTACTTCTTGGTAAGTTAGAAAAATGTGGGGTAGACAGCATCACCACCAGATGAATTTGTAACTGGCTGACAAACTGTACTCAAGTAGTGCTTAATGGTACTACATCTACATGGAGGGAAGAAGCAGTGGGGTACCACAAGGTTCTGCCTTAGGCCCAATATGCTTCAATATCTTCATAAATAACTTAGATGAGAGAATAGAAGGGGAACTCATCAAATTTGCAAATGACACTAAGATGTGAAACCTGACTCAAAAACAGTAACTGAGAGAAATTTTGGAGTCCTAGTGGACAGTCACTTAAACATGAATCAACAGTGTGCGGCAGCAGCCAAAAAAGCTATTAAAATCCTTGGTTGTATAAACAGAGGCATAGAATCAAAATCATGTGAAGTATTAGTATCGCTTTATAAAGCCCTGGTAAGGCTTCACCTGGAATATTGCATCTAGTTTTGGTTACCACATTACAAAAATATGTTGAGACTTTGGGGAAAAAAAGAAAAGAATAAATACAGGTAGTCCTTGACTTATGACCACAATTGAACCCAAAATTTCTGTTGCTAAGCGAGACATTTGTTAAGTGAATTTTGCCCCATTTTACAACCTTTCTTGTCACCATTGTTAAATTAGTCAAACTGTTGTTAAGTGAATCTGGCTTCCCCATCAACTTTGCTTGTCAGAAGCTCACAAAAGGTGACCCCGGGATACTGCAACCATCATAAATAGGAGCCAGTTGCCAAGCCTTTGGATTTTGATCACATGCTGATCAGGATGCTGCAACGGTCTTAAGTCTGGAAAATGGTCAAAAAGCACTTTTTTCAGTGCCATAGTAACTTTGAACGGTAGCTAAATGAACTGCTGAAAGTCAAGGACCACCTGTAATGTACTTTTTTTAAAATGTTGATTTAAAATGTGGGTGCAGCAGAGCTGTTCTCCCTTATCAAGTCCATTCCTTTCACATGTACTACCTCATTGCCAGTCTTGAAATGTTCAATCTCCAGGCCAAGTACTTTATGAAAAAAAAATAATCTTATTGTCATAGTCCCAGAATTAACTGCATCGCCATCATCTCACTATCTTCTGAATATTTAGATTGCTGAGGTGCCCAGAAGGCCTAATTTCTTTCCATCTCAGATGACGAATATATTCTAAAGCTTCAAAATTATTATTATTTTTTAATTACATTTATATGCCGCCCTTCTCCGAAGACTCAGGGCGGCTTACAATTTTTGGGATACAACCCAGTGTGCTCAGCAATAGCCTTCATTCCATTGTATATGCCAGCTTATTACTAAGCGGCATTTTTACAAGGTCAGCTAATTGCCCCCAACAATCTTGGGTCCTCAATTTACCTACCCCAAGAGGATGGAAGGCTGAGTCAACCTTGAGCCTGGTGGGATTCGAGCCTACAACAGTTGTAGGCAGCTGGAACTTAAGTGCAGGCAATTAACAGCCTGAGCCACCAAGGCCCAATTTGATAGCCAGAGAAGCCTGAAGGATTGTAAAAAATCTGGGTGCTGTCTCAAAATAAGGAATCTGGAAAATCAGCAGTCACACTTCCCGAATTCTACTATAAGTACAATCGGTCCTCAATATACGACTGCAATTGAAGCCCAAATTTCTGTTGCTAAGCAAGACAGTTGTTAAGTGAATCACTGCAGTTAAGTTAGTAAGAGCAAGAGCACCTAGACTTGTATACCGCTTCACAGTGCTTTCCAGCCCTCTCTAAGCGGTTTACAGAATCAGCATATTGCCGCCCAACAATCTGGGTCCTCATTTTACCTCAGAAGGATGGAAGGTGGAGTCAACCTTCAGCCAGTGAGAATCAAACTGCTGGCAGTTGGCAGAATTAGCCTGCAATACTGCATTCTAACCATCATGGCTCATGACATGGCTTGTAACACGGTTGTTAAATGAATCTGGCTTCCCCGTTGTCTTTGCTTGTGAGAAGGTCGCAAAAAGTGATCACATGACCCCGGGAGCATAGCAAACGTCATAAATATGAGTCAGTTACCAAGTGTCTGAATTTTGAATACGTGAAGATGATTGTAAGTGTGAAAACTGGTCATAAGTCACTTTTTTCAGTGCCATTGTAACTTTGACAGGTCACTAAACAAACTTGTAAGTCAAGCACAATATGTACAGTCAGTATGAAGACTATTTGTATAGCTGTGTGGTATTCCATTACAATAGCACATCTTTTCAGCAAATAAAATATGGTCTAAAAGAATTACTTTGCTTCATTTATTCACTCCATTGTCCTACAGAGATGTTACTGGTGCAGGTAAGTGATGGATAATGGCTAATGCCTATTTCTCATGCAGATAATATAACAATGGCTTTTACAGTCATAAAAAAGCCATTTGTTTTACTCTCTATCTCTTGGTGAAAGCAAGGGTAGTGTTTTTGATGCTTTACATTTTTATAGTTCACCATTCTATTATGCATTTTAAACTCAGGTTTGATCTTAAGATCATTTTGATTTACTGCAAATTTAAATAACTACCTCATTAAACAAAATAGCTCCTGGTATGCATGATACCATTTATGTGTATAGTATAATTTATATTGAACTGAATGACTGTGAGAGAAATAGAAGTGGATAGGCCCTTATATCCAACCGGAGGCCATTTGTTCTTCCTTCCTCGCTTTGTTTCTTCTGCTGCAGAGTGACCTGATACTGTTCTTTAAATAATATAATTGCTGCTTTAGACCTTCCCTGTTGAGAAATTCATACATTATTTGCTGATACGCTACATGTGACAATTACCTTCCAAAATACTATTCTTTAATTAAAATGAACTTGATTTCATGTTGGGGACTTTTATGGCTATACAACTAGTCCTCAACTTACAACAGTACATTTAGAGACTGTTCAAAGTTACAGTGGTACCGAAAACATGACTTACGACTGTTTTTCACAGTTACGACCTTCACAGCATCCCCTGAGTCATGTGATCAAAATTCAGATGCTTGGAAAGTGGTTCATATTTATGACTGTTGAAGTGTCCTGGGGTCATGTGATCTCCTTTTGCAACCTTTTGACAAGCTGAGTCAATGGGGAAGCCAGATTCACTTAACAACCAGATTACTAATTTACCTACTGCAGCAATTCACTTAACAAATGTGGGAAGAAAAGTTGTAAAATGGGGCAAAACTCACCTAACCAATTTCTCACTTAGCAACATAAATTTGGGGCTCAATTGTGGTCATAAGTTGAGGACTGCCTGTATTTTATTGTGAAACAGATGCTGTATTTATTAACAGTTTTGGTCTGAAATTAACTTTTATATGTGCTGCTATCAGAATACTGATGTTAGTGATTTACAATAGAGAAATTTGCTGGGTACAACAAGCTCTTAATGGCTTTGTGTTATTTTTGCAGAGAATAGCATGGGGCCCACTTTGCAAAACAGATCTTGGGCTATTTTGTATGCATTATAAGTAGTCCTCAACTCACAACAGCTCATACAGTGACTGCTCGAAGTTACAATGGCACTGAAAAAGTGACTGTTTTTCACACAACCATTACAGCGTCTCCATGGTCACATGATCAAAATTCAGACATTTGACAACTGACCCATATTTGATGCGTCACGTGATACCCAAATTTAAGACCACATCAACTTATGACAGGAATTCTAGTTCCAATTATGATCATAAGTTGAGGATTACCTGAAAAAAAGTTTCCTGGGAAAATATAAGCACTACACTCAAAATTGCAAGCATTTTTTTTGTATACATACTCAGCCAAAAAAAGAAACACCTGCTTACATAAAATTCAAGCCAAGCACATAACTCCTCCAAAGAACCAATTAATTAATTAATGTTAGTATAATCCACTTTTTAAAAAAGATGAATGCATCTTTCACTTTCCAGCATCATTTTTGGGGTGTGTGACATAAAAAAAAAATAGTGACCACAACAATGTGTCCAAAACCCAAGCCAATGTCAGGGCTCCAACTATTCCACCCCCATTCAAATCAAAAGTCTCTAGCCGCATCTCAGAGAAAAGAAAATGGATTTATTAGAAGTGGCCATGTTGGTGTTTAGCTGGGTGCAGCCGATACTAAATTACATCATACATTTTCCCCGTGACCCTGTCTTCCCCCACCCCCCACCCCCTGGATGTGACTTCTCCAATGGGACACATCCATCTCCAAGAGTCATCCGTCATGGTCTCCAATAGCCTTCTTACACTCCGACAACTTTGGGCTGCCGGGGTGATTATCTAGGCATTTAAGGAATGCCTTGTTTTTCCCCACTCCCTTTTTCTGGCAGCTAAAAAGACCAAAGGAGTATCTTTTTAGTTGACAGCCAACTTGTGCCACGACCTCCAGATTACCTTTTGTCTTCGCTCAGGGCACACCCCCATACTAAGCGCTAGGAGACCACAACCATTCACTAGTTTAGAATCCATATGAGATCATTTTGGAAAATCCAGATGGGTGTTTCACTTTGTAGCATTCCAATTTCCTCAGCATAGAAAAATAAGAAAAAATAAAGAACATGATAGGGTCTAAGGAAGATATCAGTGGACGCCATTTTGGGGGACCAAACAAGGCATTTGAACAAGTTACGGGGATTCCTCAAGTTATGACCATTCGTTCAGCAACCATTCAGAGTTACAACAGCACTGAACAAATGCTACTTCTGGGTTATCATAGTTCTGACCATCGCAGCATTCCCACGATCACAGAATGTAGGTTCTTGTTCTGATCAAAGCTTCCTGAGACACCAACAAACACACGTTAAATCCAAAACCCTTTTATTTTAGTTCAACAGCTGTGAATTATCATTCACAGCCCCTAATGAGTCTCAACCAGTTGTAAATAGTCCCATGGAAGTCTGCCAAAGTTCTTCAGGAGAAGTCTGATAAGAACGCACCTTTATCTTACTTGAACGACTAAAGTAACAATTCGTCTTTCAAAACCAAACGGAGCACAAATTCACCACAGAGCTTTCAGGTTCCAAACCGACCAGAGTGAACAACGCTGCTTCCTGCAAATGTTCCTGTTCCTTTGCACTTCCTTTATATCTTATGGGAGGGGCAATCACCTCCAAACCTTACTTCCGAGTCGCCCCTTTTGTCTTAACTGCTCTTGCCTTCTGGCAGCTCTGTGCACATGCGCCCTAGGAACAGGCTCCCCTTGTTCCTCTGCCTCACTGCTGTCAGATTCTGGAAGTTCCGGAGTCAGCACATAACTCCCAGATGGCTCTGGCCCCATCTCTGTATTGGACACAGAGCCATTGTCCGAGTCCTTCCCAGACTCCCGGACTTGCTCATGTTCTTTCCCACTGTCCGATTCTGCTGCTGTCTCCACAGGCTGCCGGCAGACCACAACAGTTCTAATGTTCCCTACCAACTTCCTGGTAAGTCAATGGGGAAACTAGTAAAAAGTTACACTTATGTGAAATAGTCACTTAATGAACCACATTATCCTTGCTCAAAGATGGCAGATGAGACTGCTGGAATTGCCTTCATTAAGCAATGTCATATGATGTCATGTTTTATGACCACATCACTTAGCAACAGAAATTTGGGTCCCATTTGCTGTTATAACCCAAGAACTATCTAGTTATAATGCAGTACACAGATTGAGCTGGTTAAATAAATAGTTTTGCACTATATTCCAGCCACTACTTTACATATTAGTCTTAGTTTCCTATATGATCTTTCAAATGGCTACGGAGGAGTAATGAGTAACCCGCTAAGAGTTGACATGTTTAAGCTACTGTTCATTTAAGCATCATTCTTCCGTAGTAAAAAAAATAAAAGTCAGCCACCTAAGTTTTAAGACTTTCATGCTAATATTATGGTAATATGATACAGTCCGGACGTGTGATGTGTTGATTTTGAATTTTGGAGTAAGGCAAATAGTAGGGCTCATCTCGGAAAAATAAATATTTCAACCCTCTTCCAATATTGTATTGCATAAGCTTTTCATAAATGTTAGCTACTGTTGACATCAGTTCCAACAAATATATTTAGCACAATACACTGATGTGTTGGCTTGGTAAACTGCTTAATGAGTCTTAAGGGAGTTTTCTTTCATTTGTTTTAAATGGCAGTCATAACAAAGAGCACAATTAGCTTAGAGAGATACAGTACGATTCTTAAAATGCCTCCTAAAGCCAGGTCCACAAGTCTTAAAATTGCCAAGGTTGGAGACCCCTGTCCTAAAGTCCATTCATTGCCACTTTCCCCACAACCTAAGAGTTTAAATAATACCTACAGTAAAGCTAACTCCATACCCTACATTTTCTTACATGCAGGCAAATATACTTTTCTCTAGCAATGTATGAGACAAAAGCTACCATGCCTCCACCTTTACCCTCCAGAAAAATAAAACATTTCTGTGGATTGAGATATAAATTACTGGTGCTAGAATTGGCAAGCATCTTTGAAGTTTTCTTGTCCTCTCATCTGTTCAGTGTCTTTATTATCAATGGCCTTTTGTGCCTCTCAGTGTTGTTTATACAAGCATGCTTATCTTACAATGGCAACTGAAAGAAGTCCCTTTTTCAGCTGTGATGAGTCCTCACTGATATAATGCCACCATCAGCATTTGTACAGCATTCAATATTGTGTTAAAAGGAGTCACTTATCCAATCTAGTTGAAAGTCATCTAAATTCTCTTTCAGCAACAAACCTGTAAGTATATAGAACACCATGTAGGAATCAATATACTCCCACTAGAAGTTAGGTTGAAAACAGTGTTATTCCAGAAACCTGATAGCGGTAGATGACTTCTTGATTGAGTGATTTGTGACTATGGTTTTGTTATGATGGTTATGTAATCCATTTTTCATTTACCATGGAATGAATGAATCACACACATACATAGCAATTTTGTCTTTTGGTCTGATAAAGTAGAAACAGTGGTGACCAAATCATGATTTATGGACTGGAATGAAACATTATTTGTTTGACAGTCAGTTTTCTTGATGCAAAAATGAACAAGGAAGAGCTGTCATTAACCTCTCCACAAGATTTCCTGATGAGGTGGATGTGTAATGACACAGTAGCATTATTTATCCTTTGAATGTACAGGAAGTATTTGATTTGCTAGTATGTATAATAGCTTTTCTTCCTTCCAGGATTTCCCACAGCTGCAAATTCTGTTTGCTGTTGTACAGTGATGTCCAGCTGCTAGCAGAGCAATGATGCCCTGGGTTATTCTTCTAGGTGTCCATCCAGCTTTCCTGATCAGTTATGGAGACAACACAAAAGATGCAGAATGTAAGAAAACAAGACAAACTCCAGTCTATAGAGAAGTATACTCAAATGATGTTAAATGTAGACCAATATAAACTACAATTCTTGAGAAATAATATGTTTCTTTCTACTCATTCCCCTATTCAAAAAGGCAAATTCTGCTGACCAAACAAATAAATACAAAAGAAAGTAGCATATGAAAAAGAAAGTAGCATATGAAAAAAATGTTCGCAGACACCAGATCAACCACTTTTATTCCTCACTGAATATGAGGCCGTCTCCACCTAGTGGTTAAATGCTTCTATTGTTTCACCAATAAACAATAAAATGGGCTTAAGCAGCTAACTGTGGAGCCTTTGTTATTAATTTGAAAAGATTTCTTCCATCTTATTTATTTATGGCATTTGTATGCTCCTATTAGGACCCTTAAAAGATTTCAAGGCATAAAATAAGTGCAATTTAATAATATAACCTGCTCTGCTCTTACCAGCTTTTTGTAGTGGTAAAATCATAGCTAACCCCCAGTTTAACAAGTGCTTTGGCTGAGTCCCATGTATTGTACTGCCACTGGTTGAAGGAAATTCTGCCCCTGCTGTTGGTTAGTTGTATCATGGCATTCTGCAGATTGGTTATTCGTGTCTCAACCAGTTTGTTATTTTAACAATGTTGCTGCCAGATGCTGGGCAGATAATGGCATTCCTTGAGGATCAGAGGATCAGATCCAGAAACTTCTCTTTTTGGAAGAGAGTATTATTAGACTCCCAAGATTGATGTCAGCCTTCCCAGTATACCAGATAGGAAACAGACCAGATATGCTACTGGCTCCTTTATTGTAAGGCTACTTTAATAGAATATTGCAAGCATGAAAGTACAAATCGCTGGCCATTTATTTTTCAGGCTGAGAAGTTAAGGAGGGTCTCTTCTTTGCCTCTTTCTCCACCACTTGTACAGCTGTGGGCTGTACCCTCTCTTATCTGATTGTTCCTAGGCAGCATCTCTTTGCCCCATTTCTCAAGGTTTTTCTCACTCACTGTTACACATTCATTGGAAAAATATCATGAAGAAACGGTAGCTTCATTTTCTCTCCAGAACACTGCTCTGACATGATAGCAATGTTCCATATCTAAGGGGCTGCACAACAAGAAGCAATGGATGGATACTTGTTCTGTCTCCCCTTCCTTTCTCCCAGAAGGTAAGGAACTTGGCACCAACACCCGCACAGAGAGTCACGCTGGCTTGTCTCCAAAAGCCAATCTGCTACAGCTGATAAGGCTCTTGGCAATCACACACGTTCCGACTGCCAAGTACAGATTTGTCAAGTATCGGATTACTCACTGAGTCAGAATGGGCTTTTTATTCTCTAAGTCCACGAACAAGAGCTTCTCCAGATACAGTCCAGCCACAACACAAACAGGAGTCTTGGTTTGTTCGAACTTTGTCACGCACAGAGTTTACAATGTAGGCACACCCACTTTTATGCCTTGTGGGGTGTGGTCCAGCTCAATCTCTAGCCCTCCCACACCTCCTACATTGCTGCTGACGTTTCTCCCTCCGACGCTGCCTGGGATCAACCCAGGAATCCTCCTCCTCACTCCCCAGCTGTGGTTGTGCCGATATGCTTCCCTCCTGGCGTAACTCAGGCTGTTCCCCTCGGCTTTCCAATGACCCCTGAGGTATTGCCAGGGAGGAAGGTCCTGGGGAAGAAGGCCTTGCCAGGGAGGAAGGTCCTGGGGAGGAAGGCAGTGTCAGGGAGGAAGTCCTGGGGAGAAAGGTCCTGGGGATGAATACATTGCCTGTTCCTCCCCTTCATCATCCAAGTCCTCTTCCTCTGTCAGCACAGGCTCAGGAGGCGGGGCCACAACAGATACTAATATAAGAGATGATCAATCTAGAAATCAGGAGAAATTTCCTGACAGAATAAGCAATCAATGGAATGGCTTGCCTCCAGAAGTTGTGGGTATTCTATCCTCGAAGGTTGATTGGGCAGTTATTTGGCCAGAATGGTATAGGATCAAGGGTGGGATTCAAAAACCCAGCAACTGATTCACTGCCTGGTTGCTGGGTGGACGTGGCCATGGTGGACATGGCCTACCAAAACTTCCTGTTTCCAGCTTCCGGTAGGCCACCAGAGCCCAGGGGAGGCTGTTTTCACCCTCCCAAGGGTCTGGAGGCCTCCCCCAGGCCTCTGGAAGGGCGAAAGCTGCCTCCCCTGAGCTCTGGAGGCCCACCAGAAGCCGGAAACAGGCCTGTTTCTGGACTTCCGGAAGGCCCATTTTTCCCCCTCCCAGAGCCTCCACACAGACCCTGCACTTACCTGCATCATGTGGAGACTCCTGGGAGGGGAGAGGCAGGGTGGTGGAGCCAGTTGGTCAGTTGAAATACCGGTTCAGCAAACCAGATGTAACTTTAACATCTGGTTCACCCGAACCAGTCTGAACCAGTAGAATCCCACCCCTGTGGGATCACCTGCTTGAGAAGGGTTTGGACTAGAATGTCCCTTCCAACTTCATTATACTGTTATTCTTAGCTAACAAAGTCTCAATTAAAAAGTATTTCTCTATTGAAAAAAAAGTTTGGGGGGGAAATCAACATTGACTGATAGCTGGTTTGGTGAAATAGTTAAGGTACTGTACATTCTGCAAATATCCACATAACTTATTGGATAAGTTATCCAGGAAAAAAAAATAACCACAGGATTAAAATGTTTTTTCTAATGAAGTTAGAAGTCTAATTTGGAATCACTATAATCCACTGTCAGTGTCCAGATTGTGCTTCTCCATGTAATCTGGCACTTAATTTACTTTGGGAAGGCAATGGATCATTGTTGTGTTGAGGACTGCTTCACTGCGCAGTCTACAAGTTGTCCAGGGTTTTGTGGGCTGGGTATGACAATAGCAGGTACTGTATGTTTCCCCAAAAATAAGTCCTAGTTTGATTTTTACACATGTGTTCAATGTAAGCCCTACCCCCCCTAAAATAAGCCCTAGTTAAGCCCTGTCCACCTCTGGATGTTATGTGCGAGGTGCAGGTGTAGAAATCAAGCTAGGCTGGGAAGTGCAGAATGCCGTGAGGTTCATTGTGCTGGTGGAGCTGCTCGCTGCAGAAAACTGCTCTTGGCAGAACTTTTCATCCAGATGGAAAAATGATGGAGACTCAAAGCTTTGTGTGCTTGCAAATGGGACAGTTTGAAATGGAGCAATTAGCTCTGTTTCAAACCATCCCCTGTGCAAGCAGACAACGCTTTGTCTCCCTCTGGGTGAAAAGTGTTTGGGCAGTTACCAACGGTTCCACCCTCTCCGTCCCACTATCTGCTTACCCACAGCCTTAATCGGGGCCAAGCTCTCGGCATGCTTCGGCCTCCACCTGCCCTGCCAGGAGGGCAAAGAGCCCCCATGATGCGCCATAGCCGAGATGCGTCCCAGCAGAAGCTGGGCCAGCAAGCAGGGAGGGTGGAGGCAGGGCATGCCAAGAGCTTGGCCCATTACAGCCACGGGCAAGAAGACTGTGGGATGGACAGGGCGGGGCCAGCAGTAGCTGCGCTCCCACCCCCATTGGCCCCCATGCTTGCTGTCTCCTGCACTTAAAAAAAAAATAAGACCATCCCAAAAATAAGTCGAAGTGCTTATTTTCAAGCCCAAAAGAAAATAAGACCCAGTCTTATTTTCAGGGAAACACGGGTAGGTAAAAGAAGACTCCTGAAGGCAGCAGCCAAAGGCATCTCCAAGCAGGTCAGGGAGATAGCAATAATCTCAGTCCTAGCACACAGGAGATAAATGGATCATGGAAGTAGAACTAAATCTTCTGGAGGATCACAACACATCACCTTGGCATCCTCTAGATATGTTGGACCTACAGTTGCCCAGATTCTAAAACATCTGATAGGGAATTTTGGAAATTGCAGTTTAAAAATAACCGAAAGGTACAGGATTGGAGAAAGTCTCTGAAAAATTCTTCACTTAGTTGTTGCATCTGAAATAGACTGGATTGTGCACCCTTCCAGAATGTGTGTGTGTGTGTGTGTTGTGTGTTTCTAAGAAATCAGATCCAGAATAATTATAGACAGATACCTACTTTTTCTTCCTGTTCTGAAAAGAACTGCTGGTTGGTGATTACACTAAATATGCAAAGATATAGTGGGCCTGCAGTGCACAGCATTTCTTTAGCATAATTATCTCCCATCAAATGTTCATTTTTCTATGTATAGAAGGAACCTTGACCAGTCCATTTTTGTCTCCCAGGAACAGCAAATCTTCCAAAGGTATTTATAGAGATACATTTATGCATACATCTAACATTATTCAAAATGTTTTAGAAACATTTTTGCTTTTGCCAGTTTGGTCTCATCTGTGCCATCCAGAAATATTGCACTGCAATGTTCACAATTTTGTTTAACAAAGAGGCTGGGGGTTAAAAGATTAGGCTCCTTCCAAACACACCCTGTGCAGAATGGCTCCCAGTCCAGATTGGTCTATTATGACAATACAAATATCCTGGAAGCTGCACACCCACACCTTACCTAGTGCATAATACAGTATTCAGTTATCAACCAGAAGTAAGAAAAAGAAGTTCTCTTCAGGCACAGGCATCTATCTAAATGTACAGAAGTAACAGTGAGTGCTTACATTTAATTCCTGCTTGCATGTTACAAAGGGTCCTTTGACACCAGTACCATTTCAACTCAATCCCTCAAAACAGTTTGAAGATAATAAATAACTGTAACAGTATGTGAGAATAACCTTGGGAGATTGAGGGAGTGGAGAGGGGCCCATGCTTTCTAAGTAACAATTAAGTAAGAGCATGAGAGCCCTCGCTGTATAAAAGCAGAGAAAGAAACTCAAATTTTTTATCAGACTGTAAAAGAGACAGCAGGCTATTTGTACTTTCAGACTTCCAAGATTCTGTTAATGTAGCCAATAAAGTAGAACTAGTTCATCTGGTCTGTTTCCTGTCTGATCTATCTGGGAAGGCTAACAATAGCCAACCAATCCAGTATGATCATAAAAGTCCAACACTGATTCCAAATTGACAGAGACTTCTGTGTGGGTATGCCTTGGGATGAAAAATAGCAGAAAGTTCAGTTAATAAAACACAATCAGAAAGTGAACTGAGCATTTCTTATAAAGAAGGCAATCAAAAATTTGACAGAGATTGGGGAAGTTAGGAGAAGAAAGAGATGGTACCAGGGCAGAATGAAATAGAGGAAAAGAAAAAGAAAAAAAAAGATATACCGTAAGTAGCATATATATAAGAGAAAATAAATGAAAACTGATATCACTTATGGCCAAATTTTATTTGATCAGGCTCAGAATGCTTCAAATCAATATTCAGCCAAATCCTGGATTTCTAAACATTTATACATCTTCTACTTTGTATGCTAAGATGTTTACCTGACAACTATCAAAGAACAATTAGAAAATCTGACATGCAAGAAGCCACAAACACAGATATTTGTATGGCCAGATTGCTGCACAGTTCCAGGCTAAAGATAGATGTAGGTTTCCACAGTCCAGGAATATATATCTATGCAGAAATATATATCTATGCAGAAATATTAGTTAATCAGCATGTGTTTTAAACCAGGGGTCGACAACCTTTTGGACCTCAGGGACCACCAAACTCATAATTTTAAATCCCAGGGACCACTAACTGGTTCTGTGGGCATGGCCTAATTTGTGGGTGTGGCTTGGTGGTCATGTGACTGGCTGGGCATGGCTTGTATGTAAATATTATAAATATTTATATAAATATTGAATTTTTTATTTAAAAAAGAGCAACTTTTACCCAAAATCAGGCAAAGCAGGCAGGCAGATTGAGTTGCTCACAGAATCATTCAGTGATCTATCTATCTGCCATCGGCTAGCTCAATCTGTCACATAAAATTTGCTTGCCATGAGTATGCACTGAATAATAGAGCCTTCAGTCCTAAGGGAGGTTCAGCTGTGCTTAAAAGCAGAGTCGAAGATCTAAAGACTAGCTAGAAAGCAAGAAATGCAACCATTTCCTGCTTTTTAGCTAATCTAAATCTCCCTGCACAGCAGAACAGCTGATGGTCAGAAAAAGGAAAAATAGCAATTTAGCAGGCAGGTTTGCTGGGTAAGGAGTGAGTGGGTGGGGAGGTTTCCCGTGAGCCATGTGGGTGGCGCAGCCTTGTGTTTCTGCACAGCCTGGATTAATTGCTTTGGGGGGTATTCTGAGGGTAACATTTCTCTGCAGCCCACCAAAATTTTCTTGCAGCCCATCAGTGGTCCGCAGCCCACCAGTTGCCAACTGCTGTTTTAAACTGTTGATTTCAAAGTCCCTGACATATCAAGATCAGTAGGCTGTCAAGACATCAGTGTTTACAGATCATGAAAAAATAATAAGATTCCTGCCAGATGACTAATTCTCTGTGGGATTTGCTTATCACATCCTTGCAAAGAACATCTCTTTACATAACTGTATTGTTTTCTAGATTTAGACTCATGCACCAATAAAAGAAATTTAGAAAATCGAGAAAGGTTGGGGCACATTTTACTAAAAAACAGCTTGATCTTTTACAAAAACAAGCTTCAGGCCATCCATCTGCCTGTCATAATACAATAAGATATATTGACGCTATTCAATATAAGGCAAGCGAAAAGGATTTGCTGACTAGGGAGAAAGATGTGAGACAAAATACAAGATTTATCAGATCTGGGCAGCCAAAATCTGAATGTACATTATGTAGTAGCATAGATTTTTGTAACTCTTTGCTGATATTTAGTGGTCATCTATATTTTTGGTATATTTTTAGATTTTTTTTCAACATATTAAAACAATGAGATCTTTTTATATATAATAACATTTCCCCCCACGAAATATTGAAGGTTTTACAGTATATCCAAGAACCAGGTTTCTTTTTTTAGTGAACTGATATTAGTGCAACCTATATTTTATTTATTTTATTTATACTTGAACTTGTATGCTGCCCCATCTCCGAAGACTCGGGGCGGCTCACAGCTAAAAACACATACAATAAATATTTAAAAAATAATTAAACAAAGACAAGCCCAAATATAAGACATAAAAAACAATAAACATTAAAACCCTCCCTCCCCTAAGGAGGGGTCACAGCCCAGGTTGGTCAAATAACCAGGTCTTTAATTCACGGCGGAAGGTGCGGAGATCGGGGGCCAGGCGGAGCTCCAAAGGCAGTTGATTCCAGAGGTCAGGGGCCGTGACAGAAAAGGCTCGTCGTTGGGGAGTCACCAGCCGGCACTGACCCGCCGACGGGACGAGGAGTCCTTGCCTATGGACTCGCACAGGGCGGCCGGTACTAGATATCGGAAGAAGACGCTCCCTCAAATGTTTTTCCCTCAAAGTTTTTCCCTCAAAAAACTCCTTGTTGGAGTTTTTATTTTAACCATAAACTTTCCAGAGGAAAAACAATCTATTGGCTAGGAATTGGTGGATTAGATTCATATATATGGAAATTCCAATGGCAATACTAATTAAGGAAGTTTCAAATTTGTTTGTTGAATCAATTGTCAAGCAATTCAAATGTTCTAGCTGAGCAAGAACTTTTGAATAGTGATTATCATTATATCATGTTGGTGGTTGTTAATATTGGAGATAGTTCAGTGGTTTGGATATATTTTTCTAGTCCAATTAGAAACAAGCCATTTTACATATTCGTTTTGCAAATTATTTTAGGTAGACTTACCTAACCAAGAACATGCTTTTTTTTCAATTCCATATAGCACTTGTTCTCATTTAAACTTTTAAAACTGATCCATGGTTAACTTGGTTGGAATGAATTACCATTCCTGATCAAGTTCTGGGAATGATATTCTTATATTTTGATAAGAAAACCAAAGCTGTTGTATCAGTGTATTTTAATATGTCCTTGCTAGAAGATATATAGTTGGTTGTAAGATCCCAGATGTGAAGTTGGGGAGCAGAGATCATAGAAGATTGTTTATTTGATTGTTTAGAAGATTTGTTTGTTTGCTTAGAACAACACTTGCTAGTGTACCACACTTGGAGCAAGCCCTGTTTGGTTTGTAGGAGAATTAAATATTGTGGAGTGACACACATAATTATCTTCTAGTAAGAGAGTGAAAAAAACACTGTCTTATAGAACCACTGTCTCCTCTGTATTCTCTTCTGCACCCCTTTTTACAATCCGCCTACATGTACAATTATTCAACTAAAGTTGTGGTCATACTTTTCCCTCAGGATGGGAAAACTTTCACACCATCATTTATAGGTCCCAGTCCCAATCCCTTTCTTAATCCAACCTACTCCCCCAGATGTGGGGAAAATGGGTGAAAGGAACACGATGTACATTGCCTTGTATTACTAATGAAATGCAATAGATAAATCTGCATTTCATTTCTGCCATCTTTTTTGTGCTGATGAGTAAAATCACAGTTCTATCCTAGGCTGCTGAAGATCTTGCAGCAATAAAAAAAATCTTCCCATTCTAACCAGGGGTGGGCTGCTGGGGACTCGCAGGGGCTCGGGAGAGCCCCTAGCTAAGACTCTGGGGTGATCAGAGAGCCCCCAATAACCTCAGAAAGACAAGCAGCAAGGGAAAGCTGTTAATAGGCTTAATTGAACTTCTGGGTGTTCAGCCAAGAGCATCTCACACCTCGTAAAAGTGTTGCAAGCTAGATAAACAATCCACTCAGCACTTATGAGGGAGAGCCATTGAGAAAATCAGATAACATAGTCACTAGCCTCCGAGGGGATTAATTTCCAAATAATAAGAATAACCTAACTCACCAGAAACTCCACTAAGACTCCAAGATCCCTTTCATAGTCACTGCTATTAAGCCTGGTTTCACCCAATCTTTTATTTAAGTATTAAATGCATGAAATAATGAACAACTTTTGGGTATATATCTTTTTTTAGCTGATTAGGGCAAAGAAGTGATGTCGAGTTGGCCACATCCACCCAGTCACATGACCACCCAGCCAATCATTAGGGCAGAGAGCACCTTGCTAAAAAAATTTGAAGCCCACCCTTGATTCTAAGCCATAAAAAAGGAAAAAATGGACGTCATTAACTTCATGTCACCTGAAGTAACAAATATGAACTGTGACATTTTCAAGCCAGTGTGGCTTTTACCACACCTGCTGAGATGCTCATGAGGTAAAAGCTCAGGAGTTGGAAAGTGAATTCAAGAGTCATCTCAGTCTTGAGATCCACACAGCATCTTTAGCTGAAAACTGGCTTCCTGGCTTCCTCTCTTTCCTGAAGATAAGCCAAAAGTGTAAATCAGCGCAGTTGCCAAACAATAGCATACTATCACAGAAACAGAGCCAATCTGGAAAAGTTCCAGCTGCTAGAAGCCTTTGATTAAACACAAAAACCTAAGCCAGAAAAAAAAATGTTAATTTTTAAACGGTCAGAAGAGCCTCTTGTTAAAAAGAAGTGAATTGCTTTTGAACTCTTCAAAGGTTTAAACCAAAGCCTTGTAGCCTGCCATAGAATAGCAGTCTGTCCACTTCCTGTAACATTTTTTCCAAGCAATTAAACAAATCAGTGGATTTGATTGATTCAAGTCTTTCACTCCTGCTAC
The DNA here is from genome assembly GCA_009733165.1 of Naja naja. Lineage (NCBI taxonomy): Eukaryota > Metazoa > Chordata > Lepidosauria > Squamata > Elapidae > Naja > Naja naja. The sequence goes on from CM019150.1 coordinate 152,917,341, forward strand.
TGTATTGCAATTGTCACGTGTCCCTTACTGTGTCTATTTATATGGCCAAAAAGAAGCCACAGTGGGTGGGAGTAGAGAAGAGAAAGGGGCTAGAATTAAGACTTAAATATTTAAATCATAGGCCCATGTCTGCAGCTCAGTTTAAAAGCAAGGCCTCTGAAAATATTATGGTAAATCTTCCCTTTTTAAATGTGGATGTCCTTTTTTCAAGCCAAGTAGAAATTACATTTCTCCTGTTTTATCCTCATGAACCTCCTGAAGTGTTTTTGGATTATATAGGTAGTCCTCAATTTACATCCACAATTGAGCCCAAGATTTATGTTGCTAAGTGAGACATTTGTCAAGTGACTTTTGCCCCATTTTACAACCTTTCCTGCCACATTTGTTAAGCAAATCACTGCAGCTGTTAAATTAGTAACATGGTTGTTAAGTGAATCTGGTTCCCCTATTGACTTTGCTTGTCAGAAGGTCACAAAAGCGGATCATATGACCCCCGGGAGACACTGCAACCATCATAAACGTGAGTCAGTTGTCAAGCATCCAAATGTAAATCACGTGACCACGGGGAACCTGTGATGATCATAAGAGTGAAAAGTGATCCTAAGTCACTTTTTTTAGTGCCATTGTAACTTTGAATGATCCCAAGGGAACTGTTATAAGTCGAGGACTACCTGCAGTTTTGAACCAAAAAGTCAGCAATGTATAGATAAAACACATGACTGGAAGCTTCATGACCATATTCAGAAAACTTTATCCTTTGGATCATGACACAGAACTTTGCCCAGATAGACTGGTTCAGTCATTTAGGGCTTGCCTTTACTTCAAAGAGACTTCATACACACTATAAAAAAGATGTTGAGGCTCTAGAAAAAGTACAGAGAAGAACAACCAGGATGATTAAGGGACTGGAGACTAGAACATATGAAGAACGGTTGCAGGAACTGGGCATGGCTAGTCTAGTGAAGAGAAGGACCAGGGGAGACATGATAGCAGTCTTCCAGTATTTGAGGGGCTACCACAGAGAAGAAGGGGTCAAGCTATTTTCTAAAGAGCCTGTAGGCCAGACAAGGAATAATGGATGGAAACTGAACAAGGAGGGGTTTAACCTGGAAAGAAGGACAAACTTTCTGACAGTGAGAACAATCAACCAATGGAACAGCTTGCCCTCAGAAGTTGTGGGAGCGCCATCACTTGAGACTTGCAAGAAGAGATTGGACTGCCATCTGTCAGAAATGGTGTAGGGTCTCCTGTTTGGGCAGAGGGTTGGACTAGATGACCTACAAGGTCCCTTCCAACTCTGATTATCTGTTATCTGTTATCATGTTATGACTAATTTTAAACATGCTCTAATGTAATCAACATACACCAACATACTCTAGTCCTAGGGTCTCCAACCTTGGCAACATTAAGACCTGTGGACTCCAACTCCCAGAATTCTGGGAATTGAAGTCCACAGGTCTTAAAGTTGCCAAGGTTGGAAACCCCTGTGTCTTGTCTGTAGCAAAACTGGTATTTTGGAAAATATAGTACAATACCAATGCAGGTAGTCCTCATTTAGCGAGTGTCTTCTTCAGCAACTATTTGCAGTTGCTGTATGATGGTGATGAAAAAGTAATTTGGTGACCAATCCTTGACTTTTGCAAGTCTCTAAAGCAAAAGAAAGCTGAAATATGAATGCAGGCAGTCACAGCTTCACTTAGCAGCACCCACTTCACTTAATCGTCTTCTGCCGATATCGAGTGCCAACCACCCTGTGTGAGCACATAGGCAAGGACTCCTCGGGGTCCCGTCGGCAAGCCAATGTCGGCTGGCGGTCCCCCAGCGACGAGCCTGTTCTGTCGCAGCCCCTGACCTCTGGAACCAACTGCCCCTGGGGCTCCGCCTGGCCCCTGACCTCCGCACCTTCCACCATGATTTGAAGACCTGGTTGTTCAACCAATCCGGGCTGTGACCCCTCCTTGGGGTGGCGGATGGGTTTCTTAATTATTTTAACCACTGTAAATTTTAGTTTTTGTATTTTTGGGCTTGTGAGATTAATTTAATTTCTTTTTAAGTATTTATTGTTGTTTTTAGTTGTGCGCCGCCCCGAGTCTTCGGAGATGTGGCGGCATACAAGTCCAAATAAATAAATAAATAATGATCGAGTTGCAGTTCCCATCTGAGGTCTCTGAACAAGGACTACCTGTACTTAAGTCCCAATACAAGCATTACCTATATAGAAGCAGGTTGGATAGAGTTGGATTATCCTAAAAGTAATACCTAGGATGAGAATGTCAGAATGACCAGAAACTGAAGAACTATAACTCACAGCATCTCTCATTATTAGCCAAACCAGTTGAATTGCTAGAAACGTCCTTCCTTACTTCTTCCCTTCCCTTCCCTTCCCTTCCCTTCCCTTCCCTTCCCTTCCCTTCCCTTCCCTTCCCTTCCTGGTTTCTCATACTGCTTTTCAGCAACTGAAGGGAAAATGTCTTCAGAATCAGAGTCCTTTTATTGCATAGCTTTTCTCCTTCTTGAAAAACACATTTGATGTAAAACAAAAGGCAACCTGTGAACTTTCCTGCTTCAGCCACAAACCTGCTAATAATCATTATGGAAGCTGTCTTTTTTTTTTTGGCTTTAGGGGATGGTTGTGTAATTACAACAGGAGCCAAGTTCTAACAAAATGCTTGCCTAAAGAAACAGTCCCAATTATTTTCCTGCTTTGTCTCTGTTTAAAGAGTCACAACCTTCTTGATTACCGAATGAAGATACTTTCTAAGCAGCCTCTTTGAGCTTTGGAAATATATTTCGTAAGTGATTTTGGAGGTTTGCTAGTCCAACTGAAGCAATTTAACATACCACTAATCCAGGGGTGGGATTCTACTGGTTCGGACGTTAAATTTGCATCTGGTTTGCTGAACCAGTATTTGAACTGACCCGCTGGCCCCTCTCACCCCACCCCACCCCTCCCAGGACTCTCCACACACCCATTTTCGATGCAGGTAAGTGCAGGGTCCACGGGGAGGCTCTGGGAGGTTTTTGGCTCAATTGTGATCCTAATTTGAAAACTACCTGAATATTGGACAATTTTATATTAAAGAGACTTATTGCTTTATACTGGCCTACCAAAGAAACAGAATAACTCTTAAACTAGCTACTACATGTTATGTATCATCATGTGAGATGGAGTCTGGGCAACTGAATGGAGCTAACAGAGTGTTTTAGTGGTCGGATGCCCTTCCTGTCTCCAATGCAGAGTTTTGTTCAGCAGATATATTCTCAGTGTGCCCAGAGAGAGAAATATCTGTATCTACCTAGAATCGAACTCACAGCCTCCTGATAAGAGACAAGAGCTCCACCTCTAGGCCATCGCACCATTCCTTGCTACATATTACATATATAGGATAGTAAATACATCAGTAGATTTTTACTAACAGTCCTCGTGCCAATTAAGTCAGTTGTATGTTTTCTAGCTCATTTGATCCAGCTGTTTTACAGTTGCCAGAGAGATTTTGCCTTCAAATGCTTTTTAAACTAGTTCTTTAAAAAAATTATGTGATTAGTAACCAGCTGGGGATAATTTGAAAATCCATACCATGTTCACTTTTTAAATTTTTACACCCCTCTCTTTCCTCTCTTACCAACAAATAGATCAGGTCAGAATATGGGAAATATATTTTTAGAATAATCATGCATAAGAGATAATGTGTTAATGGAAATAAATGTTCTCTTATAGTCTTTCAGACTCATGAATTTGGGTTTCATTAATTTAAAATGATGCATCTTATAATATAAATCTTTATTTGATCTGCCACATAATATTTGAATGGTTGGTATTCTTCCTAGTTTAGTTCTGTCCAGGGGTGGGATTCTACAGGTTCTCACCTATTCTCTAGAACCGGTTGTTAACATTCTGAGCAGTTTGGAGAACCGGTTGTTAGAAGAAATTACTGGCCTAATCCTGTAAGGAAGGCAGGAAGGAAACATTCTGGTGTTGCTTACAGAAACTGCCTCTCCATTAACCCTTATTACATTCTTGGCAGGACTAGATTTCCTGTCTCTGGAACTTCTCTGGAGGTTTTTTTTCCTCCTTTGATGGTACTTTGCTTGTGTTGAGTGACCATTCAAAGTTACAATGACACTGAAAAAAGTGACTTATGACCATTTTTCACACTTATGACTGTTGCAGCATCCCCACAGTCATGAAAGGCCAGGCAAGGAGATGTGTGCCTCAATGTGAGTGATGTTGATTTGGCCACACACAGCCAGTCACATGACCAAGCCATGCCCACCAACTAAGCCACGCCCACAGAACTGGTTGTTAAAAAAATTGAATCTCACCACTGGTTCTGTCCCCTGTATTCCCACCACAGCCATGAATTTATGGCACTAATTACTTGTAGAAGTTCACTGATAATAGATGACTTGTTATTTTTGACTACAAAGATGTGACATACAGAAAGACTTTACTATGTCAAGATAGGGAGATATCTTAAAAGAATATATTACTATACTGAAGCTTTTTCTAAGCATTACGGTAAGAACTTTGGAATTTTTCATGAGAATGTTCAGCACGGTTGGAATTTTTTTTTTTTAATTACATTTATATGCCGCCCTTCTCCGAAGACTCAGGGCGGCTTACAATTTTTGGGATACAACCCAGTGTGCTCAGCAATAGCCTTCATTCCATTGTATATGCCTGCTTATTACTAAGCGGCATTTTTACAAGGTCAGCTTATTGCCCCCAACAATCTTGGGTCCTCAATTTACCTACCCCGAGAGGATGGAAGGCTGAGTCAACCTTGAGCCTGGTGGGATTCGAGCCTACAGTAATTGTAGACAGCTGGATCTTAAGAGCAGGCATTTACAGCCTGAGCCACCAAAGCTGTAGTCAACTTGAAAGTTCTGTAGTTAAAGAACTTTCAAAGAGGCCATGGCTACGCCAGATTTTTTGAAGAGGTTATTCATATGATACAAGAGAGCTGTTGCATGAACTTTTGGTGGGACATAGCCAAAAGTGGCAGCAAATTCCAGGAAAATGGGGATTAAATGGATATGATTTAGAGTTAGGAACATTGTACAGAAGAATAAAAATGGGTCACTATGGTTTCTCTGGCATGTTGTGATATGCATCGGAGATGCTGCACTTACTTAATGGCCATGTGATTCACCCAATCCATCTGTACCTTCATGCAGGAATGCAGCTGGAATGCTTTCTTTTTACTTTGCAATTTGTCTCCCTTATGTATACCTTGATCCATTGAATGGAGCTATAAAACCCGTGTAAAATTATCACTATTAAACCACAGCCAAATCCGAAACCATCTAAATATTGCAGTAAGCTACAGGAGATAGTTACATAATTTAGGGTATTCATAGTGGTGCCTGTTATGTATGCAGGTTTGAATGTCATTGGTTAAGTTTGAACTGTTCTTGTAAAATGTCAGAAATGATTGGTTTAAAAAGTGCGGGAAAACCCTGCACTCTGATTGGCTGGCAACTGCGGCTGCTGGCTATAAGTAGCAGCGCGGACCAGCCAAATGGGGTCTGTTATGAGCTGTAGTCACTAATAAACTCTTCACTGAAGCACTTCGCGTCTGACTCTTCATGCAAATCTAACAGTGCCTAACTAACGTGTATATTTTACAGAATAACCTCCTGTTATGACCTAATTAAAGATAGGGAAATCTGGGACACTAACTGTCTGAGCCAGATTCTTGGAGAGATATTCTACTGAGGAGGATATGTCCTAAATTGGAGTATTGTTAATGGAATTTGGAGGACAGGGACACCTCATCTGGCCCCATACTGCCATAGAAATCACCACCATCATACTGTATATGCACTTTGATTAGTGATATAAACATTTCCATTATGTGTTTATTAGGCAGTGCCACCTATGATTGTTTTATGACTTAGTACTAATGGGAGGGAGGTGCACATTAACTAGAGGGAGACTAAAGTGGTCAAAATTAATTCTGCCAGAGCAAAATGCTCCAGTGGGCTATAAATTCCTATCTGTATTCCTATACAAAGAATTCAAACTTGTCTTCTTTACTGCTCATACTTTAAACATTGTATAGTATATACAGAACAAAGACCATGAACTTTTATGAGCCAAGGTTCTACCTGTTTTTCCACTTGCTAGTTTAAATAGGCATCATTACAGCATACACCCATTCCAACACAAGTCTTTATGTCACATTTCAGGGTTTTCATTTCCAATCCTCACAGGATCCACTTAAAGTTTGCCATTTTTACCAGTCTTTGAGAAGTGCAATCCAACATATTAGCATTACTCTGAAAAATCAGATGATGATCTCTGAAATCAGATCTCTTATGTTAGATTTCACTTATTAATTTGTATCGTGCCTTTGTATCTGCAAAGCCATGTACTCAATGAATTTCTATCCTTTTCCATTTTTTCCTGTATATTTTTGTACTTGGTTATGCAGAAAAGGAAAAACTACAAAGAGAGAGAGAAAGAGAAAAGGGGTGACTACCAACTTTCTTCAGTGCAGTAAAATACAAAAAAAATACAACCTCAACCTTCTGCTTTACATTTCATTAACACTTCAAGCCATTTCTATAATAACCAATTATTATAATCATCAAAACCTAAAATAATTTTTTTCCATTTTCAGCAAGCGCAAAAGAGGTTTTTCAGGGGGAAACAAAACTAGATAATTTTTTCTCTTTAATTAGAAAGCTGTTCCCACGTCTGCACTAACCCCATCACCTTTTTTTCTCCAGCTTTTCAAAGAATTTCTCTCTTTGAAAACAGCTCGAATGAGATAATCAGACTGTGTTCTCATGCTTCAAAACCATAAGGTAAAATGTGCAAGGGAGGGAGGAGAGGTGGAGAAAGCAGGGAGGGAATTCAATTATTTCAGTGCTGAATACAAAGGACTAGGTTTGTCTCCATTTTGCAAGGCAGATTAAGCACTGTCCCAGTGGTCTTTGCTCCTAAAATGGATATTGTCTTGTTGGAATATCCATCTGGTTCAGTTCCAAGTGGGGAGAAAGACATTAGAAACATAGAGGCTGATTGGAAAGATAGTTTATTGATGGACAGGACCACATGGGTTTTAGGTCCTGGGCAGATGACCACATGGAGGAGCGAGAGAGAGGTATTTAAACCCTCTCTTGGGCCTTGCCCTTGAGCTTCCTGTTCCGGTGCAAGAAATGTATTCTATTGATTGTCAGACTCCCAGGGACTATGCAAGGGCCATAGCTGAGGATGTTTGAGATAAATTTGATTGAACCTTGCTGGGTGATGCAATGAAGGGGCTTAGTTGTGCCATGTGGTGAGCTCTGCTGATAGATAAACCTATTATGTCCTGGAGGGTCATGTCTTAATCCCATCACCCTGGATATGAACATTATCTACATTATCTTGCAGATAGGCTGGCCCAGTCCTGCTCAATAGGCACCAAATATCTGCTGGGGGCAGGGAACTGCAGGGAGCTGCTCTTTGTCTTTAAAAACATGTTTCTCCTTTTCTCACCCAGAGAAATACAATATTCTAACTCTTAATATTTCCTAGAATATTTCATTAAGTGTGATCATTAAGTGTGATCATTGTGATCATTAAGTTCGCAGATGATACTACCATATTGGGTCTCATTACAGGCGGAGATGAAACAGCATACAGGGGGGAGGTTCAAAAATTATCGTCATGGTGCCTAGAAAACAACCTGCACCTAAACATCAGCAAGACAAAGGAGATGGTGTTAGACTTCTGGAAGAAGAGAGAGGAACCCGCCCCAATTTACATCAAGGGGGGCTGTGTGGAGAGAGTTTCCTCCTTTAAATTCCTGGGAGTCTATCTCAGCAAAGATCTCACCTGGAAAATCAACACAACCCAGGTGGCCAGAAAGGCCCAACAGAGATTCCATTTCCTTAGGGTCTTGCGAAAGAATAAAGTGGAACAATGACTGATGAACTCCTTTTTTTAAAAATTACATTTATATGCCGCCCTTCTCCGAAGACTCAAGGCGGCTTACAATTTTGGGGATACAACCCAATGCGCTCAGCAATAGCCTTCATTCCATTGTATATGCCTGCTTATTACTAAACGGCATTTTTACAAAGTCAGCTTATTGCCCCCAACAATCTTGGGTCCTCAATTTACCTATCCCGAGAGGATGGAAGGCTGAGTCAACCGTGAGCCTGGTGGGATTCGAGCCTGCACTAATTGCAGGCAGCTGGAACTTAAGTGCTAGGCATTTAACAGCCTGAACCACCAAGGCTCTTTTTACCGGTCCACAATAAAAAGCGTCCTCACATATTGCATTACGATCTGGTATGCTGGCTTGACAGCCGCGGATAGAAAGACACTACAGAGGGTGGTGAGCACAGCACAAAACATTGTGGGCTGTTCCCTGATACCACTAGATGACATCGCTAGGGCTCGCTGCCTTAAGAAGAGTGAGGAAAATTCTCAGGGATGACATACCCCAGTCAGCACTGCATCAAAATAACTTTTATTACATCTAGTAAACGATTCAGGCTAAAACCAAAATCGTCTAGAAACTCATACATATCAAAAGTTATTGCCATGGTTTGATGGTATAAAACAGGATTTAATTATTTCAATACAACTAAATTAAAGAGACAATGAGATGATTTTCCAGCATTTGCAGCTGGGTATATCCTTTTATCTCTGTAGAATGAGAGATCTCTTTTGTATAGAGAAAATAGGAGTAAATGAGATTCCTTTGTTCCAAACTATGATAAAAAAGAACTTACAATAAAACTTTTAAATAATTTAACCACATGGGTTAGATTTTTTTTAAATTACATTTATATGCCGCCCTTCTCCGAAGACTCAGGGCGGCTTAGTTTTTGGAATACAACCCAATGCACTCAGCAATAGCCTTCATTCCATTGTATATGCCTGCTTATTACTAAGCGGCATTTTTACAAAGTCAGCTTATTGCCCCCAACAATCTTGGGTCCTCAATTTACCTACCTCCTCAATTTACCTACCCACACAGACCAGGTAAGCAAATGTGTTCTGGGTGACATGTAACTATTCCAAGTTTTGAGATACAGTTTATCTTTATCTGTAATCCTGAGAAATGGTTAATTCCATCATTTCTCTCAGGCTTGATTTTCCCTAAATGGGCAGTACTGTATGTTTATCAAATTGTACTACAGGTAGTTCTTGACTTACAATAATTTATTTAGTTCAGAGTTACACTGGCATTGAAAAAGCCAGTGGCCTTGGTGGCTCAGGCTGTTAAATGCCTGCATTTAAGTTCCAGCTGCCTACAATTACTGTAGGCTCGAATCCCACCAGGCTCAAGGTTGACTCAGCCTTCCATCCTCTCGGGTTAGGTAAATTGAGGACCCAAGATTGTTGGGGGCAATAAGCTGACTTTGTAAAAATGCTGCTTAGTAATAAGCAGGCATATACAATGGAATGAAGGCTATTGCTGAGCACACTGGGTTGTATCCCAAAAATTGTAAGCCGCCCTGAGTCTTCGGAGAAGGGCGGCATATAAATGTAATTTAAAAAAATCTAACCCATGTGGTTAAATTATTAAATTTTCAGCCCCATCCCACCCTGTGTATGATTGTTGAAAGGGAAACACTGCAAAATTGAGTTTTTGGTTTTCGGTTAAACCAATTTTTCTTGAAAAAAAAATTCAGGGAAATTTAACAGTGACTTCAAACATGGGCAACAGAAGATGATCAGCTGTGAGATTTGGACTGCATCCTTTTCAGGATGATAAAGATAGCTGCAGGCTCATAGATGGGTGGAAATGATTTCAACTCATTTATGGAGAAAGGCCTCAGAATGATATTTTGGGATGATTTTCACTCCAGGCAATGAATGTGAAGTAAAGTGTGAAGTGAAATTCAGCTTCTCTAAAAGACCAGAATTTGGGTAATGTTGCTTCTTGAATGAGAAGTGAAACGTCTTCAAGGAAAAACAAAGTCCAGTCATCTATTGAAAAACTACCTTTGGGTTGCTCTTGAGAATATGTTTAAAAGTTAAAGCAAATGTGCAGGATAGGTTGGTTTGGTCTTAAACAAATCCTCTATCATTTCTTCAAACATGGCCAAGGCCCTTTGAATTAGTATTATCTACCATAGCTTGAGGTAGCAAAATAATCTGTACTATTAGTTTTCGCTGACTTGTTTGGAATGAGCAAGTTGTGAATTCTCTTATGTGAGTCATACTGTCACAAAACAAAGCTGGAAAATCATGCAGAGAATGACATCTGGAATACTTTCCGATCCTTTAACCAACAATAGCCATACGAGGCCTCTGTATTTTCTTCTGGGTCATTCCTTTCATTGGTTTCTGTTTTTCTGATCTCTCATGTTGGAGTCTTTTTATGAGTTTGGAGAAGCACAGAACAAGCTGCTGACATTCCGCATTAATCACTTAGCCTGGAGAAAAAGGGTTGAAAATGGCACACTCAGCAACTTTCTATGCCATGCCCAACTGCCTCACCCAGGGCAGCTTTGATGGCATTTGTTTCCCCCACACACACAACTTCAACTCAGAACCAGCCCATTTTGGAATACAAGCTTTCCTTTGCAGGAAGTCTGTAGAGATTCTCAGTCATCCAGGTCAGGTTTGTCCCAAAGGTGCTTTTTTCAAGAGGCAACTAGACTTTGTTTTTTCTTTGAAGATGTTTCGCTTCTCATCCAAGCTTCTTCAGCTATCTTGGATGAGAAGTGAAACGTCTTCAAAAAAAACAAAGTCCAGTTGTCTCTTGAAAAAAGCACCTTTGGGACAATCATGATGGATGACTGAGAATCTCCATAAATCAAACACCTTCGAAATGGAAGGATTTTTATTCCTTGCAGACAGCTGGTCATTTGCATCCTTTTTTAGCATGGGTGTCAAATTCACAAGATCACATTGCTGTCAAGTGACATTGCGATGTTTTTTTGCTTCGAGTTGGGGTGGGCATGGCCTGCGCATGACACATCTGGCCCACAGCCAGCCAGTCTGACAGCCCTGTTTTAGAGGGTCGTTGAAGCACTTAGAGATTTATCGGTGACCTGAGTTGTAGTCCTGGTTCCTATAGTCTGCAATTTTTCTTCTGGAAATCCATTTACATGCCCTCACCATTCAAACTGTATAGCTAAAAGTCTGTAGAGATTCTTAGTCATCCATCATAGTTGTCCCAAAGGTTCACTACTCAGGTGACCCTGAGGACACAGATAAACCTCCAAGTGCTTCAACCACCCTCTAAAAGGATGCAAATGACCAGCTGTCTGCAAGGAATAGAAATCCTTCCATTCTCCACTATCCTGTCAGAGCTGAAGAAGCTTCTTGGATGAGAAGCGAAAAGTCTTCAAAAGAAAAAACAAGAAAGTCCAATTGCCTCCTGAAAAAGCCGAGGGGGGGGGAGCACCTTTTCCTTTGCAGGATTCTCTCACACGCACACCTGCGTGCATTCTCCCCCGCGTGTAATTAGTGTAGGCGAGTGTGCATACGGAACCCGCCTCTCTGAGGATGTTGGGGCTCTTCCCACGTGCTACATCTGCGTGTGTTCGTTTTGTTTCCAAGTGTGCACGCCCGTCAGCCGGAGAAGGGAGGGGAAGAAAAAAACAACAACTAGTGACACATAGCCGGGCGGTTGTCATCTCCCAAACGTCATTCGAAACCACCCGCCTCTTGCGGAGGCGCATGCGTCGTGCTCACCGAACCGGGACCCGTACATGTCGGAATTGAGCAAACCTGAAGGAACCGAGCGCTTTTCTAGGGAGAGCCATCGGTAGACCTCCAGCGCGAAGGGAGCAATAGCAACGGCTCCGTGGCGTCGTGCAAAGCGAAAGCAGGGATGGTCAGAAGTCTAGCCGCTGCCGCCATCGTGGGGAACGGGCAAAAGGGCTTCCTCCTCGTTCAGGGAGAACGCGGCGTCCTTCTCGGCGTCGCGCGCTCCCCTTTCCCCGCCGGTTGCCTAGGAGATCGGAAGCGGGCGAGCGGCCTGGCGAGGAGGGCTTTCGGAGCGCGCGCGCGGCCGGCGGCGGGAGTCAGCCCGGGCGGGCGGCCGTGCTCTGAGGCGCGCGCCTCGTCCTTGTCGCATGCCGAAGGCTTCCCTTCGCCTGCCGTGGGGAGCCGCTTCCTCAGCTTGAACGGGAGTCGCTGCCGAGCGGTGGAAGGACAAGGTGAGACGGGCAGGGCAGGTTGGAGGGGTGGACACCTGTGCGTCGCTTCTATGGAGGGCTTCTCTGTAATAATTATAGTTGGGGATTAGGAAAAAGCAGCTGTTTTTTTCCAGGCTGTTCGATTGCGGAGTAGTTAATCAGATGCGCTTTCCACGTTTTCGATTTCTCTCCCGTTAGTGATCAAGAGTTCATGGAGGTTGTACTATATAACGCGAAACATTTGGAAGACGTCGGTTTGATTTATGAAGTCATCCAGGTCATGGTTGCTTTTTCAAGAGGCTGCTGGACTTTCTATTTTTTTCTTTGAAGACGTTTCGCTTCTCATCCCAGAAGCTTCCTCCTGCTCTGAATTCCCCACTATCCAGTCAGAGCTGAAGAAGGCTTCTGGGATGAGAAGTGAAAGGTCTTCAAAGAAAAACCAGAAAGTCCAGTTGCCTCTAGAAAAAAAGCACCTTTGTGTGTCATTTTGATTGTAAATGATCACATCGTTTAGGTAATAAATGATAAAAGATCTGGGTGCAGTGGCAAAGGATGATTTATTATATTGTTTATGGAATTTAATTTATTAACCACATGTTCTATAATATATTAATACTGATGTATAATTTTATCCTGAGTACTTCCATATAAATAACCAATCACGATTTGAAGATTGTATGCTGTGTTAAATAAGCATCTACTAGACTTGATTAGTACCCAGCTCTGAGGAACTGGTAGCAGATTATAATAGGCAGAGTAATGTCACAATCAAAAGTACAAAGTGGAAAGTTAATGATAGTCTGATCCACACAAATCTAGAAGCTCTACATTTTTTTGTTTGATTTTGTGTATGGGAACCTATTATAGAACAAAAAATAAACTCAAGCAAGTACAAACAAAAATACCACAAATTGTTGGGAGGCTCTTCAGTCATCCATCATTATTACCACAGGATTTAAAAAAAAGACTGAAAAATGAAAAGCAGTAAATATCTTTTTTTAAAAAGTCAAAGGTTTAGTTCCCTCCGATATATGCACATGGTCACGAAGTTTAAATTATAAAGGAAACAACTTTCCCTCTGCTAGCAGAACTTTTCTTAGAATATCTTTATAGAGTAAAAAGGATTTGGAGGAAAAAGTATCTTACTGGCTCTGGGTATTTGGAAAGGCTGCCTACACAGGACATCTACCTATATCATACTAGGTGAGCCAAGCTGACCAGATTTAGAATATGTCTAAATTACACTATTAGTCTATTATTCAGGATAATTATTTAAGGATTTGATGAAATGGATTGCATCCCACAACTTACACTATAATTTGATTAAAAGATTTGTATTCTATTTCCTATTAAAAGAAACCTTAAAGCAATGGCTTAAAATAATTAAAACTGCAATAAATGTGACTTAAAATAATTAATGAAAATGTGTTAAACATCGGTTAAACATTTTAAAAAGTTTAATGGGCTGAATTTGATGGTAAAACACTTCTGATTAAATGGTGTGTGTGTGTGTAATCGTAAACATTTTTGTACTTATTCTCCATCATTGCATGTTTGCAGTTAACTGTTTAAGGACGAAGGAATGAGAATTATAAAAATTCCACTCCGTTTTTTTAAATTAAAAAATAGTGATAAATGTTTTAATTGGTGGAACCTGTAGTTACAGAGAACATATCCCAGCTATTTAAAGCTGAAATACATTGTTTTTCTGTAAAAGAGAAAACAGTAACTTGTTTATATTAAAGCTTTTTTTTTTTGCATCAGCTCTGCAGTTTGAAAACAGCAAAAGTAGATGTTCACCGTTGGGAAGTAGAACACTTTATTTTGATACCCATGCCTTTGTATGCCTCTTGGAAGAAAATGGTAACGAATATATTATTCTACAATTTGAATATCAATAACAGTTTTGTATTCCACTATCTCTTTAGAAATAACGACTTACATAAATACTATTTTGCATACTTTTGCTGGAGTAAATTAGCTGGCATTTATATTTAGTTGTAGTGTATTTATGTCACTGTAATAATAAGCATGAGTTTTTGTGGGAAGGTAATATGAATGATTTTGCACCTTTGGATATTAGTTACATATTAGAACTAGATTTCATTTTCTGTCCATTTCTGTATTTTGAAAGTAATGCTGTTAAATATTCATATGCATAAAGCATACAAGTATTTCATTGCTGATCGATTGTATTTAAGATGCTACCTTCTCACTAGTTGCCTCTTATAATAATGTAAGGCTTATGCATAGGGCTTTTTTTCAAATATTATACATACATATCAATTAATGTTATATGTTCCATATCCAAACTGCAACATGCCATCTGGGAACACTTGAAAAAAGTAAGAACAGATGCAAAGGCCATAATTTGTCAGTGGCAAATTAAGGGAAGGCAGGGCATAGAGGGAAGGTAAAATGTTGAGAAGTTTGGGTGCCAGGGGGACAGTACATTGGTGGCAGCTGAGGGGAGGCAAAGAAACGAAGGTATGGAAAGATGGGTGAGCTGACTGGTGGAAAAGGTCTTGCTGGGCATCACTAAGGACATTGCAATAAGGAGCAGACACACCAGCCATGCAGAAAAGGAGGGAGCAGAGGGTGCAACTCCCATCACTCCCTACATCCTTCTTAAAAACAATCCAACAAGTGTTTGGATAGATGAAATATTCTATTCTAGCTTTGTTTCTGCCAAAGAGCAAGTTCAACAAAACAGAACTTTCAACAAAACTTCCAGATTGCAATAGTTTGCTTTGGGTTTGAAACAAAAGACATTTTTCATTTAACGTACAAACCAAGTTCTGTGTAAAATTTGTAAGAGTGCACTGCAACAGATGTAGATTTGTGGAGCACATTAAATCTTCAGAGGCCCTAAAAATTGAAAAATTCTGCCTTGGTATTTAGGGTTACACCTGTTCTCTAATGATAATTCTATGGGAAGGGGTAGGTTTTTTTTCGGCTCACTAAATTATTATTGAAAGCTCTTGTTTTTATGATTATCTTTGTTGAAGCAATGTGTATGTAGCAAATAATGTTTTATATTGTTTTAGGATTCACCACTCAGCAGTCTGAGATCATTGTGTCTGCTATAATGAACATCATGAAAAGCAATATGGATATGATACACAAAGACATGGTCACCAAAATGCAACAGGTTGAGAAAATATTTAATATATAATTATATTTACTAGGGCGGACTCAAACTAAATCCATCTAAATTATAGAAATTTAGTTATAACTGTTTTTGATAGTGCTACTAACAAAATGTATTATGAAATAAATATACAAAATATGTCTGTGCTAAACAATAGAATACTCTGATCTCCGTCTATTCATAAACCATGCAAAAGCATTCATTGTTTGCTGATATGGCCTTATTTTGCATGGATTCTTATATTTACCTTCAAAATTACTACTTCTTCATGAGTCCAAGGTGAGTGTGTGGCCATGCATATGGCATCTGTCTTACAACTCTTCAAATCAAGTAAATAATTTTGGGGATCACACTACAACTGCAGAAAGCACCTGCCATTCTCAGGAAAAGACAAAACTATTTTAAGTAATAACAGAGAGGTCATGTGAGCACCTCAGCAGATGCCAAAACTGCTTTTGGCCTTTGAATCTCAAACAATTGTAATAGGCAAAGAATTGCACAAACATGCATACTGCAGGAATGTAGTAAGTCATGGCTTAAATAGTCCTACATCATAAAACTCTAAACTACCTTTCCCTCTCCCTCCCAATAGATGGGTGGGTGGGTGGGTGGATGGATGGATGGATGGATGGATGGATGGATAGATAGATAGATAGATAGATAGATAGATAGATATGAGCTGAGATGATCTCATCAAGCATTCCTTTTTTACACTATGGAAACTGGGCAGAATGAATATATTATATATCATCATCTGCCATCATCAGGCTTGTGTATTAGCTGATGATATGTATTGCCTGATGATGGCAGATGAGATTCTGCCGAAATATCGCTACAACTTTAAAAGCACAGCTATAATGATGTGGGAAAATACCCGAACAAAGCTGAATACCATACATATAAATACCTGCAAAAACTTAAGAAAACACACACACACACACATATTCTATAGTAAATATATTATTTATATATTCCTTGCTACATTCAACTAAATAAAGTCCCCATCAGTTCTACAATATATTGCATAAACATTGTAGCTAGAATGAACATTGAGGATGATATCTCAGCACTGATGGCCTGAAGAAACCCTTTTTCTCTTGCTCCAAAGGAAATTGCTGTTCAGCAGATAATGTCTCACATTGGTGTTGTAAAAAAGGATATGATTATTTTGGAAAAGAGTGAATTTTCAGCACTTCGATCAGAAAATGAGGTAATTTTTTTTTACAAAATGTAATGGATATTTATTTGAACATGTGGATGAAATTTTAGTGGTGGCTCAAAAATATGTTGAATCCATTGAATATCAGCTACCATCTGAAATTAAGGAAAGGCTTCTGTTTTCAGTTTTAAGATAGAAACCTTGTACTAAATAAAATTACTGACACCAGACTATTGAAAGGGCTTTGTATTTAACCACACTGAGAACAGTAGACAAAAGAATGTGCTATGCTGGTGCCTATTTCATTTCATGAAAACCAACAAAAATACAAAACAATATAGTTTCTCTGAGACTGGAAATCTTGATTTTTTACTTCCCTTTTTCACTTCCATGTTCATATTTATGAATTCTTTAATAAGATCAGTGTGCTTGCTACATTCAGTTCAGCTTTGTATAGGCATATACAGTAGGTGTGTTTTGAAGATACCCATATACACTCATACATAGTGCTTAATGTAGTTAAGTGAGAATTCCAAGTTCCTCTCTTCTATCTCATTATTAAACTGAGTTGAATGTAACCTAAAATCTGTATTTGCTACATGATTCACTACTTTTTTGCCTGGTATTTTAACTGAGCTTATTCTCTTTTTTATGCAAAGAAAATAAAACTTGAACTTCAGCAGCTAAAAAAGCAAGTAACAGTAAGTTACATTATTTTCAAATGCAACTTCAGAATATAGAATAAATATCTACTTTCTGTAAGGAATTATTTTATAATTTCATCCTATATCGACTTACATAGGAGCAAATGCCATTGAACTCTACTGCCCTTCTGAATGAATATGTATAGGATTATATTTTAAAATTACAAGCACCCGGTGGAGGAATATGTATGAGTTTCTATAAATACAGGTAGTTTAAACACTACTGAATACAGAAATTCTGCATTAGTCTAGAAAGGGTTTGTTGCTTTTACTCTTACAACTCAGAATGATAATAAAATTATATGCTGACAAAGTAGTAAATACACATGATATACATATCCCATGCATTTATACTAACAATCTGTACATGGAACTTTAGTGATGTAAAGCTCTATCTTGTATCGTTTGGCCTGTGCCCTGGCTGTACCAAGAAATTGCTGGGAAAATTTACTAAGCCCCAAATTTAAGAAGAGGGATGGTCTTCTGTTATCAAAATAAGTTGTCTACATAAAGTGAAACCACTTAATTTGCTTTTCATCTATAATAAATTAATCCATAGGAAACAGTGCCAAAAGAATGTTGGTAATAAAAATATTCTAGTAAAATTACCATAGCTAAAATATCTTCAGCAAAAAATGAAGACATCTTCTTATAGGTAGTTGATAGAGGCCTGCTTGTATACTCTCAAATACAGGTAGTCCTCAACTTATAGCAGTTTGTTTAGTGATCATTTGAAATTACAACAACACTGAAAAAAGTTACTTCAGACCATTTTTCACACTTACAACCCATTGCTGTATCACCATGGTCACATGATCAAAATTCAGAAGTTTGGTAGCTGATTCATGACGGTTACAGTGTCCCAGGGTCAAGTCATCACCTTTTGCACCCCTCTGACAAGTAAAGTCAATCGGGAAGCCAGATTCACTCCACAACTGCAGTGATCACTTAACCATTGCAGTGATTCTCTTAACAATTGTGGCAAGAAAGTCGTAAAATGGAGCAAAACTCACTGAACTGTCTTAACAGCAATTTCTGTGCTTAGCAACACATTTTCAGCTCAATTGTTGTTGTAAGTTGATGACTACCTGTACTGCTTTTGAATATGCCTTATAATGTCTTTCCCTACATTCTAAATTACAAGCATTTCTTGCATTGGATTATGTGGTGAAACATACTGCTGTTGAAAAAGTAAATCATTGACAGGTGTTTCTGTGATAGCGTTCAATAGATGTTGTTTCATAGCAACAGAAAGGGGGTGTGGCAGAATTCAGCTAACTTAAGGCACCTTTTTATAAATTATATTGAGGTTTCTTGACCAGATACCAAGTAATATAGAGAGTAGTATTCATTTGAGTAAAATACACATTTTCATACTTTTATTTAGTTTTCTCCTTCTGCTTTGGGTCTCTGAAAAACCTGGAACAATTTAGCAGGAGGAGAGTTTGGTAGAGTAATAAAAGAAATGACATACTTCTGGAATAATTTAGGGCCATTGACTGTGGAAAATTTCATTAAATATAGTATTGCTATTTTTGATTAAGGAATCTGAATACAGGCATTCAGTTTAGTTCTGTGCAATTTTTTTCTAGGATGAAACTTCTAAAGTGCGAACAGATAGCAAGTTAGATTTCAATCTAGAAAAAAGCAGAGTAAAAGAATTGGTATGTATACTTTCCTTTTATATAAAGATTATTCAGAAATACTGTCATAGTGCATCATGCAATTCTGTGTTAATTGTTAAACAGGTTCTCTTAATTATTATGTTACTACTCGATCAAATAGTATTGTGAGGAAGACACCTGTCTAATGTTTAATCCATTAGATTAAATGAATTAAAAATAATTAAACTAATGGATTAAACATTAGTTTTAGATAACCCATTTTTTTTAAAGAACTTGAAATTATTTTAGGCTCACTGGCTGCAGAGTTTGGATTCTCCTGAGTGCTTAATGAGCTCAAGAACCATAGCTAAAAATAAACTTTGGAAGATATTTATGGTTTTCCTGGGCCAATGTAGATTTAAAAGTATTTAATTTGGAACTTTACCTAATGGTATTTAGATAGTATTTGATTCATATAACTGCTAGTAAATAAGGTAGAATAGAGTGTGGAAGAGGCAGAAACTCTAGGTGCAGTGATATTTTAAGATGATTAATGACAAATGGAAGGTGACCTTTTTTTTAAGAAGCAGAAGATAATTAACTACTCTCTTCTTTTTCAGTATTCACTTAATGATAGGAAAATATTGAAAATGAGAACAGAAATAGTGGAATTGGTAAGAATTACAAATATAATTATTAATATAATTATTAATCACAGTGAAAGTCCTTTTCATATCTTCCTTTTCAAACTTACTTAGACATCATTATTTAATTAATCAAATGAATATAGCCATCCCTCTCACAGAAGGCAACTCTGAGCAGCAAACTATAATCAGATAAGAAACATAAATAAAAACAAAAAAAATATACACCATAAACATCTTTTTAATAATAAATATCATAAAACAAAAAATACAAACCATAGAAGGGCGGGAATAAAAATGGCCACTCAACAATAGAGCCATCTGAGCAGTTGCCTGGGAGCCTCATGCCTGGACAGCATAAGTGAGACTTGTGGGCTTTTCATAATACCAATAGGGATGGAGCTATGATAATCTAATGTTGGGGGAAAGAATGTTTCCATAAGGTAGGTACTGTTGCAGAGAAGACACCTATCCTGGGACTCCTCAGTTGAAGGTCCCTAGCCAATGGGACCCACAACATGCATGCTCTGCCTGATCTAGATGGATAGCTAATACAACTGGGAGAGGCAGTCCCTCATAACCCATGCCATGAAGGGTATTAAAATTAAAACCAGATCTTGAATTGGACCTGCAAGCAAATTGGCAGCCCACTTCTGGAACAGAAGTGTAACATGGGCTGCTTTAGAAGTGCACATAACTGCCTGTGCTGCTGCATTTTCTCCAAGCTGTAGTTTCCAGAAAGTCTTCAAGGACAGCCCTATGTAGAACACATTGCAGTAGACCAATCTGGAAGTGTCCAGATCCAATCTGGAAGTGTCCAGAGCTTTGTTGACTCTGACTGGGCTTAATGACCCAGGAATGAGTGCAACTGATACTCAAGACAAAGCTGTGGTATAATGGAGTTGCTATCTAAACAGCCTGAATAGTGTAGAAATAGATTTGACTATGACCACTATGGCTGATTCTTATTCTTTCATGAATTACTGGAAAATTATAGTGCAATATAAAAATGAAAAGGTTTTAAAGCTTTAGGAAATTAAAAATCATGAATTACACAAAAATGAAAATATATGGCAAAGATCAGCTTTAAGCTGACATCTATTTTAGAATATGAATATCATCTAGAAGTAAGAAAAATCCTTAGATATTTCCCTCATTTAGCCTTTTGTTCTTAGTAAGTCCTGTTATATTTTCCAAAGCATAATTTCTCCAACTGGTATATATCTCCAAAAGCAATATGAAGACTTGGGAGGTTTTTGAGAATTGGTTCAGGTTGGTGAAGGTTTAAATCTGTTTGAAATGAAATGTCATTCACAAATTTTAAAAAAGCCTAATACTATATACATTAAGATATTTGATTCAACTTTTGTATTAAATCTGTGAAATTAATTAAATAGTGCTGCCCTACATACATATATTCAACTAAGTTTTATTAGAAGTGAATTTTTAATTGCCAGACGGGGAAAAAAGAATGCAGCATTTCAATGTGATTGTAATACTGTACACAGGCAATTAGCACTATATAGTAATAAACACATATACCACATTTTATTAGAGCAAAAGCAGATTTTTCCTTCCCTTTAAAATGTATTAAAAATTAAATATATTAAAAAAGAGAATCTGTTACATAAAAAATGTACAGTATTATTTTTAGGATATGTTTGCCTAATATTTTAATAAGATGCTTAAAATGGTATTATATTAACAAATTTGTTTAAAAGTGTTTTTTCTACTTTAAGCATGCCCAGCAAGATCGAGCTTTAACACAGTCTTATAGGAAAATAGATACTGAAGTTGCAGGTCTGAAAACAATGCTTGAATCACACAAACTTGACAATATCAAATATTTAGCTGGTAAGTTATCCTTTGTCTACATGTATGCTTGGTCAATTTCCTTATTTGCCTGCTCAGTTCATACTTATGTTTAATATTTATGTCAAAAATGATAGTTTCTAATTGGTACCAGAAATTGACTGTTTAGTTTAGTATATTAGTTTAGAACATACAACCCCTTGTTATTACCTCTATTTGTATATTTGGTTGGCATAGTCTCTTGTCTATATTGGCTATGTTTTTGATGCCACAAATAATTTTTTCCTACTAGTTACACAGTATAGCTTTCACTTTTGATACTTAATTGCAAAAAACAGATAGGATCTATAAAACAGGTCATATTAGCATAAATTTATTTGTATGTATGTATGTATGTATTAAATTTGAATAGCATAAACTGTTTTTAAAATTGTGATAAATAACTTAAAAGAATAATTTAAACAATCTTTTTACTCTAGTCCTACTTACTACTTTGTATTTCTTCCCTTTATTTGATTATGTCCTTTTTTCAATTTTCTTCATTCTCTGAAATGATACTGATAATAATAGGCTTTGATCTACACAGCCTAGCAAAACATTAGTTTCCATGTTGTCTAACAATACACAGTTACATGCAAGATTCTAGTAATATGTTAGAACATTTTAATGTTGATAGAATTGTATTTTTGAAAGGACTAAAACAACCATATTTAAACTTATTTTTATATCCAGAAATCCTTATATATATTTTTTTCTCCATTTCTTCATCTAGGCTCAGTATTTACGTGCCTTACAGTAGCACTCGGATTTTACCGTTTATGGATATAATGAAACTTTATTTTCAAGGATCTTATATTAGCTTGCCGTAAGAAATAACATGTTATTTCCATCTGAAATAATGAATTTTTTCAGAAAGAGTACCATTTTATTTATTTGTTGCACTGAAGAATATAATCAAAGAATTACGTATGGGCGCCTGAAAAATGTGTGGGATCAAAATATTGAAAGAAATCTTGCCTGTGTTATGGACATCCATATTTTGCACAGAATATCTCCACTCAGAACTGAATGTTTATATGTCTCCAGGATATTATGATCCTAAAAAGGTAGCTTTTAAAATACCTACTACATATATGAAATACAAGTTTTAAGTTAGAAGATTAATGGTATTATAATAACAGACATTAATGCTGAGAGGTGATAAAATAACCCAATTGCCTTTATCATGTTCCTTACAGCTAGAAATTCTTGAATTATGTCATGGTTTACTTCCTTTTTATCGATAAACAGGATTCTAAAGATTTCTTGCTGCTGTATTTAATGGATGTTTCCATTGTCATCTGTTGTTAATAAATCTCCGTCCAACTAAAAATGTTTTATAAGCAACGGTTGTAAAAAGATTGTGCTGATAACAAAATGTCAAAAGAACAGTAGACAAAATCTTAATCTGTTTCCTTAATATAAAAATAATGGAAGCAAAAACTTTTGCAAAAGTTTAATTATTAAAGTTTTACTTCCAGTATTTTTATATTAGGGAAACAGCTAGAGAAACAATGATTTTTTTTCTTAATAAAATAATAAAAGGCTACCAACACAATCATAAACCTAATTTTAAAAGAAAGGTTAATCAGGTTTACTCTCAGTCAGTAATTACAAGGTTGTAGCCTATTGAATTTTTTTTTGATATTGTCGGAATAACAATAAGTATAAATCAGTGATGAAATTTATCTGCAGTTATGCACTATAAAAAGTTCTTAAAGAGAAAACTTTCCCAAATAGAAAATAGTATCGGCAATTGCAGCTAGCCACAAATACATACCTGGACATAAATTCTCATGAAACCAAAAGAATAGTCATTTTGCAGACTGGAAAATTGTGTATACAAATTGTGTATACAAGCTGTGCCAAAATTTAAACCAAGCACATAGGCACATTTCTTCTATGGAAATGTGGAGGAGAATACTTGTTTACATAAGTAATTGGTTAATTGTTAAACTTGGCAACCTAAGAGAAGTTATTATCACTTTTATGATAAAACAACAAATTGATAGTAACTTTATTATTGCCAAAGAAGAGCCTAGGTTTTCTCAGCTCAGATGCCAAAATAATCCCACAACAAAACACTTTTAGTTGTTCATACTTATTTAATTATTTCCCCTTCTTTTGTGATTTTTAATTGTCAATGACAGTTGATTATAATCTATTTAGTTAACCTCTTAAGAAAGATTGAATAATTTCTTCTTAAAATAAAAGTGACTTGAGTGGTTGCACTATTTTTATCAATTTTATAAATATATATATATATATATGAATAAGATTTACTGAGTAATACAAACTGAAATATCATTTCAACATAGTTTACCACAACGTTTGACCTTTTTTTATTATGCTACATGTGTAATTACTTCTTTGTAATAGGAGTTCCAAAGTCTTGTTACATGTAAACTGTCACAAATTAGTGGCAAATAATGTTTTATAAAGAAATTCATTTACAAATAGATACCTTATATTACACTAAATAAAATAATAAAATAATCTGAACTAGTTGTCATTGCCAGGCCTGAGATTGGTGTATTTGGTGAGCCCGTTTTGTGTGTGTGTGTTTTTGTGTATATGTATGTATGTGATTATTATTGCTTTTTAAACCATGCAGTTATATTTGGTGACTAGCTTTCAACTAAAACATAATAACCGTATTTTTAAAATGCCATCAATACTTTTAAATTTTGGCTTTTGCTAAATTGTATCTTATTAGTGATTTTTCTTTCTAAATAAATGTCTCTGTCTTTCTAAATAAATGTGGATGGATGGATGGATAGATTGATTTGAAATATTTATATACCATTTCTAGGGTTACCTTCTTGAAATTTCCTATTTAAATAATTTTAGTGGAAACTAAATATAATCTTAATCAGTAAAGACCCAAGAAAATAAATGGGAATTAAAGTTATCAGGTTTTCTATCACAGCATAAAATTTATTGGGCTATTAAATGTCAGAATAATTCTATGTGGAATAAGTGCTTTAAATAAATTATTCAGGAAAACTTTATTGCCCCTGAAATTATGTACTACCATGAGAAAATTATATTGCTGCTGTTATCTTCTCTTTTCTTTGGGCAACATATAATCTTAGTGTAGCGATAAATTTTAAAATGGGTATTCTTTATATGATTTTTTTTCATTCTAGGATCAATATACATGAAATTGGAAGTTAACAATGTTTTATGCAGAAATGCATTCTATTTATTAAATTTATACTTCTCTTTTCAGTCCAGTCCAGTCCAGTATATAGATTAAATTCAGGACAAAGCTATTTATGTTAGAAGGTTTGGAAAGCTCTCATTTTTAGATAGCATCAGGTAGGAAAATACATATTTAATATAAAATGATTTAACTTACAATTAGATAGGAGATGAGATTGGGGGTCTTTCATTAATTGTACTATTGGGTCTTGGCTTAACTGAAATTTCTCTCAGACAACTTCAGGAGATAAGAATGAAATAAATATGTATTTGATTACTATGCTATAAACCTGGCCTCATTAAAGCTCCCCACTTTAGCAATGGATTTTCCAGGTTTGAACATTTGTTTAAAATTTCTCCAATGAGGTGAAAAATTGGAGCTAGTTCCAGTATCTATTGTACATTTCTTGTACATTACCACAATTGAAGAGATTTTATTTGTCAATCATCCCATTGCATTAAACAGGAAAAGAAACCCCTGGGACATTTTTTTCTTCAACAATATAACTTTTCTGAAAAGCCATATGGGTACAGAAGTGAAAAAGCCAGTTCTGACATTTTCGTTTCCCAGTCGACAGTTCCCTCCCAAACCTCCCTTACCTTCCAATGCCTTCCCTCCCCCCTCCGTTACTGTTGTCTGGTTGCAAGCAGGGTGGCGTAGCAAGTCAACCATGACATTATGTATATTTCACCAGGAATTGGTAAAATCCTTATTGAAGTGGAGTTCTAGCCATACTAAAGTATCACTCTATCCTAGTTTCACTGAAGAAGTCTCAAGATAAAATAAGTTTATTTATAAGAACCTGAACTCACTGGATCAGTACAATTACAATATTTTATGTGGTTTCCAGCAATTATCTCAAACAAATCATCAAGATCAGAGATTTGATAACCGTATGAATGCAAAGACTTTTATAGTTGAAATTGGTTGATAGGTAAGTTCAATTGTGTTTCATTTCATAGCAAGGGAGAAGTGTGAATTTGCCC
Organism: Naja naja; assembly: GCA_009733165.1. Classification (NCBI taxonomy): domain Eukaryota; kingdom Metazoa; phylum Chordata; class Lepidosauria; order Squamata; family Elapidae; genus Naja; species Naja naja. The sequence continues at coordinate 152,942,744 of CM019150.1, forward strand.
AAAGTGAGGGAAAGAAAAGCCTCACTGTAAAAGTACTTGATTTTTTTTTCTTTTCTTGTCTCTGTACTCTTAGCAACTTCACAATAACGAGTGGGCATATTGCCAATTTAAGCCTTCATCTTTGAGTTTAAATGCTTGGTTTGAAATTGTTCTGTATATTTACTTGTAATAAGAGAAATGAAACTACAATACTATCTCACTGAGAAGTCATGCAATTCTTTATTTCTTGCGGGGAGAAGTAAGGTTCTTTTCAGTTTTATAAGAACTAAACAATCTGTGTGCCATTGGGTTATTGTTTCAGAGATATTTTTTTTTTACCTAAACACAGACATAGAATGACTACAGCTGGGCAAAAAAGCATTGAGTGGGAATGGCTTTTGATTTCCTGCTGGCATTCCCGTTGAATTTTCTTGTGGGAAGCTGGCAGGGAACAGAGATGGAAGCAACATTCTCCCTTCCTTCTTCACTGATCTCCCTCCTGCCCTCCTTCCTTCCTTCTTTCCCTTCCCTTTCCTTTCCTTGTGGGTATCTTGCCATAAGAGAATCAGTGGGGAAGCTTGGAAGTTGCAAGTCCAAGGCTTACAGGCAGGTAAGGGGTCCACAAGAAATTCCATATATGTCAGGGATGGCACAGGTTGGGAAAGTGCATTGGGGGGAAAGTGCATTGGTTTAGGCTGGGAGTGGGGGGGGGCGGATTTCTTCCTCCCTGTTCCTTCTTTTGCCAGTTGCCATCATATAGGTAAGTCGCTGCTGCTGAGTGAGGAAAGGAGCAAGGCGTTACGAGAATGGCTGGGAAATGCATGAAACATTCAAAATGAACATCAAAAGACTGCAGCAGCAGCCCAGCAGAGCTGAAGCAGCAGCAGTACTGAAGCAGCCACAACTTTCTCATGTTTCATTCCCTCAAGATTCATGAGTCCTGGATTTTGGACATATTTTGTAAGTTAGCCCATCTGAGGTGCTTCGGTTCGAAATTTGTTGCCCTATGATGTACCCTTGCCCATTTAAATGTTACTAGGAACAAGACTTTTGGTAGTTTATAGATGTCATTCTTTGTTACTTTAATTTCTTATAATCATATTTTTTCTGTTAAGTATAGATTTTCTGCATATGTAATATATTGCTATTTGAATATTCATTTGAGTTCCTATGAAGGTAAATAGTAAATAGTATTAGAAAATATGATAAATATTTAAATACTGTAAACTTCATAACTAGATATTTGTGAAATGATGCAGATCATACAATGAATTGCTATTGGGAAAACATAAGTGGGCCAAAATAAAATTAATGAATGAAGTTAATATAAAAAGAGCCTCAAGAACCGAAAAACAAAATTAAATTTTAGCATATTTAAAATATGTTAAGGACAGATATTTATCTACAGGAGACTCATTTAGTAGAATAGGAGAAACCTTTATTAATGAAGTATAAAATGAATATAAATATTAATCTAGGAATATTGTGTGGTACAAATTTACTTACAAATACTTCAATGACAGCTAAATATGTGGCTATTTTGTTTCAAAAAAGATTACCAATTGATGTGCAACAAATTATTATTGATGTAAGGAAGCAGGAACTGTAATAGCTATGGTTAATATTTATGGAACTAACTTAGATTATCCTATTATGTTCTGTCAATGTTTTCAATACTTGAATGAGTGCATTTATGACAAAGTAGAAGGAGATTTTATAGACATTGGACCCTGACCTGGATAAAAATACACTGCTGTGGGTGGGAAATCATTAGTGAGGGAAACAATTAAGACCTACAGTATATGGAAGAGATAGCTCTCTGCATGCCAGTAAAGAAACTTTGTCATTCATCTCTGGTCTGCTTTGGTTTTTTTCTAGTTCATTTGATACTTCTGTTATTGGCAGCACTTCACAGAAAAGAAAGGTGAGTGCTTATCTCGAGGGACTGTTTGAGATTAATTCCGGCTGGGAATGAAAACAATTCCCAGCATTGCAATAAAAAAAGTCTTGTTTTTAAAATAAGTGTGTGCGTAGTTACGGTCTAGGAAGCCTTGGTCAGAACAATCAGGCCCAAGAATTTTTCTTTACTGGCATGCAAAGAGCAATCTGTGGCTTCCCAGCCAAAAAAGTTACCAAGAGTCCCAAGTGTTCCAAGGGCAAATAATTATATAGATGAGGAAATTATACAGATTATCCACAGTTGTTGTGAATAATTTATAACATGATAGATGAAGGGGCATTTTCAGATAAAATGGGGAGATGGAGTTCAACCTGGGAACACTGCCTCTGTTTCCTGCTTATATTTGTATACCATCAACACAATAGGATAAATATTCCTCATATTGCTGCATTTTATCATGTCAATGGAATGACCTTTACACTTCTACCAGGAAATGCCAAATCTGAGTACTTCGGTGTCTATCACTCAAGCCCAGAGTTTAATTTGAAAAAAAAAACACCTAACCCCTTCCAGGAAATAGCAAGAAGCTCTACAAAGTTTGATCCTAGTTTCTGCTTAGATTCTAGTAAATCTAAATTCAATATACACAGGTGATAGTCTGAGGCTTTGCAAAATCAGTATCTACTACATTTGCCTTATTGGCCAACTAAAGTTTTAAATCACTTCCATAACATTGGAATATCTTTTTGCAGCTAACTTCTTAAATTTTCCGTGGGGTTATATTGTACTTTTTTAATCTTACAAATTCTGTTGGATGGAAAAAAAGCTGAGACCAACTTAAAACCATAAACTTCATAGCTGAAGTCTAAATATTTTGTGGCATTTCTCCTTTGACAAGTTAAATCCCAAACAAATAATAGTGTGTTAATTAAATCATGGGGATCAGGTTACCAGATACAGATTTGGCATGCAAATTACTATAAACCAAAAGCAGAAAAATGCCAATATCTGTAGTGTTAGATGTAAACCAAGCCTACATGTCTGAAGTTGATTAGTACTAATTTTAGTACTAACTGAAATTGATTAGTACTAATTTATGCAGTATACATGTTAGCATACTTGTGCTTTTCATGAGACTTTTTTCTTCTTCTCTTCAATTGCATCCAATTCTCAGAGACTGCATTCTTGGCAGAAGTGGTTTTTTATTGCCTACTTCCAAGGACTGCAAGAAAGTGAATAGTCCAAGGTCACGTGACTGGCTTTGTGCCTAAGGCAGAATTAGAACTCATGATCATCCAGTTTCATGCCTGATGCTTTCACCATTACATCATCATTACATCGTTCATGAGACTTATTCTGTGGTAAACGTACAAAGGATTGCATTCTTCTTCTTAGATAACAGTCTCCTACTGATAGGGTAGTGGCACTGCAGAAGCTAAATTATCAAATTATTTTACATCATATTTACATCATGCCACATATTATTTAGAACAGGGCTGTCAAACTCGCGGCCCGTGGGCCGGATGCGTCATGGGCTGACTCCACCCCCGCCCAGTTTAGTGAAAGGGAAAAATGTCCTGATACGTCACGTGGTGCCACCGGGACGATACGAGTTTGACACCTCTGATTTAGAGGCTAAAGGAGAAGCTCTTTTTTTTTGGACAAGGATAACCAGATTTCAGGAAAGTTGTCACATTGTACTAGATCTAAATAAAAATAAAATCTTATGTTCAAAATAGCTTGCCTACAGCATACATTTTCATGAATGATTGTCTAAACATAGTGGGCTACAATTAGAAAGCAGGTAGATGGTATGAGATAAAATGCTGAATAAATATAACAATATATGAGAACAGGACCTACTTAACACAATTTAAAACCACTATATATTTTTAAAATTTGCAGTGTAAGTTCTCCCAAAAAATAATTTTGGAAATAAAAGATTTCCCTGTTAAACTGATTAGGGGCCGACTTCTAAAAAAGAAAAGAAAGAAGGAAGGAACAAATAACAGAACAATATGTTTTTTATTAAGTTAATTGGCATCGTTTTTCTCTTTCCATGGCCTCACTAGTTTATTTTCCAACCCTGAAATCTTTGGGATGACATGGAAGAATTAGGTCACTTGGCTCAAGAACACATTTATTGTAAAAGGCAAAACTGTTAGCTGAGTTTTAAATGCACATTTATTACCCAATTGGCTGGGAAAGCAAAAACAGATTTTCGAAGTCAGATCCAAGAGTGGTAAATATTAAGCACATATGGGCTTATTAAGTTCAGTTGTAGAGTCACAACTTGATCTGCAGCAGTATAACCATTCTTTACATGCAAAGGAAAGCAAATACAAATTATTTATTGCTTTACGTAACTCATTGTACTACAGGTAGTCGATTTACGGCCACAACTCAGCCCAAAATTTCTATTGCTAAGCAAGACTTTTTTTGCCACAGTTGTTAAATAAATCACTGCGGTTGTTAAGTGAATCATGTAGTCATTTGGCAAATATGGCTTCCTCCATTTACTTGACTTGTTGGAAGCTGGCTGGGAAATGGTGATCCCATGACTCTGGGACAGTGCCATTGTCATAAATAGATGCCAAGCATCCAAGTTTGATTATGTGACCGTTGGAATGCCGCAACAGTCGTAAGTGTGAAAACCAGTCATAAGTCACATTTTTTCAGTACTCTTGTAATTTCAAATGGTCACTAAACAAATGGTTTTAAGTCGAGAACTACCTGTGTATGACAATGAGAACATATTATTTTCACTGTGTTGTGAAATCTAAAAGTAAGATCCTCAGATGTCAGCAGTCCATCATGTAATCATATTGTCTTTCCATCTTCTATTTTGTTCTAAAAGTGCGTGGCAGTTAGAAAGTGCTAATGCTGTTCTGGTTTTGTTTAGGTGGGAATGGCCCAGTAGTTATGGTAAAGGTGATACATAAACCAACTACTTGCCTACTAGTTACTTAGAGGAATGCAGTGTTTATAGAAATATAGATCTTTAACAGCAGTGCTAGTTGAACATTACACAATGGGGAAGAAAAAATACTCCACTTCTATTACATAATTCCTGAGTTGTGGACAAGATCCAGACTCAGAACTAAACTAGGCTTATTCAGATAATTAAGATTTGGACAAATCACTTATTTCAATAAACTGCTCTGGACAACTGTCAAAAATTGTGTGGCAGGAAGGCTAAGTATTTAAAAACGCAAAAATAAAGAGGAAAGTATGTTACTAGTGCAAAACATTTCAAAATAACATATCTCAGAATAGTGTCTGCAGAATTAGTTTCCCTTTTTTAGTTATCAGTCTGATCTCTGTGTGCACGTATCTTTTTATTGCTGCCGCTTGAGAACATAAACAATTTTCTAAGATAATAGAATTGCATTATGTGGTAGCCACTGAGTTTCCCTGGATGACACTAGAAGCTGGCAGCACACTGCAGCCTGGGGGAGGGGGCCTCTTTTGCTATCCCATGAGCTCATCTTCTATTCATCCTCTTATCTGTTGGGATGGAACGTCCCTGATTTTCCAGGTATACAGGTGATCTCATTTACTAACATCACCACTAACCTTAAGGATTGGTTGAGGGGTTATGCCAATGTGATTGAAGGGTTTCACCCATGTGGATCTATTCTCCAATCCCAATGCTGTATCTATGCTGCACTTTTCTGCTTGTAAAAATGGTATAAAAAGAATAAAGACTGCCCAGGCAGTCAGACATCTTTGGACACTGAAATGACTGGTTATTGAATCCCCACAAATGGCACCCGAACAGGGATAACAACCCTCCGGGGTAGGCAACAGCCAACGTACTTACTGCCGTCTGAAATAGACCCCACGGTGCACCGTCATCCCAAGGGACCCCTTCAGTGGTAAGTATGGGTTGCAATCTGTCTCAGCATTAGCAGAAACATGTTCAGGAACTTAAATTCTTGTTACATAAATCAGGTGCAAAAGTATCTGAGGCTCACATAAATAAGCTGATTGAGGAGATAGGAAAACATTGTCCCTGGTACCCTGAGCGCGGGACGCTCAGGGTTGCAGGATTGGGTAAAGATAGGGCATACCTTACATCTTGAACCCAGGGCTCCTGTTCGAATATTACATAGATGGTTTCAATGCCATCAAGCAGTGGAAACATCTGGCTCTGATGTCTCAGCAAAATAATAATTGATTATAAGCCCCACTCCTGATTATGACCAGGTAAAAATTGTCACTCAAAAATCTTCTCTAATTGGATTTTCAGCTCCTTCTGAGCAGGCTAAAATTGTTGATTCTCCAAAGCCATTGTACACCCCCATAAGGAAAATATTAAAGGAACAATTAGAAAAAGGGGGAGATTCAAGCTAGAAACCTAAGACAGAGACACATAAATTTATTTGTTTAAATTTTTATGTTTAATCTTTTTTTGATTATTTAGTGTTTAAAGAGATAGAACAATGGATGTAACTAGAATACAGACAACTGCTCTCATCTGATGCACTGGATGGCAGAATTGAAAGTGGAAGGCATGCCCTATTGAGTTCAATAGTCCACAAGTAGCTCTGCTGTTCAGAAGCATGGAATGAGGCACAGATCTGTTAGGAAGCCCCTCCATACAATACAACGGGGCTGTTCAAAGGAAATATGGTTAATTTACACTGTTATATGTTAGGAAGAACTAAGAGAAGAAGAAAATGTTTGCTATTCTTTTCATGATGTGATTTTCATTAAAACTTCTTAGATGTGTATGTATAATAATGTAAAATAAGTGTATGCAGAATTGAATAGGATTGAAGAAAATATCCATTACCTGTGTATAGCCCTAATTGGAATTGCTGAAGTTCAAAATAAATTAATTGTAACATGTTTGACAACCAGATAATTAAATTGGCTTTTTGGATTGGACTTAGAGTTGTGGGAGGCAGATAGGCAGTGGTTCGGGCCCACAATCACCTTTGTGATTGGAACCGCTCCTTAAGTTCTCCCAGTGCTCTGAGAACAAACTACAGGTTTAAAAAATGTGGAAGTTTAAAGGGACAAACCCTCCCCAGGTCTGGAAATGTTGTGTGTGAGAATGTGCCTGTATGTAATCATTTCCAGCCCTGGAGGATGAGATCCTCTACAATGGAGCTTATTGGCTCTCAGAAAAGAATTGTAAATATGCAAGCTGTATGATTAGTGTAAATGTGTATGTTGATAGTAAAAAAGGTGGTATAAATGTTTGTGTATTGACCCCTATCCCAGATTGAAAGGAGAGTAAGAAAGAGTGTGAGAAAGGTCCGGACCTGAGAAAGATAGGATTATTTGTGTGTGTATTTGTGTGTGCTTTACTCATGATGAAAATTATTTGTGTGTGATTTATTGGTGAAAAGAATATTGAGTGGAAAAAATGGATGAGATTTATTTTAAACATTTCCCCTCCCCCTTCTTGTCTTCGCTGGTTGTTGTAGGGCGGGGGAGCATGAGGCTTTTGATCAGTTTAACAATTTTTTTTCTCTGCTTTGAGTTTTTGCCTTGAAAAAGGCGAGGTTAGAAAATAACTTTTTTATAGGTTACATAGCTTCATCTCCTGATTTTTTAGAGATTTTCACACAAAGGACCCTCAGATAGATAGGCTGAGATTGGCAAATTGCCTGGAACGTTATCTGTAAAGGTGGCTCGGTTCCCAGGTGGGCAGTTTGTCCGGATCTTTGAAGATGACTCAGTTCCCAGTTTCAGCAAAGGGAATCAAAATTTAAAACTAGCTGCACTTTGTACATGCTCTTAATCCATATTTTGATTTAAGCAGAGAATTGACACCAAAATTTGACTCCATCTGAGGGTTTACAACAAGAATGTGAAGAATGCATGGCTATTGCCAGCACAACAGGTAAAATCATGAAAGGTCTACAATGGGCTTTGCAAATAACTTTTCCTTCTAATTTTGATAAGTACAGTAAGGTATAAATGGTGGAGTTATGTAAAGTCTGATTTTCAATTTTATTTTCCAAATACCTTATCTCTTCAATGTGTTTTAACTGACTATGTAAGCTGTATTGTTTGCCTAAAGAACTTTGGCTTGCTTGCTTAATGACTTTTTCCTTAAAACTTTGGCTTGCTTGCTTAATGACTTCTTCCTTTACAAGGATTCTCATGATGATACCTGGAAAGTATCCTGCTATTTTAACTTTCAAAACTTTTTCTCAACAGCCTTTCAACTTAATCTCTGACTCTCATTATGTGTGTCAAATTATTTTTAATCTTCCAAGTGCTTATATTATGCCCAGGATTGACCCTAATCATGATCTTATTTTTAATTTTGCAACAGCTACTACAAGACCAAAGATATTTCTTACATAGGTAGTCACTTGACCCTTTCTGGGCCTCTTTCTTAAGGCTACAGCTTTGCTGATTTTTTTCAGTCACTCTTTTTTTTCATCAAGATGCTAGAGGCCTGGCACAAGCTTGCCATATTCCAATTACTCAAGTCAAGTAGATTGTTTTATCATTAACTTTGGCAAATGGATGTTACCTACTAGGCAAGCCCTCTTTTTTACAACATGATATTTTGCTTTTTTGCAATTTTGTACAACCTGGAGTATAGCCATAATGGAACATGCTCATCGGTCATTTACGGCCTGTCTCCACAAATAAATAAAAAAGGAGGGAAAGGGTCTCTCTAAAAAAGTTTTAAAAGTCTTATTTACCTTAACTCAGTTTTTTTTTTAAATATTATTTACCTTAACTCAATTGAATGCAATTTAATGTTTCCATTTACTTTAAATTAATTGAATGTTTTAGTTAACTATTTGGGGTAAGGGGCGAGGCTGTGCTGTTATGTTTGCTTCTACAGGACCTTTGTGGATTCCAGCTCATTGTGTCCACCCAGGCTCGTTGTGTCCACCCAGCCAAGGATGTCGTGGCACCACACCAGTCTCCAGATCTGGTCCCAGTCCCAGGAATTGACTTTACAGATGGCACAGAGTACAATCCGGGTTCATTTGCTTATGCTTGGCTAACATCACACAGAATGATGTCTTTTGCTTATCTGAAACTTATGATATGGAACATTTGCTTTCTACATGTTTAGTTCTTGTCTGCATTCCTTCTGCAGTAATTCAAAACTTCACTGGCTTAAGCGGATTTTTATTACATGGGAACTTTAACTATAACTAGTTATAACTAATTGGTGCTTTGCTGCTTATTATCCACACCTTGATGCTATTGCTTTACACACCCCAATGGTAGCAGTCCCTGTAAATATAACTTGTACAAAAGTAGTTAATTGTATATCTTCAAGTAAAAAACCTCACTGTCATCGTATTAGCTCACCTACTTTGAACTGCACAGCTTTGGAAGAGACTTCTTTCACTTTTCCCATGGTTGGCTACCTCAAGGATAGTTTTTACATGTGGTTAAGAAACTTTTAATTATATTCCTGCTAATATTAGTGAAGCGCAATGCTGCCTCAGCAGGCTGATTCTGTTTTACTTTCTAAACAGCATCACTTGAATCGTTCTTGACGAGGGGTCACACTAGATAACACCTGTTGACTCTGAAGCAACCTTACTTAATAAAGCTGAATACGTAGTGCTAGCTTTGTTTATAGTGGGCGTGCCAGCAATTGCTGCTCGCGCTCACCTTAACATTAACTCTGTTGCATGTAATTTAGCAAAAACAATTCTGTAATTTAGCAAAAACAATTAATGTTACTTCTTCAGTTATCTCAACAATCAACCATAAGATGCAAGCGTTGAAGAAGGCTATTCTACAAAATCTATATTGTTTTAATTTGTTTGATGGGTCATGAACCATCCAGCACCAGCTTAATATTTTCAACAATTTGGCCTTGGATTTGAAAATTGATAAATTAGGATCTTGGTGGGAAAGCTTTGGGCTTGGTTGTCCACAGGCTTAATGGGAAAAATTCTATGCTATGTATCATTATTTGTGATTTAATTAGTGGGTACTGCTTTGTTCAATGTCTCCCTTCTCTTTGCAACATATGTATCACAGCTTTTCATCCCAAACCCTCTCCTACCTTGCCTAAGGGTCAAGTATATGCCCTATATAAACAACTGCAAGCATGCTCTTCTAATAATTATTATGAATCCTCTCCTAACTCCTTTTATGATTCGTCTTTAATTAATTAACTTTAAAATAGAAAAGAGTGAAATGTGGTAGCCACTGAGTTTCCCTGGATGACACTAGAAGCTGGCAGCACACTGCAGCCTGGGGAGGGGCCTCTTTTGCTATCCCATGAGCTCATCTTCTATTCATCCTCTTATCTGTTGGGATGGAACGTCCCTGATTTTCCAGGTATACAGGTGATCTCATTTACTAACATCACCACTAACCTTAAGGATTGGTTGAGGGGTTATGCCAATGTGATTGAAGGGTTTCACCCATGTGGATCTATTCTCCAATCCCAATGCTGTATCTATGCTGCACTTTTCTGCTTGTAAAAATGGTATAAAAAGAATAAAGACTGCCCAGGCAGTCAGACATCTTTGGACACTGAAATGACTGGTTATTGAATCCCCACACATTAAGTAATCCTTTCATTGCTGTCCATGAAATGTATAAGGTGAAGAAAAAAATTCTCTTCATTAGAAGCTATGAATGAAAATGTTTGCAATGTTCTTAAAGGGGATCCAAGTATATCTAAAAATAAGTGGGGTTGGTTGCTTTTGTTGTTGTTGTTCTGCATTACAGGAATACTCTCATAAATACTCTTTGCCTGCCAAAACACTCTTCCATTCAGGCAGGATACCATTGCTTATACGATTTTAGAAAAGCACTGACCTATAACAAAATGTTATCTAGAAAAATAGTTTGAATCTTGTCTGTAGATGCATCAGTGCTGTTTTTAATGGCATTTGCTTTATCCTGTTGACAGCACCTTGGCTCCTTGTCATACTGTTACTTGGCATATATAGACCCGCATGTAAAGATAAATTAGTTTCATTGGTATCTACAAAAGTAGACCTATAAAAAAAGTTTTGAAATTGTTTCTTCCTTTGATCCCAAGTTGTAATTGCTGACAGTCTAATGTAAGGGACTGCTTGAACAAATTAGGGCAATGAAAGGCTAAGACCTGCTGATTATATAGAATGCTGAAAACAACTCTCTTCACAATACTTGTTTTCTTAAATACAGTCTTTCTGGGGATGTTATTCTATCCTTCAGTGCAAGGACTTTTACTGTTTATTTAAATGAGACAAAACCAATGCTTTGTTTTAAAGAGATATTTAATGTAGAATATGAACAATTTCATTATTTATCTGATGTTCTAATATCCTGCTTTTGTCCCTCTGGAAATCAAAATGGCATTCTTTTCTTCCTATTTGGTATAAGTACTTCACAAGGGATAAGACATTTGTTAATATGGGGGTCAGACATTATTGGTTTGCAGATGAAATCCAGTTGTATATCTTGACCCAGGCTGAACAGGAGAAGTGATAGAGGTTGTATCCTGGTGCCTACTGACTGTTGGGATGTAGATGGGAGAACAACAAACTCAGCCTTAATCTGAGCAAGATAAAGAAGCTGTGGATACAGAAATGTTCTGCTTTCACGGATATTCAACCTATAGGGGTTGCACCCTTTCTTGCAGAAATGGTTTGTAAGCTAAAAGTCCTCTTGATTCATGGAACAAGTGACAGCTGCCAATAAGGAGGTTTTTGCAGTTATCTTGTGCCAATTACAACCATTCCTGGAACTTCCCTGACCTTGTAGCAATCACTTATATCTTAGACATCTTAGTATAATTCACTAAGGTTTTACCCTTGGAGACAACTTTAAACTTCCAAGTGGTCCTGAATGTATCTGGCTCCAGTAGTGATAGAGTATGAAAGCTACCCCATGTACAGTATAGTAACAGCCTGCTTCACTGCATGGTTATTAGTTTACACTGGTGTAGTAAGGTACCAGTTGTCACCTTTAAGGCTCTACATGGCTGAAGAGCTGTGTATCATTGAAGTCACTTTTTTCCAAATGATTTCTGTGTAATCAATATTAGATAGAGAAGACTCTCTGCAGGTCTCTTCTTTAAGGAACGTCAAAACCTCAGAGTTAAGTCTTTTCAATGGCAGCTCCCTTCCTAAAATCAAATTAGCACTCTGTTATATTTTAGGAAAGCCACTATAACCTGGCTTTTCAAGACAATCCTTTGGGTGGAACTTTTAGGAACTATAACCCCCCATCCTGAGTTTCTAATCTGTTTGCTGCTTGTGTGCCAAACTTTTTGTAATTACAACTGCAACTTTGATTTTTAACCTTTTTTGTAATAAGGAAATATAAGATGTTCAGTGTCTTGGATTTGGGTAACATAAATAAGCCTCATTAATTCAGTAAACATGTCTTCCTATTAAGCTATTGTTAATGATAAAGAGTTTTCCTGTTTACAGTAGTAAAAGAAAATTCTGCAATATTGAGCTCATGAATTTCAACATGTTTGAATCCAGCCATTTGGATTATAATCACAATTTATGATAGTACTTGACTTTGATTTCTTTTGTATGTTGTGATTAAATAATCCATGGTTTAGTATGATAAGCAAGACAGTCTATCCATTATGATCCGAGAAAGAATTCTAAACTGAAGATAATAGTTTTCCCATGTAACTTCTACTTGTCCAGGACGAAATTGTGAAAGCCAAGCTTTCAAATAGCCTGTCATCAAATTGGAGCATGATGATGTAGCACAAATAATTACAAGCTTCAACTTGTAACTGTGAGGTCCAAGTCTATTCACAAGGTAGTCAAGCTCCCAATGTATTGAAAATATGAATGGAATGGCAAAAGAAAATAATGAAAATAAACAATGTTGTTGCCTTATGTCAGGGGTGTCAAACATGATGCATCTGCGGGCCGGATGCATCATGTGCTGGCCGCACCCCCGCCCAGTTTAGTGAAGGGGAAAAAAGTCCCGATACGTCACGTGACGACATGAGTTTGACACCCCTGCCTTATGTTCTATAAAGTTGGCATTGTATTTGTACAATGAAAGGATAATAATAGGTTCTGTGTGATAACCTACATCACTCTACTAAGGCAGATCCTCCATTATTTTTTCCAGTATAGTGCTATCCAAAAATGTTCAGCAGAAGGTGAAAGGAACTGGAGTTCTATATATCTGGGGGGGGGCATCAAGATTAGGAATGCTAGAAAACTATTTAAATTATAAACATCAAAGATAAAAATATAGAATGAGAATGTTACTTTTAAAGTGTAGTATTTTCTTGGAGTCAATTTTTAGATGACTTGCCTATTCTATGGATTTTTAATAAGTAAAGCTCATTTCTACAAGCAGACAACATTTATAACTTTTTAGGTCCTGAACACAAATCCGGGCATGTTAAATTAAGATTAAAACAAAGCATTACACAACATGTATTGTTAAGGAACATTCTCACAATGTCAAAAAAATCTATTTAGAATTCCTCATTCACACAGTTCCACACAGTTTATCGCTCCTGGCAGCAGAGTCAGTTACTGATAAGGGAAAATGGTGTTTATAAACTATTTTTAATTCTTAAATAGGAATGTACAACACATAGTCTTCAAAGCTTGCTGCCATATTATACATTTTAATCTTATAGAAGAGGGAAATTATTAAAATGTCAGAAATGTATTTATTTAATTTAAAACAAATCTTACTGTTTGCATGCCATTCAAAGCCACATACAGTTCTTGGTTAAAAACAATATAAACTTAGATGTCTTAGACATTCCACAATTCTTGATTTTTCATACCTTTGATCTGTAAATTTTCAAATCAGTATAAAATAACAGAAGATATAAGACATCTATATTTGCCATGCAACTGGAAAATCAACATTAAAAATATGGTAATTTTTATATTCTACAGAAAAATATTCATATCTGAAAGGTATTCCAGATAAGGACTTAGCAGCTACAAAGGGCTTTTCAGAAAGTCAGGTGGCTATGCAAGAGTTTACTAATATAGGGCAAAATTCCACAAATAATTCTATAATATACAGCAACTGTGAGATTGAATACATACATATACTATGATTTAAAAATCAGTATGTCTGCATGGGTGAAAACTTTTTCTTCACTTCATGTAATAAAAAACAAGAATTTAAGTACTGTAAGTAGATGATATTTTTTAACTGCAGAGAAGGATCATTTTGCAGTACCTGGAGAACGTGTTTCTATATTACTTGAAAATAAGGGATTGCATTTGTTTTTAAAATTATAGAACCCACCTGTCTACTGCATTTATATATAAAGCCACCCAAAAAGATTAGTGCTTTGTACTAAACTCTAGATAATTAACTAAATCGCATCCCTCCCAGACTTTAAATAAATTATCTCAATAATAGTCCTGGAAATCTTTTGCTAATGAGATTAAACCAACTAATTTATTTATTAATTGTGGACTAAACAACAGCTAGAACAGAAACTGCTCTTGCAGAGAAAGGTCATTATTTTAAAACAGGCTGAGACCTGAGATACAGATGGTAGTCAAGAATAGTGATTTGCTGAAAAACTATCAGAAATTATCCACATGAAAGTCAGCCTTCTGGGGCTCAGATATATTTGCATATGATGCATCCCTAAACCATAGGCAATATTCTTTATCATCAAAATACAGGTAGTCCTCTATTTAGGACCACACTTGAGCCCAACATTTCTCTTAAGTGAGATATTTGTTAAGTGAGTTATGCCTCATTTTACGATCTTTCTTGCCAGTTAAGTGAATCACTGCAGTTGATAAATTAGTAACCCAGTTAAGTGAATCTGACTTCCCGACTTCGCTTGTCAGGTCACAAAAGGTGATCACATGACTTTGGGACACAGCAATGGTCATAAATATGTACCAGTTGCCAAGCATCTGAATTTTGATCACATGATGCTGCAGAGGTAACTGGGAAAGATGGCCATCACATTGTAACTTTGAATGATCACTAAGCCAACTGTTGTAAGTTGAGGACTACCTATATGGTAAAATACTAGCTAATTGACAAAAACAGGTGCTGATATGACTTAATTTTCTTGTCTCTGATGAAGGATTACATGCAAATGTTTGAGGATATCACTATCATTTTAAGACTTACATGTATTAGGTTTTTATTCTGCCAAATTCAACATAATGATATAAAGGACTTTAACATATCCAGTTAGATTTAAATCCAGATTACCCAATATCATGTGCCTTTGCATTTTGTTTATAACCTATTGTGTGAAAAATACTAGTTATCTGACTTTCCTGAATTATTAACCAAGTACCATCTTTCATTAAATGTATGTGATAAGATTCTTTTATGTTGTTGCTGTATTGTAATTATTTTAAGGCAGCTTTAAGGTACACGTACTTTTTCTCATAAAAATACTTTGCACAATTTGTCAAAGTCCAGCTTTTTTTTTCTTTGTTTTTAATTCCATGCATGTTCACTACTATCCTAGCCATTTGGGAGTAGACTTACTGAACTCAGCAGGCTAAGATGAACTGATTTCTATTTGGCAGTGGCACCAATCAGCATATTTAATTTTACTCGAAGTAACCCCTACTCATTCCAATTGCATTTCCACAAAAATCCAACAACTGATTGCCACTAACCCTGGGCAATAAATTAAAAATGTCTTGGCATGCCTGGAGGGGCTACCGGATTTGGCCTGCAAAAATCCAGATGGTCGCTAAATGGCAGCAAGGTGGTGAAAATCTCTCATTCATTCCTGTTATGGTTGAGAAAGGAGAGAGAGAGTGACAGAGTGTGTGTGAAAGAGAGAATGGGAAAGTGAGACAGACTATGTGTGTGTGTGAGAGAGACAGAGTGAGAGTGAGTCAAGTCGCAGCCCCTCATCCTTTCCTGTTTTGCGACACCGCGGGGCGATAAAACCGGCCAGCTCTGCTGGTTGCCGCCTTGCCCATCTGCAGCACCAGGCCCACCAGCCCACTTCCTCTGTTGTTCCTTTCGCCCGCCCCTGTCGCAAGCGGGGCAACCGGCGCGGACCCTCGCCGTCGTCCCCTCACGCACTCCGTGTCACTGGCCGGCAAGCGCCTCCCCTCGGCGTTGCCACGCCGCTCAGCTGATTGAGGAGCACGTTCGCAAGCGGCGGCGGCGGCAACTGCTGCCACCACGGAGTTTAGGAGTACAGGAGAACCCTCGGCGACGAGGTAGCTTCAGCAGCAGCCGCCACCCGAAAGGCTCGCGGCGCAGTAAGCGACAAAAAGCCAGAGCTCTCCCTTTGGCGTCACACGCGCGCGCGCGCGCGCAGCCTCCCGAACTCTAGGCCGGGCGACTCGGCCGCCTCCTCGCGCGCGCCTTCACGCGCAACATATACAGGCTTACACACACACCTCCGCGCGCGCCCGCGCACCCTCGCTCGTCATCACCTTCGTCGTTTCCAGTCCCTTTCTCGTAGTCGCGCGAGCTTCCACAGCCGAGTCGCCTCCTCCGCCGCCTCCCCCCCTCCCCTCCGGTTGTGTGGCTCCCGTGCTCTTCGCATCTCGGACTGTCACTCCGGTGTGAGAGGCTGTTCGCATAAACCCCCGTTCTGAGAGACCTTCGCTTCCTTCGAGAAAGAGACAGACCAAGGCCGGCATGTCCGGGCAGCAGCCGCAACAACTGCCGGCGACGGCTCCTCTGGCACCGAGCAACCCGACTCCCTCGCCAGCCTCGGCCGCGCTCCTCCTTCACCCTCCGCCGCCACCGCCGCCACCGCCGGCCACTTCGGCCCCGCCGCCTCCTCCTCCGCCGCCCGCCGTAGTGGCGGCCGCAGCGACGACGACGACGACGACAGCGGCAACAACAGTCTCGGCTGTCTCCTCAGCTGGGCCCATGTCTGCCGGGAGCGGCAGTAGCGCCCCGGCCCCTTTCCCTCACTGCGGCGATCCAGCCCTTAACGAGCAAGAGAAGGAGCTAAAGCGGCGCCTTAAGCGGCTCTACCCGGCCGTGGACGAGCAGGAAACGCCGCTCCCTCGCTCTTGGAGCCCGAAAGACAAATTCAGCTACATCGGCCTCTCTCAGAACAACCTGCGCGTCCACTACAAAGGTAAGGGGGGCGGAGGGTGAGGGGGCGACGGACAAGGCCGAGGCCAGCCCGCTTTGCTCTCCGGCCTTCCCTCCGGCAGAGAGACGCCCAGGCAGGCAGGCAGCCCAGCAGGTTGTGTGACAGGATGGTCGACAGAGTGGCAGAGGCCGGAGGTTGTCGGCTTCTTCCACTGTCTAGAGAGCGAAACCCAACCCGAGTATTTCCAGGTCGACCCCTAAAACACCCATCCCGGTTCGGCCAGGTTAGCTCCCCCCTCCCAGCCCCCCTTGGCACAAACCGCTGCCGATGGACGACACCCCGCTTCTTCGTGCATCATTTTTTGTTTCCACCTTCAGCAGACAATACTGACGCCACCACAGTCTCTCCTGCTGCCCACTTCCCAAAAGACCGAATGGCATATTATTCTTTCTCCCTTTTGACAATCAACCCTGTTTTTGACGCCTTTTGTTTTGCTTTGCTTTGTTTTTGTTCTGGTCTCTCTCTCGATTTCCTTTCTGCCCCATCTACCTTCACCTTCCGTAACTTCGTTCCTCTCAACCGGATTAAGAGCAATCGGGCCTGTTATTTTAAGGGAACTAGGCCTGGGATTAGCTGTTTTTAAACCTGATACTAAAAACCTATCCCTGGTTTTCTTTTCTTTAACCCGGGAGGAAACGTTTTAGAAGCAATCGATTGGGGGGGGGAGGAGAAATGTTAAAAAATAGAACAACAGGAAACAAATCTCATTGGGTCCTCTTGAGAAAAAAAGTTAGGAAGCCAAGTAGACTCCTTCTCAGCTTCATTTTTTTTCATCTTCCAAATATTGGGAGGTTTGGATAAGCCTTTATTTTCTGGTTGTGGGTGATGTGGGGAGAAGGAGTATATAAAGTGTGGTTTTCTTCAGAAGTGAATATTTCTCTTGTTGAATAACAACTTGGGGTCAGGGGAGGAGAAAGCAAGTCAGTCAGTGTGACGTGTCCAATTAAAAATAACCGGTTAGGGCAAGAAATGTGTTTGTTTAGTAAGAGAGTAAAGGTCAGCAGAAGTTGGAAGAATAAATGTAAAATCTTTTAAACAGGTAAAAATGAAGAAAGAAAGCCTTTGTTTTGTAAATTCATCCTGCATGATTGTGAACATTAGCTGCAATATTGGCTGATGAAAAATTAATTCCTTCAGATTTGGTTTCTATTATATGTTGAATTTATCTTCCTTCTTTGATGTTAATACCAGGAAGTTAAGAGGCAAAATCTGATGTACAAAAGAAGCTGTATTTTCTGTTGTGCTGAAATCATTTGGGACAGTTTATGTTTCCTTCTGCATTTCACATTTATATGTGTACACACGCTCCACACATATTCATCTAAAATGGAATAGGAAGCAAGATAGACTTAAATGAAGCAAGAGAAAAAAGGAGACAACTGGTTTCTGTAGAAAAAGATTCATCTATTGTTCTAAACTTAACTTTTGAACTTACAAAGCACAGCCTTTGGAAAAAAATATGTAAATGTGTGTGTGTATTTATTATATGTATGTATGTATATGTGTGTATGTATGTATATGTATGTATGTTAACTTTTGAACTTACAAAGCACAGCCTTTGGAAAAAAATATGTAAATGTATGTGTGTGTTTATTATATGTATATATGTATATGTATATGTATGTATGTTATGGTTGAGATATATACATACATACAAACAAACAGGAGCCCTTCACCTAGAATGCAGGAAAATGAAAACAAATAAGAATATATTATATATAGCTTCTGATTTACAGCAAATATGAAATTCTCAATATTTAGATATCAGCATGCATCTTTCACAAAAAGAGGTATAGTGTCCTGATATGCTGACAGTCCCTTTAAGCACTGGAAGAAGTTTCCTTGTTTTGATGCTGAATTCCTACATAGTGAAATAATATTTTTAAGTTTGGAGTTTTCCAAGCCAAGTTTTTCTTTGGATGAGTCTTGTATATTGTATGGTAGTACTGTAGTGTTTTATTTGAAATACATAATAATTTAATGATTCAGAGATAAAGGTAAAGTACTAAACTATCACTAACCTAAATGAGAATGATGTTCTGTCCTTGAGTTACATACTGCTTATCCCTGTGAGAAAGACTATAAGTAATTGCTTCCATTTTTATTAATTGCCACTTTTCATATCAAAGGCCAGATCAACTTTTATTTATGTTAGTTATGATTAGAAATATTCAGAATTTGAGAGTGTTATGAATCTATGCTCACTAACCATAATCATACTATAAGATTTGGAAGAGATGCTAAACTGAAGATAAACTAAAATAGAAATGGATGGTTTTGAGTTGATAGCAAGGGGGAAGGTAGAGGCTAAACTTGTTGGGCTAACCATGATTTATGTACTGTTAAGTCTGAAAAGTGCTTAATTTCCTATGGATTTGAGCTTTGAGTTAATATGCTTGTTATGATTTGCATTGTTAATCAGGAAATATACTTTAAGAATAATTTGCAACTATCCCATATTCTTTGTTTTATTTTGTATTATACTTTTTGTGTGATATTTTATTAAGTAGTACAGTAGGTAGTTGGCTTAACATAAAAGTATAATAGTGGTTTCTTTCTTTTTCTGCAATGCTCAAAAATAGTTTCAGCTCAGAAAATTTGGATTGAGCTGATTTCACCTATAGAGAAACAGAAAACTACATAATTCATTATTCATAACTATGATTCATTAATAATTACTGTAATTCAAACAGATTTAATTATTTGAGGATATATATATAAATATTGAAGATTTGACTATACCTTTTGAATTTTTTCTTAGAAAAAGTTTATTTAGAGAGATAAAATGTAAATCAATTCAGTTCAAACAGGTATTAAGTCCTAAAGAGACAATTGGTGAGTGCATCTTTTCCAGTCTTAGATAAATTCTCAAATATAAAAAATAATTCTTCATGCACACAGTTGTTTTGCTGTATAAGTTACATTATTTAGTAGTGTCAAACACCATATATTAAAAGATAGCGGAAAAAGATATCTAAAAAACTTGTGCAATAACTAAAACTAGAAAATGAACTTATTCAGAAGAGGAAGGCATTGTATTTTTATATATAATAACATTTTGAATAAGTTCAACAATAAATTTAACTGTTTTGTTATTAGTTACTTAAACGTAGCATTTTAAAACTATAATAAATGTTCCACTAAATTATAAGTAGATTATTCAAATAGTGATTCTACAGCAATAAGATTATGTGGGAACCACATAAACTGTTTTCTATAAATGTCTATACTAATTTTCAGATAGCTGAAATGCAAGTGCTCCTGATTAAAACCATCCCAGCTGAACATTAACTTACATTGAACTTATAGCCATGTTGCTTATCATCTTTTATAGCTTAATTACAAATTAAACATATTTGTTATTGCTTAACCCAAACTGCATATGGGTTTGAATGGATAGCAGTGTCATTTTTCCCCTGTTCCTTCTGTTAGCACTTAAATAGCACTTAAACTGTGAAGTGAATATTGCTCTTTCAACCCTATATTTTAGTGGGCTGTGTGCTATATTTTGGTTTTCTAGCAGCAGATAAGATTGTTTGTATAAAAGTTTAACTCTGTGTTAACTTTTGTTTTAACTTTTAAAACCATTATTCTACTCTGAAAAAATAATGTACATTTATAATTTACCATAGGACATATACAACCTATGCCAGCATAAAATAATGTGGTATAAAATTGGTATTTCAATTGCCAAGCCCTATTTTGATAGTTGGTTTCATACCTATTGTTTAAATGCAGGACAAAGTAAGGAAAATGATTGGTGGATTTCCATAGATTACTTTCTCCTTCCACTTAATGTTACCTGTCAGTGGGAAAAAAATATCGTTCACTTTCCCTGATTTGGAGAAAATGATTTGAATTAGATTGAGCAAGTTTAGGCAAGTTTAGCTTTTTGTCTGATTATGCAATTAACAGGTCTAAGGTGCCGTGGCATTGGACCCTATTAGATTATTTCTGAATACAGATCTAGTACTTTTATGGGAAAAAAACTTAACCTGTATCTAAAATTAATCCTGATAAGTTACACTAATAGAAGAGGAACATAGGGAGGGACAATCAATAATAAGCAGAAGGGACAATCCACAACAAGCAAAATGTTCATCCTGAGTGCTGCAAAGGACTATCAGTGCTGGCATGCAGATATCCAGAAGTAGCCATGATGCCAGAATGCTTTAGCAATATAGTGCTGCATTCCCCCACCATCAGCATCATAAAAGTACAGCTTCATGAACCTTTTATTGGCAGAAGCAGTGGAAAACCTGCAGTGTATACAATGGTGTCAGCAACATACAATTAGTGGGTAGAAATCAGCTTTTCCCCCAGCCTTTTACTCAACTTTCTGAGCAATTAAAAGACTAGCAATCTCTTTATAAGGACCTTATATAAGGCCTAATAAACACTTCAAAAAGCACCAATCAGGCAATTCAAGAGGAGATACATATGGAAATATATGTACAGTGTTACCTTGGTACTCTAAATTGCTTTGAAATTCATCAAATTTGGTACTCAACACACTTTGACATAAAAATTTTGTCCTGGTACTCATGGTACTCAACGCACAAGCTAGAACTTGTCAATGTTGGCTGCCTTTTGACAAATTATTCCTTATGGAGAAATTGTTTGGTATTTATCATTTTTGGTACTCACTGTGCCTCCCACAACCAATTAACAATGAGCACCAAGGTACCATTTTATTTTCAACACGTAGAATCGTTTAAAATGTAATCATAGGTTTCAAATCTTATGCGGTTATCTAAATAATCTTATATCTGTAAAACTAACCATGATTAATCTTATTTACTGATTTGAGAGATTTTTTTTTAGTAAATACTAAGAGCAGATGTCTTTTTGGAGAATAAAACAAAAAATAATATTTAATTACATAGAAGTAGTAAAATACCCAGTCTTCGCTTTAAAGAAACTAATGTTAAACTCTTTGTAAATTTCTTCAGGTACAAGGGAATGGTTGTAAATTAACCATTGTTTTAATACAGTTGTTTTACAGATGGATTTTTCCTTGTTTTCTGATCAAAATGATGATGAAAATGATGGTTTATTAAATTTGTATAGCAGCCAACTTCCAACTAATCAGGGCAATTCACAAGAAAAAGTATTAAAAACAAGAAAAAAATACAGTAGGCAAAAAAAGAAAAAAAAGATGGATGACAGAAATTGATTCGAAACAAAAGAGAAAATAAACTTATAGAATCCTAAGGGAGACCTTGCCAAAGCCTGGACATAGACACATGTCTACAAGAGCTTTCAAAACATCAGTAAATTGGGGTACCATCCCAATCTCAGCGGGACCTCATTGCAGAAGACAGGCCACTACTAAACTGAATGCATGTTTCTAGGGTTCCAACATGTTTAGCCTCTCACATATACTTGATTTTGTAGCTGTTTAATTAATGAATACATTGTCCTCAATTTCTAGAATATAATTTAATATATTTTTCACAGGCCATGGGAAAACTCCAAAAGATGCTGCTTCTGTTCGTGCCACTCACCCCATACCTGCTGCTTGTGGAATATATTATTTTGAAGTAAAAATTGTCAGTAAAGGAAGAGATGGGTAAGATTTTCATATATATTGTTGTGAATATAATTTGATTTGTACAGGCTGACATTTTAATAAAAAAAATAGTGAAGTGCATGCAATTGCTGTTTCTAATTTTCTCCATATATTTAAAGATGTTCAGTTTATTCAATTGAAGAATTGTTATAGGCTGACATTGTTCATTTTTTTCAATAATCAATTTCTGTATAGTCCAGAGAAATCAAATTCTTGGCCTACTTACATTACAAACAAATTCCTTTTCTTTCCATTGGTAATTTAATACAGTAATACTGTTAAATTAATAGTATGCATACTACCAAACCACTTCCTAGATTAAAATGGAATTTTTTGTTTTTCATTTCTGCTTTCTGATAGTGTTCTAGTAAATTCAAATTTAGTAAATTTGTGGCTCATGTGAAATAATCTAATGCAGCCTACAATTTCAAAATCCTGATTTCTTTGATTCAGTCTTGGTCTATAGAAGAGTACACAGTTCTGACTACTTGAAAAACCATAGCAGGCTTTGCAAAACATGATGATAATTATGCTCCAAAAGTGAATAGGTCTAGGGTCTTTTTTATAGAATAGGTGTTTTAAGGAGTCAAATTAAGTGATTATCACTAGGACTCCAATCCCTCATGCAGTTACTGCTATTGAGCCAAATTTCATCTAATCTGTACCTGTACATTTGGTTTCTCTTGCCTAAAAGCTTACTTTTGTCTATATTGATTTTCATTTTGTTAGAAAGAGCCCAGTGTTCAAATCTGTGGGAATCCATTTGGCTCTTGGGGCCTATCTTTTGGGGTGTTGAGTATTCGTGTCAGCTTGGTATCGTCTGAAAATTTGACGAGTTCCCCTTCTAGCCCCTCATCTAAATTGTATATGAAGATATTGAAGAGTATTGGACCTAAAACAGAATCTTGTGTTAACCCTCTGCTTCCTTACTTCCATATAGATGTAGTTCCATTGAGGAGTAAACATTGAGTGTGGTTTGTCAGTACAAATCCATCTGGTGGTGATGCTGTCTATCCCACAATTTTCTAGCTTACCGAGAAGTAGGTTGTGGTCTACTTTTTCGAATGCCTTCCTGAAATCCAAGTACCTGTGTTTCCCCGAAAATAAACCTGGGTCTCATTTTCTTTTAGGCCTCAAAATAAGCACTAGGACTTATTTTCGGGGGGTGTTTTATTTCCCCCCCCAAGTACAGGAGGCCCATTTTTATTTGCTCATGGCAGGGCAGGAGGCCTTGTGGCGCATGAGTTCTGCCATGAGGCAGGACGGGTGGAGCTGTCCACGCCCCATACCAGATAACCTCAGGGCCCCCACAGCCAGGCTACCCATGCCCCAACACCTGCCTCACCTTGTGGCAGGGCTCCGGCATGCCACTCCTGCTCTGTTGCAGCTGCAAGCAAGCAGAAGTGGGCCGGCAGCCATGTGGACTCCTGCTGCACATGGTTGCCAGTGCTGTCAGTGCTGCGGCCGTGAAGCAGGTGTCAGGGCGTGGATAGCCTGGCTGCAGGGGCCCTGAGGTAAGCCAGTGTGGGGCACATGGGGCAGCTCCACCCCTTGCCTCACCTCATGGCCGCAGTACCGTGAGCAACCAGACGGAATGGACACGTGGCTGACTGTGCAGGCTCTTAAATAGGGCTTATTTTGGGGGGTAGGACTTATAATTAGGCACACACATAAAACATGCTAGGGCTTAATTTCAGGATAGGCCTTATTTTTGGGAAACCGGGTATACTATATCCACAATATTTCGCTAGTACACTAATTTAGTTACTTCGTCAAAGAATGAAATAAGATTTGTTTGGCATAATCTGTTTTTGATAAACCCATGTTGGTTTCTAATTATAACTGCATGCTTCTAGGCGTTCGCAGATTGGTTGCTTGATTATCTTTTCCAGGATCTTCCTAGGTATTGATGTCAGGCTGATTGGTATGTAGTTTCCTGGATCTATTTTTTTTCCCTTTTGTGAAGATGGGAATCAAATCTGGTAATTCCCTGTTGCTCCAGGATCTTTGAAAGATATGGTTCGATAGTTCTGAGATCACGCCTGCCAGCTACTTCAGAACTCTGGGATCTAATCCATCAGGTCCCAGTGATTTGAACTCATCTAGAGTGAACAAGTGTTCTCTTACCATTTTTTTGCCTATTTCTATTTGAATTCCTTGTCTGTCTTTTACTATTGTGTTTTTGGTAGGTTGGGCTATTTTTTTCTTTTTGTGTAAATTAAGCAGTTCTGCTTTCTCCCTGCTGACGGTCACTTCCTTGTCATCTTCTCCCATTAGTGGGCCAATTGTTTCTTTGACTTTTTTCTTGTTTTTTATATGTTGAAAGAAACTTTTAAAATTATTTTTGACATTTGTTGCAAGTTTTAGATCATTCTGAGCCTTAGCTTTCCTGACTTCATCTTTGCAATTTTAGGCTGTATGCTGGTATTCTGCCTTATGTCCCTCTTTCATTTTTTTATACTTATCCTTTTTGTCTTTTATGTTAACAAAAGAGTTCTTTGTACAGCCATGCTAAACATTATAAACAGATAGATAGAGGCATTCGACAAAGTAGACCACAACCTACGTCTTGATAAGCTAGAAAAAAGAGGGGTAGATAGCATCATCACCAGATGGATTCACAACTGGCTGACAAACCATACTCACAAGTAGTCCTTAATGGGTCTAAGTCTACAT
Source organism: Naja naja (assembly GCA_009733165.1). NCBI lineage: Eukaryota > Metazoa > Chordata > Lepidosauria > Squamata > Elapidae > Naja > Naja naja. The sequence goes on from CM019150.1 coordinate 152,967,878, forward strand.
GGAGGGAAGTAAGCAGTGGGGTGCCACAAAGTTCTGTCTTAGGCCCAGTAGGCCCAGTACTCTAATATTTTCACTAACAACTTAGATGAGGGAATAGAAGGGGAACTTAACCAAATTTGCAGATGATACTAAGCTGGCAGGAATAGCTAACACCGAAGAAGATAGGTTGAAGATCCAGATGGATCTTAAAAGACTAGAACACTGGGCTGTATCTAACAAAATGAAATTCAGTGTAGAGAAAAGTGAAGTCCTACACTTAGGCAAGAAAAACCAAAAGTACACATATAGACTGGGTTGAAACCAGGCTCAATAGCAGTAATTGTGAGAGGGATCTTGGAGTCTTAGTGGACGACCAGCTAAATAAGAGCCAGCAGTGTGCAGCCGCTGCCAAAAAGGCTAATGCAATCCTAAATTGCATTAACAGATATAATTGAGATCAAGTGAGGTACTAATACCACTCTATAAATCCTTAGTAGACCACACCTAGAGTACTGCATCCAGTTTTGGTCACCACAGTATAAAAAAGATGTCTAGAAAAAGTGCAGAGAAGAGCAACCAGGATGATTAGGGGACTGGATAGTAAAACATATGAAGAACGGTTACAGGAATTGGCCATGGCTAGTCTAGTGAAGAGAAGGACCAGGGGAGACATGATAGCAGTCTTCTAATATTTGAGGGGCTGCCACAGAGAGGAAGGGGTCAAGCTATTTTCTAAAGCACCTGTAGGCCAGACAAGGAATAATGGATGGAAATTAACAAGGAGAGATTTAACCTGGAAATAAGGAGAAACTTTCTAACAGTGAGAACAATCAACCAATGAAACAGCTTGCCTTCAGAAGTTGTGGGAGCATCATCACTTGAGACTTTCAAGAAGAGATTGGACTGCCATTTGTCAGAAATGGTGTAGGATCTCCTGCTTGGGCAGGGGGTTGAACTAGATGATCTACAAGGTGCCTGCCAACTCTGATTATCTGTGATCTGTAACCTCTGTTTTGTTTAGCAAAACCAGCTAATGCACTTTACAATGCTTGTCTTTTGCTTTATTAAACCATCACTAATGCCAATAGTAATATGTGATGAGGGTGCATCTGAGCAACCATAATGTGATATGATATGATATGATATGATATGATATGATATGATATGATATAATATAATATATACTTGGATCTTTTGATATAAGTAGTACAAATTGTGGATATAATAAGTTGTATTCAGAAAGTCCACTCCTTACAGTTTTCTCTGATTGGAATAGTATATCTTCAGCTTAATATTTGTCATAATTTAATGCAGTCTTAATGTAATAAAGGAATAAGTGGATATACTAGGTAGTGGAAATATTTAATCATATTGTTTTTGTTGCTTGCATGGTGCACTTCTAGAGAACATATTAGGACCTGAACTTGGCTATGTTTACTCAAACAAAGTCCTGTTAACTTTCTTAGAAGTGTGTAATATTACAATAAAAGAGGTTCAAATCTGTAACCAATTTTTAGTAGAACTCTATAGGATTATCCTGTAATTCTGTTATTTTTTTATATAATGAAGATAATTTAATTTTTTCTCAAGAAACGTTCAGGCTTTTTGTAAAGAAGGAGTTTTAATCTGTTTGTTTTAATTCTGGAGTAGATATTAAAATGAAGGTCTGATACTTTTTTAAACTCCACATCTCAGTTATATTCATTGGTTTATTTTATTAATTTATTTGCAATGGAAATTTGAGTTTTGCATTATTAGAAAATTAGACTAGAACATCTGAGTGACAGTGTTCTTATATTTATAACTCTTCAAAGAATTTCAGAAGGTTTCCTCAACCACTACCATCCTTTTGTTATTTTACTTCATTATTCCATCTATAGAAATGCAAATGGGATCTAGATGCTTTTCCATTTTCATTTGTGGGGGGAATGAGTATTTTTTTTAAATAGCCGTTAAAGAAATATCAGTGTCATATAAATAGTTTAATGTAGTTTTATTATGGATCCAGTTCCAGTTATAGTATGGTTTATAATGTATAAAACTTGCATCAAGTTTTAAAATCCTTTGAGTTATTGTAAACACAATTTGAGCTAGGGAAACCAGTGAAACACCAATTATTTAGCTAAAATTGAAGAGTAATATGAATATTAAATACAGCTTTGGAACAAAGAGTTGTAGTAATCAGTATGAAAAAATCATGACAAAGTCTTAAAGGGTATTATGTTTCTTCTAATTTTGAGATAATTCAACAAAAGTTTATTATTTATCGGACATCAGAGAATGTTCTTAAAAGGCTGGCTGCAAATTTTATTGTTTAAAAATGGAAAATTATGTAAAGGCAGTTACCTATATGGCTTCTTCACTATTGTCTTGGTTTTGTTTGATATCCATAATATTGTTAATAAGGTTTTTGGGGAAATAATGTAAATTGTATACCTCTTGAAACCTAGTTCCAAAGAAGTGATGAAAATTAGATATTGGCTTATCAGTCAATAGTGTCTTGCAGATCAAAACAACGAATACAGTCTTAGACTATATCAACAAAATAGTTGATGATTTCTGAATCATAAGAATTGGTAGTTTATCTTGTGATGGTGAATCCCATCTTCAGCACCACTGTCCTTTTTTACAGTGGTAATGTATGTATTTAAATGTCTACATTAAGTCACTGAATAAACTTATTCAACACATGATCAGGGGTCATCAGTATGCTGATAACGTTCAGTTGTATATCTTATTTCCAGACCAAATAGGTGAGGAAGTACTGTCTGGGTGTCTGAGGCCGAGGTCTCAGTGAGGAGAAATATGTTTAAGTTTAACCATAGCAAGATAAAGTGCTTTGTATTTGGAAACTATAATAGCTGGTTCCAGAGACTTCCTACCTTCAGGCCTGGCTTGGGGTTGATAGGGGAGAAAAGGTCCAGCACCTGGTCCCAATTGTGTAGGGTTGCTGTAGAGCTTGTTGCTCTCTTATCTTTTGTTTAATATCTATGTAAAGTTTTGTAAACCCTGTGGGTGAGGTCTTCCGGGTGCTTTTGTATTCTGATTAAAATATTTGTGATTTTAATAAATTAAGCATACCCCAATAGCTTAATATAAAATTGTACAGTATAAGAAATAACAATTAAATGTTGTTAATCTTAATATCTGGGTTGGAATTGTAATCTCAAAGTTTGAGAATTATGAAGGCAGAAAGGGAATTGTTCAGCATATAGTTTCTGCTCTATTGTTTATATTCAGCTTTCCTCACAACACCTGAACCCTTTCCTTTGAATGCTATAAATATATTTAATTTTGAATACTTTTACACTGTGTAACACTCAAGTTAATCTTTGGTTGTATGAAGCAGTTTTAGCCTGAGAAACTGGTTGATTGACATTTAAGTTTATAATATTCAGTTTATTAACAATAAATTACTTTGCATATAATGATCAGTCAGAATCTTTAAGGAATTTTGGCTCATTGTTAATAACTATGCTGCCCAATCTTTCACCATTGACGCCTGCCAGCAAAAGAATCTAAGTCTGTCATTATGGAAGTTGTAGTTCTGAATTTGTGAGGCGTCATCAAGTTGCTTAACTAAGGACTAAATAAACAAGGTTATTTCTATCTATGCTTCTCTTGGTTTGTTGTTTTTCTAATTGGAATCCGAAACCATCTTTTTTGTTAAGCAAGTAACAAAGATTTCAATATGAATATGAAACTAAATAAGGCCTTAGTAGAGATGCCTTTGATGAGAAACACATAGAAGCAGTTAGATTACAGTTACATAGTGGCTTCTTTTAAAAATCAGAATTTGATATTAAAACTGGTCACTATTAATAAATAATTAAATGTATTTGGTTATTATACCTGAGGATGCAGGATATGGAATAACTGTTATAAATTAGAGAGAAACATTATTTTAAAAAACCTAATAATAAGAAAATGAAACCTGTTATATTGGGAGAATGGATTCTCTTTGCTGGGTCCATGTAGAGCCATCTGGTGAGGGTGTTTTAATTTAGAGATGTATACAAAAGTCAATGGCCTAAATATTTGTTTACATTATTATTGTATTTTATGGGTACAGTAATAATAAACAAGTACATATGTTAACCCCTGAAACTGTTCCCACAACATATGGCGTAAGTTGAGCACTACTTGAAATTATGGTTTCTTTGTTTGTTTAATTGATTTATACAGCCAGCCTACTTGACATACAATTCAAATTTATGTTATACTTCATAAGAAGCCCAGCCTGATTCATGTTTCTAAACATATAGGACAGCTGTGGTTTTGATTAATGTCTATTAATGCTTATGGGCCGGTATATGAGCACAGTTCAAAAGGACATTGAGAACAGCACCAATTGTTCCTAAACAGAACAGTCACCCAAAATTCAAGGTCTAGACCAGGGGTCACCAACCTTTTGGACCTCAGGGACCACCAAACTCATAATTTTAAATCCCGTGGACCACTAATATGAATCCAGCATGCCTCTCGCTGAAGCGCCTGAACTCCCACTGATGGGATGGGGTCCTTCAGGCACTTAGCTTGGCTGCCTGTTTCTGCAAACTTAAATACTCAGAGTCATTTCCCACAGAAAACAAAACACCGGTATCTCTCTCTCTTTCCCTCCCCCCCTCTGTCCCTGGGGGTGGGGGGAAAGGAACCTCCGAACTGGTGCTGGGTGGTGGGAATCTGATGTCTGGAGGCCCACGAGTCAGGTGCTGAAGACCAGATGGCTGGTGGGGAAATGGGCCAACAGGGATGATACCGGCGGCGGATGGACTGATGTGCATGGGAGATTGCGGCATCGAAGCCCTTCTCGGGTGTTCCCTGGCCTGTGAGGGGAGTGGGGATGGAAGGAAAGGAACGTAGGAACTGGTGTTACTTCCTGTCTCCACATATCGAGATGGTCGAGCGGCTGCCAGAGATGCCCTCATGTGAAGATGTTGCGAGGGGGAGGCTCGACCTGCCAAGCCTCCTCCTTTCCGCTGGGCATGTGAGCACTTCTGGCAAGGAGGGAGAGAAGCACGGTGGGAGGAGGCTTGGTGGCTGCCAGAGGGGCGGCAAGCACTTTGCGACTCCTGGGTGGAGGAGTCGAGCCTCCCCCTTGCAACATCTTCACCTGAGGGCATCGCTGGCAGCCACTTCCTCTGGCTCAGGAGGCCTGCGCTCTTCCCACTGCTGCTCAGCCTCCTCGATGCACAGAGGCAGGAGGCAGCAGCCATGACACGGGTTTGCTAGGGAGACTGCAGGATTGCCCCACCTCCACTCCAGCCATCTGGTCTTCAGCACATGGTTTGTTGGCCTCTGGACATCAGATTCCCACCACCCAGCACCAGTTCAGAGGTTCCTTTCACCCTCCCTCCTCGCAGGCCAGGGAACACCCAGGAAGGGGTCCAATGCCATGATCTCCTGCGCTCTACCCTCCCTCCCCGTGCGCATCAGTCTATCTGCTGCCGATATCACCCCTGTTGCAGACATGGGTGTGCTGCGGACCACCAGAATTTTCTCACAGACCACCAGTGTTCCGCGTCCCACCGGTTGGCGACCACTGATCTAGATGGATTTATCTGAGTAGCTGTAAAGTGCAGCATATACCAAGGTAAAGCACTGTACCTGCTTTGTTCTACATAGGCAGATAATCACATAGAGATATGGATATAAATTCAAGAATGGAATCACCAGCCACCTCCTCTATATAGAGGACATCAAACTGTGTGCTAACAGTGAATTGACTCGCTGATCCATCCATCCATGAATCTACAGTGAAGAGATTGGGATATCAGATTTCATTTGGACTCGAGAAGTGTAGCCAAATAATAATAAAGAGAGGAAAGGTAGTTGACTGACGAATGAAATTACTAGCAAGCCACATAACACCCATGCTGACCAGCCTCAAGTATCTTAGTATCCAAAGGTCACATGGGAACCATGAGGAGGAGGAGGAGGCAAGGAAGACACCAACACCAAAGATAAGACAGGTCCTGAAGAGCCAGCTGGTAAAGAGCAAGTTCCATGCCATCAAGTTGTATGTCCTGCTAGTCATTAGGTACCCTGCCAATATAGTGAGCTGGCCAAAGGAGGACATGGAAGATTATGCTGTGAACCAGAAGCTCCTTACAATCTATAAAGGTTTCCACCCAAAGTCCAACACCCAGATGTAGTACACCAGTTGGAACCAGTATCTGAACCAATGTCCTGGATGAAACCTATAGCATCTGGGAATACATCAGTAAGATAACACCCAAACATGATCTGCTGAGAAAATATCTGAGGCAGCAATGGACAAAGGAGGAAGATCAAGCAGAGGAAGTGCCATTGCAGGACAAGATCAATGGTGGGCTGCAACTGGTTTAACAACTGGTTCGGTGAGTGCGCACATGCCTAAGGCACTTGCGTGCGGCACTGAAAATCGAGCATTTTGAAGCGCAGCTGCTTACCTTCCAAGTCAGCAACAGTAAGTAGAACAGCGGGGGGGGGAATCAGCTGTGTTGCGCACTTGAGATGAGCTGGAAAGCAGGAAATAAAGGACAGGAAAGGGCGGGGTTGGATGGGCGGGGCCAGCTGATCATCAGAACTACCGGTTCACCCGAACCGGCAGCAGTCCACCACTGGACAAGACCTACAAGGGATGTACCATCGAGAGATAGCTGAGGTGGTTGACATTGGGAAATCCTACCAGTGACTGGATAGAGCTGAACTAAAAGAGAACACTAGTCACAGCAGCACAAGAACAGGAACTAAGCATCAGATCTATAGAAGCAGTGGTCTGCTGCACTAGCTTGGACCCAAGTTGCAAACTCTGCAAAGACAGTCCAACATATAGTGACAGGATATAAGTTTCAGGCAGGAACAGCATATATTGAAAGGCACAACCAAGTAGTTGGCATTGTGTACAGGGACATTTGCACAGTATATGGGCAATATTCTCCCAAGTCCAGATGAGTGATTTGTGGAGAATAATAGGGCTAAGATCCAGACTGGAAGGCAATCAACCAGATAATAACTTGATTTCAGATTAAGGCTTTGAATCTGTCATCCTCTTTTGGAATACATTCCACTGAGTAAAAATAATACCTCAGTAAATATATATAAGCTTTGCCCAGGAATAATCCACCTCCAGATATTTTAAATATTTCCACAAAATCCCAAGTCGATGTTGGCTGGGGTTAACAGGAGTTGATATCCAAAACATTTGAGAAGGATTGGATAACTTGGCTGCGCATTAAATAAAATATAACATAAATCTAGCATATTCTGCAAATGAAAATGGTAACTTAGGAAAATAGAGTTCTTCATAAGGTTGATAGGGAACACCTATACAGTTCTGTTGGCAGTCATCAATACTAATTTTAGAATTTGAATCCATTATTGAGCATAAAGTAGGGCATAGTGGATAATCCTTGAGAGGTAATCCATCCGGATTTTAGCACTTATAGTTTCTTAAATTCTAATAAAGCTTACAGCATTAATTATAAAATGCATAATTTATTTTAGCCATTATAATTTATAACTTGATAAATTCATATTGTTCTTTTACACAAAAATACATTGCTAAATTGTGTGATAGGAGATTATGACTGATCTTCAAGGAATAATAACTGTAAATTTTGTGATGATGAGTATTAACAATCTCCAGTTTATTCTTTATCAATTTACTTTGAAATAGATTATATGTGCTTATCCATACACATTCATCCTATAGAAATCTTTAAAGTTTCAATTCAAATATTGAATTTGAATTTCCCTATCAGAGTCCTGGATATTGACATGATGCTTTCTCAGCTGCTAAGCAGAGGGGAAAAAGCTATTGTTAACATTAAATATCTCTGCAAAAATGTATTTTCTTCATTAATGTTTTTAGAGGATGAGCATATAATAGAGGATTTCCCTTTGAAAAGTAAATATTTTCCTGAATTGCTTTTTACCAATGAAAGGAAAATCCAACTTTAACATTCTAATTCAAAATACACATTAAAGATGTCTAAATTATTCTTCTTTTCCAAAATCTTACATGCTAGGTAGAAATTAATACAACTTTCTTTCTTTTTTCTTTTTGTCATTTTCATGAAATGTGGATTGTTTTTCATTATTCTAGAAAGATTTTAGAAGTCAGCATTACTTTCCCACAACCTATAGGAATTTCATCCTAGAAGACATTTGATTTGTTTTCTACCACATTTCTTTCTTCCCTTTATTCTTTCCCTAAGCTCATGTATTTTCCCCTGGAACCATTTTAGGACAAGACTCCATAGCTTGCATGTTATCTTTTAGAAAGATTCTTGGAATGGCAAAATTCAAAATTGGACATGGGTGTGTTCCTTGCTGAAATAGTTCTTAAAACTTGGCAAATGTTTTTTAGATTGATTTGCAGAGCAAAATATAATCCAAATGGGAAATGTAACACAGAACTTTTTTTCTGATTAGCTTGTTATATACCAGAAGAAATGCTCAATAATTCCTTAATATCTGAATATTGGAAAAGTGTTTTATCGGTCTTTAATAATAGGAAAATGATAAAAATCAAACAAATATTTTGAGTAAAAAGTAAAAAAAAATGGTATTATCTTTGAAAAGCTGGAGTAAAATATATAAATTAAATTTAAAAATTGCTTTTTTCATTCATTACTGTTTTGAAATGAGTATATATAAAGCAGAGAGAGATTACCAGTTTAATTTCCTTTTTTTCAGTTATATGGGAATTGGGCTCTCAGCTCAAGGAGTGAACATGAACAGACTACCAGGTATGATGAAAAATAATAATAATTATTTTTTTTTAAAAAACCTTTATTATGATGTATTAATCCATTCAACTTTTCTTTCTTCTAGATGAGAACTATCTTTAATATGGTTTTTGTTGCTTTTGTTCAAGCTATAGTTTTTGTTGGTTTTTGTTCAAGCTAAAGCTATCTTATCAAAACTTACTCAAGAGCCATTTGCAGGAGGAGAATGCAGGCCTTCCATGCAAACATCAGTTAAACACCATTTTGCATAACAGAACTGAAAAAAGCACTCTGTAATTCAGTATAAATTTTATTTGGAATAGGCTACTCATATAGATGGGTGTTTTTGTCCAAAAAAGAGGATATTCAACATGCCACAGTTATGTGAATATCTTAGCTCTGCTTAGGAAGTCTCAAAATGTAACATTTTGACCAAGAAAAGGAGTTGAGTTGCTAATATAGAATTCGAAAAGATAGTTTTTACACTATTCTGATGCTGATTTCACTTTAAGCACAATATATTTGAGGAACATTTCCTAAACAATTGGACCAAAAAAGAGTTATCAGTAACATAGATGTTTTTCTTAGCAGTTATTTGAAACTCTTCTTGGAAATTGTAAATGCTTTGGAGGAATTGATTGCTAATTATAAAATGCTTAAAGGCTTCTGTGTTGGTAATTGCCCAAATTGCACTGTGTTTTTCATTTTGTATATGCATGGTGGTTTAAATTACCACCCTCTCAAAAAAAAATTGTTAATCCTTTTTTTCTTAATTGAAATATAGCTAGTTGTTAGATTAATTTATGTATGGCTGAATGAGTGAAGGGCTTCAAACTGAGCAGACAAGAGGATGTACATACTGGCCTTAGCCCCTTTTCTCCTCCTGACTTCTATGCATTCTGCCTGAAAACTGAAGACAGAATTTATTCATCTGTTTAGTACTATTATTGATACATTTTGGAACAGTTTTATCAGAGTACTGAATCACGCTAGTTCAAGTAAACATGCTTATGTTCTCCTCCAGCTGTATATCTGTAGAATGAGGAGAATAGAAGGTGGAACTCTAGAATAATACCAAATCATTCAGTGGCTGAAAATAGCTAATGTAAACATTGAAGAGACATTTTATCTAATTTGGATATTTAATGAGAATTAATAAGATGATACTATATGACACTTCTTTAATTTCTCAAACCATAGTCTAAAAATCTAGACTAGTTTTTATAATCAGTCATTCTTCACTGCTAGTCAGTCTCAAGTACAGTTATTTTTGTAACAGTAGCATAAATCCTAGATTTAGTTTTAAACTACAAAAAATTATCTAAAAATGCATTTTAAATAATATTTTAATAACTTGATACATTCTAAGACTGATTGTGATTTTATCCCCAGCACTGTGTATTCTAACTGTCCTTAAGCAGTGGAGAGGAAATGCAGAAAATATTCATGGTGTGAAAGGTTTAACAACTATATACACATATTTCAGAGTATGTCTCCTTGAAACCAGGGGAATTGTTCTTGAAAAATCATTATATTTATAAACTTCTTTATAAGCATATATTTACATTTCTAAAAATTGTACTGAGAAGGAAAACGAGAAGGGAATAATTAATTTCATTAATTTATTTTATTACTTTGAACCAGATTTTAATCATTTGTTCTCATACAAAATTCAGCAGATTATTGATGCGAATGCAGAATGCCAAGAGTCCATACATAACTTTCCATACATCATCTGTTTTTTATGCTTCTCTAGCCTCAGATGCAGCAGACAGTATCATGTTGTAATGCCAAAACCAGGTTCATTTTCAAAGTCGGTTTACTGAAGATTTCTAAACTCTGTTAATTTATTTGTATAAGGCTGATACAACTAAATAATACAGGAATGTATGAGAAAATTTCAACTTAACAGGCCAATAACAATCTTCATAGAACTGACACTAGAGAAGATGGGAAAGGATGGGACTTGGGGAGAGAAGAAGGGGAGAATACTGTTTCCTAGGTACAAAGAGAACATTTCAGTACCTCTTCTGCTGCTTTCAAATCTTGCACTGAACTTCACAGTCAGTTTTTACATGCCAAACCTTATAACCTATGGCCTGTGCTGAATCGGGGGACAAATTATTTGATGAATGGGTGGCAATTATAATTAAGGGAACTTTTGTGTAACACCATCTTGTGCGCCAATTAAGGCCTTTACTGGAGAACTTGCTCATAGTCACTCATGCCTGGTCACCTTTAATTTGGACTATTGCAATGTGCTTTTCATGGGGCTGTCACTGAAAATCACCCCAACTGGTGATTCAACCAGCTTCAACTGGTTAAAAATGCAGCACTTTTAAAGTGATGGGAGCCTTTAACTTTTCCCGGTTAACACCTCTAATGCAAGAGCTTCACTGACTACCAGTTTTCTTCTGCCTGTAAAATAAGTGCTGGTTGTTACCTTAAGGCCCTGTATAGCTTAGGTATTGATATTTATGGGATCATCTTCCAGTGGCTTTGACTCTGGGCCCTTAGGAAATGTCATATGCAGGAGTCGAAGCAGTAAGCAGTTTTAATTGTATCCCCTTTCTCTGGAACAGCATTCTTTATGAGGCCAGTGTGGCTCTAACCTATTTTCCCATTTGGAAATCCATTAAGCCATTAAATTAAATTGAATCCATTAAACTTTGGAATAACTTTGTGGTGACAGAGACTTTCCTGCTAAGTTTGGAAACTTTAGGCTACTGCTTGGAGTGCTGTTATTCTGTTTTGATATGGATTTTACTACTGTTATTTTAATATTCTTTCTTATTTATCTTATTCTATAAGTTAATCATACTATTTTTTTAGATTAAAGCAGCATTTAGATTACAGCAAATAAATAATTAAACATTCTTCCTATCTAATAGTTCATAGTGCTTCAAACACACACAGCTAACTTATATATCCATGGTACCTTCTGTTTCTTGAGCTCAGAAGCACAATGTTTGTCTTCCTGTCTTTATAAAACATTTTTTAAAAAAATCTTGTATGTTGAGGCTGAGACAGTCCAGATATTTAGTTTGCATCCAGCCTTAAGCAAACTAGTAGGATTTGATATAGTATTTGAATCTAGTGAAAGAATAATTAAATTTAGATGCAGCTCAATCTATTTCTGGGCATTTTATGATATCGTAAATACTTCTTTTTGTCTTTTTTCTAGGTTGGGATAAACATTCATATGGTTACCATGGAGATGATGGGCACTCATTTTGTTCCTCGGGAACTGGACAGCCCTATGGTCCAACATTTACAACTGGTGATGTCATTGGTTGTTGTGTAAACCTTATCAACAATACCTGCTTCTACACAAAGAATGGGCATAGTTTGGGTATGAAAAAATGATTCTATTTTGTGAAAATATCAAATACTGTATGATAACAAATTTGACCAAATCTTTCCAAATTTTACATTTCTATAATTTTGATTCAGAGCTTAACTCTTAACAAAAATATAATGGTTAAAGTTTGGCTCAAACAGATCTTGGTTTCTCAAACAAGGTCCTTGTTAATACCTCTCTGAGGGTTATGATCTGTTTTGGAGAAATGTAATATCCACAGTTATCCATTTTAAAAGAATAAAATATTATTAGTTTGAAATGAAGCTACAGTTTTAATAGCATGCTTGAAACATGCTTCTGTTCTGTGGGAACGGCATTCCTGAAACACTAAATGAATTCTGAAAGTGCTTCTGATCTTTTATCAGTGAAAGTTCAGAAAACTTCATTCATTCATTCATTCATTCATTCATTCATTCATTCATTCATCATTCATTTGTATAGCCACCCATTTCAAACCAGTGACTCAGGGGAGCAAGTAAAAACAATAACAACACAATACATAAAAAATGAAATACAAGCAACAGCCAATTGCTGTTACTTGTTGGTACTATGATCTGTCATCAGTGGATGGCAATTTGATAATAGCTTTGAAATTTATATAGATTATTTTATTGTAAATATGGCCTTTTAATATGATTGCTTTCCAGTTACTCTGATTATTTCAAGAATTAATGTTTGATTAAGTTAAATATTTTTCAGTACAGCTTAATTAAACAAATAAGGATATGGAATTATACATTCAGTGAAAAAACATGAAATGAATACATAGGTGATAATTTCCCAGTTTTGGTTCCATTGGTTTCGTGTGTAATTATAGTAAATACTGTACAATGAATGCATTACAGTTTTAATTTTCATCTCAACAAAAGAGAAAAACTAATAGACCTAATTTTATAGGGCAGTTTCTTAAGGTAAAATACTGTATTTGATTTGAGAATGCTAGATAAAATATATAGCATCTTAGTAGAACAATTAGACTTTCATATGAATCGTTGATAACTTAGATAATATGTTGCCATTACGCCCAGAGTTTTGAAATCTAGAGAGCAAAGATGAGCTAGATTTGTATTAATTAAATATAATTATGGTCAAGCAATATGAAACACTGAAATAGTGAGCAAATTAAACGGAAGCAATAACAGTTGTGTAAAACCTTTGAAATTACAAGTTAAAAACAAAAGAAAAGTTCCTACTCATAATTAAGACACTTTACCCCTTCTTATGGAAATCATTGCAGATAAAAACTTGACAACTATACTGTTGATGTCAGGATTGTGACCAAAAGTAGGAAAAATTTCTTCTCCCTCATAATACATTTGATTTTTTTGTTGAGAGAAAGTGAAAATATTCTTCAGTGTATATTACTGTGGAAGAGACAACAAAAAATATACCTATTACAATCTCAGTTTCCTTCTGGCTTTTGTTGGTGAATGGGATTCTGTTGTAACATCCATCTAATATTGTTGAAGGTAAAGTATTGAAATGAGCCAAAATGAAGGCATTATTAATATGCTGGCAAATAAAGTAGAATAAGTAGCTTGCAGGTATCAAGTTTTTCAATGAAAAAACCCGCCACAAGTAATGGGCTGTGGTATTCAGATCTAACTGTTGAGAATGGTATCAAAAAGACTTTGAGGAGTTCAATCTTAACTCTCTAGAACTAGGATCAGTAGAGAAAAGAGAAGAAGATTTCAATACACAAGTCGGCTAAGATTTTTGTTTCCATGTTGATGAAATGTAGTGGCTTTCCCCTTGCAATCCTGCCATGCATACTATTGTTCAGTGTTTTCCTGTTGGTGATCTCATGAATACTGACATTCAGCAATGCAAGAGAGGCCTTTAGTTTGTTAAGTTATTAACCTGCTGTTCTTTGAGACCTCCTGGAGAATTGCCTCCATATATAAACAATCTGCTTTCTTTGGAAATAGTTTTACATTTCCAGCCTGGTGACATTAACAACTGTTTTTCAGAGGTCCTCAGAAATCTCCCTTGTTTGAACCATGACACATTTCTACATACCTATGTTGTGAAGATCAGATTTTGAATATCCAGAACACTGTTCTTTAGGCAGGACACTCCCCTCAACACACCTGATTATCATCCCATTGATTGAATGATCTGACTTTAACTTTCCCTTCAAATGAAATGATTTTGAATCATTTCTTCAATAAAAATGAACAAGAATAATACTTTTACTCATATGTTTAATTGGATTCATTTTATCCAGTTCTAAGATTTCTGTGGAGAAGAAGTCACATTTTAGGTCATATTTATACAGAAATATTGAAAATCCAAAAAGATTCAAAACATTTAAGCAGTATTGTATTAGAGAGAGAAAAGAGTTGCCTATACATATTTGTCCTTCATATCTGACTTGATAAGGTGCAGTCTTTATGACAACATCAAAATCATTTGCTACATGAGAATTACATTTTTGCAGTAGCAGAAAATGTTAGCTGGAATGCTACATAAGAGACAGCGGTTATTTTACTGAATTTGGTAACAAAGCATTTGTTAGTCATAATATCATGTAACATTTAAATAATACTGTATTTGTTTAAACTTGGACAAAGTAAGCATTGGAGAAAAGTCCTAGGTTAGGTTTGTTGAAATTACTTTGAAAATTTGAAGAATATATTTAGTATCATAAGTTGAATAGTTAAGACCTGGTTATACCAGCAGGTCTGGATATGCAGGGAGATGCATGAACTCAAAGGTTGCTCCATTATTGCTCCAGTGTTTATTACTTTTTTTCTTTAGTTCTGTTTTTATACAGAACTATTTATATTACAGTTTTTAATATTCCTTAATAATTATTTTAATTGTTTTAGGTAACAATTGTTTTATATCTGTTTTATTGTACTATTGTATGTTGCTCGGGGTCACTTTCCATGAGAAAGTGGTGGTCATACAAATTTGATAAGCAAGGACAGTATGGTAACCCTTTTCAGTTTGGTACACAGTAGTGGAAGTATGATTCATAAGAATAAACTGAAAAACTTTTCAGATAGCTTTTCTGAAGCTGAATATAAGAATTTTACTTGGTAAATTGGTGCTTGATAAATACTTTGATAATCCTTTACTTTCTGGCCTTGTTCATTACAAATGTAATTATATAAATAATGGAATGCGTTTGCTATTGGATGTCTTGCCTGTATAAATTTATTTTCTAACAAAACGAAGTGAATAGCTGTTAATATTTTCTCTTGTATGGAGATATATTTTAACTACAAGAGCACTTGTGTTGACTGTGACAGCTCAGATTTTAATTAAATATTTCTTGATTACAGGTATTGCTTTTACAGACTTGCCGGTAAGATCATTGTATTAAAGTATAAAATATCTGTGCCCAAAGAGCATTTTCCTTGCTTCCATAATATGCATTTTTCAGTTAATTCTATTTCTTTTAAATCATAAGAGCAAAGAGCATTTTAAAAATATCAACATTATTTAATAAGCATTTGTTTATAATAATGGCAGAAGATTCTAAGGAATTGTGATTACTGTTTGGAATTCTTTCTAACTTTTGATGTTTTATCTGGAGGATTTGCAAATATAGAATTTTAAGTTTAGCAGTAGAGTACATCCTTTGCATACAGAAGGTCTCTGATTAGGTTTTTGGCATCTTCATAAATATAAAAAGAAGTACTGACAATGAAATTTTTGTGCTGAAATCTCTAGGCAGCAATGGCTAGTTTTTATGCACAGTAATGAGGTAAAAGTACTGCACTAGATTAATACCAATTCTGGCCTTCCCCAATCTGAGTTCCCACAAGATGAATGGACTTTAGCTTCCAGAATTCTTAGCACTAATACTGCTATTCATTATGCAAAGTCCACACTTTTAGAGGACATCCAGGTTGAGAAACGGTGTTATAACATCTACATCATGTTATGAGAATGTATTGATTTTAGGTTTTTTGTTCTGGTAGATTTGTAAAAATACTGTCCACCACATTAACCCAAAAAGCAATACATTATTTTAGAATGTTTGTTTTATCAACATGTTCATTACAAAACTTATTTTTTTGTTTTTATAATTTTTTATTCTTGGAGACACAGGCTTGCTTCAGACTTCTTGAAACCTAGATGCTGCTTCATTCAGTTCATAAGATTACCAAGTCTCTATTGCCTATCCTGATTGGCAAGAACTCTGCAAGTTTCACTGAGTGAAATTTTTCCTCCTGAAGATTTCTTAAATAGCCTTGAAACTCAAACATTAACTACTTAATTTTTCTGTTGGTGGAGCATGCAGAAGTTATTAACTTAACAATGTGGTTTTAATGCTAACTTCAAATTATTTGCATTTTGTACGATTAAATTTTATATTGTAATTATCTCTTGCAGCCAAATCTGTACCCCACAGTTGGACTTCAAACACCTGGAGAAGTGGTGGATGCTAATTTTGGACAACATCCATTTGTATTTGACATTGAAGATTATATGCGTGAATGGAGAACCAAAACTCAGGCTCAGATTGACAGATTCCCTATAGGAGACCGGGAAGGAGAATGGCAGACGATGATCCAAAAGTATGATTTGAAGATTATAATGAGTGTCTGTTTAAATTCCTATTCCAATTTGGGAGATTTTAAAACTGGCCCATTTTGGTCCTACAAATCTTGTTCTATATTTCTTGTACATTTGTGCAGTGAAATAAGACATGCAAATATGATTTTTATTCCTGAGAGGGTAATTTTATCTGATGTAGTTATCTCCATGTAAAACCATGCATTGAACTCCTTTGAAAAAATGTTACTGACTTTTTTGTATGTGGTAGGGCTGTGCAGCACTTTGGATTTGAAGGGAAAAGAGTAATACAGAGTTTCTTAAATATTTTTAAGGGCTGCTATGAGGACAGCCATGTGAGTCTGGAAAAAGACATTGTTGTTTTAAAGAATATTAGACAGATGGTACATCTCACAAACAAACACATGTGTGCACACGCACATGCATACACACATACTCCTTGCAAAGCACTGTTCCCATCTTCATATCTGAAGTATTGCACAACTCTCATTATCTGATTACTGTAACTTGGTGGTGGCTGCATTGATTTCTGGTCCAAACTTGTTCTAGTGCATCTAATTTAAAAGGTCTTTTATGATAACATCTTGAATCATTTTTGTGCTTGGAAATGTTAGAATTATTGTATGTGCGCTAATTTCAAGTTTAAAATGATCTATAAAATGCAAATGTAGTTGGCAAAATCGTTTTAAGTGCTGCTCTTTTAAGCTTTGCATGTTTCATATTGATATTTTCAGTAGGGTATGCAGCACGTACCAGGAGAGGATAATTAGCATATTCTTGATTGTCACTAATTCAGACTGTACATGCCTTAATTCATACCATACCATGCAAATTAAGCAGAGAGCCCTGTCATTATGGATTCTTCACAATCATGATAGGGTATTTCATGTTATTGTGAATTGTTAGCATTGAAGTGTATTAAAAAGATACTGTTCTAGTAATTTGATGGGAAGATGGGTAGAATTATTTTCTCTTAATTATTTTATGAACAGTGTACTGCAGGTTTGATTCTGCTTGATTGAGGATGGAAAATTGTGTATATTTTTTCAGTGAAAGCTAAATTAACACATGCCATTTATTACTGTTGCTGCTTTTCATTCAAAGCCATTTGTAACTAATAGTATGTTTTTGAATCACGAGTCATGTGGACACACTTGGATAAATTTGATGGATAGAGAATACAGATAATCTTTCCTCTTTAATATCCAAAACTACTTTGTCTAAGACAAAGAATACTCTTTGCATGCACATTACGTGTGTTACGCATCACTATGTTATCGCTTCTACCACACCTCTCACTGTGCTAAACTATTTCTCCATTGTGTGTAATTCCATTTTATAGTCTTTGTTATCTTTGGCACTCTTGAATGTTCTGCTTAAACTATTAGGTTCCAACTGGTAATGAAGTGAATGTACATATGTATTTAAATATACATATGTATCCAATTTTAAATTGAGAAAAGTTAAATACATATAACTTGTAAATACATATCATGATATCCTTATTTATATCATTATATTTTATAATATATTTTATTTTTAACACTGTATATTAGAATAAATGTAGCATTTTATTCAGAGTAAATTTACGTAACCTACTGAAAAAAAATTGTATTGAAGTGAATTTTCAAAGAAAAGAAATACTTGTAAAATAAATTGCCTAATCAGCGGGATTAAATGGTAAAGCTGCCTCCATGCTATATTTTGTATTAACTTTCTTTTACAGGATGGTTTCATCTTATTTGGTACATCATGGATACTGTGCAACAGCAGAGGCATTTGCTAGATCTACTGACCAGACTGTACTAGAAGAATTAGCATCCATTAAAAATAGACAAAGTAAGCTTGAATAGTGCTGTGATGTTAAGTCTAAAAGAATTTAAATATTCAGATATAGAAATGCTTCTTCATAAGTAGCCTTTGGATTTCAGATATTATATTTCATTGATCACTGTTTTAAATATCTGAATAATCAATAGAAGCATGATTTTGTTTAATTAAATTAATTATGCACAAAAAATTGATTGGATTGTTACCTAATAAAAATAATGGTTATTTACTTAATTTCATTTTTTCACATTTATATTATGTGTTTATAAAAACAGCTGAATAAACAAACTGACAAAAAAACCCATTATGTAGAAATTTCTTTAGTACACTTCCAATGAAGTAATGCTTACATGCTTTATTATTAGTTAATATCAATTTGCAGTTTAAAACAGTCTATATACATTGTCAAGACACCAATAGATATATAGCTTATAATTGTGATCAAAGCTATCTGGAATATTTTATATATTTTTGACAACACTGTATTAGCACTAAAGCAGATTAAAAATAAACAATTGTATGAACCCTTTTAGTTCATTTATTAATCTTAGATCCTAGTCATTTGGTCTCAAGTTTAGTAAAACATGATTAGAAAGAGCTTTGTGGGACCCAAGGAATATATCAAAACGTCATAACAAAGAAATATACACTCTTACCAAGACTGGACAGGAGAGATCCAGAAGTATTAACTGTTGCTTAAACTGGTCCTCAAATACACATTTTTAAACTTGTACTTTTGTTTCTGCTAATAGGAATTCAGAAACTGGTTCTAGCAGGAAGAATGGGAGAGGCCATTGAAACAACACAGCAGTTGTACCCAAGTCTATTAGAAAGAAATCCTAATCTTTTATTTGCTTTGAAGTGAGTCTTTGTGTAATGCAGATATTTGTAAATAAATAGTCTGGGGGAGTCTATTGTGTCCATTTTACAGTTTCCAAGCTCCTACAGCATCATCTGGGAATTTATGTAGTTATATTCACCGAATGAATAACTAAATAATGGCTCCAAATTTTGCCCTTATTCTTTAATTTCAAAAGATTAAAATAATTAAAAACTAGATTAAAATTTAAACATTTCTGATTATTGAGTCTACAATAGATCATTAGAATCTCCTTATAGCCAGTTTGTGAAGAGTGCCAATAACCATTCATTTATTTGAGTCTTAATTTTTACATGTCTATTGCCCATAGATAATATCAGTGCTGCAATTCATTGTTTTGCCTACAGAGTTGCGTCCCACGGTTTAAAGACTTTTTTGTTGTTAAAATGTTTTTTTTAATCCCCATAAGTGAAAGGGTAAGCCTAGAACCTCCTTGTAATAGTTACTCCCCTAAGAAGCAAAACTGATTTGATTGAATGGAACATAGTTCTGGATGTGCATGTTGTCATTGCTTAATTCTCTAATATACAGACTTCTGTGGGAGACAAAGGAGACTTCTTCCTTTATTATTTCATTATTTTAATGTATCAATTTAGACACCTAATTAAATAGATGCATAATTGGCCATTGTATAAAATAACAGGAAGCCCCCATTGTACAAATCTTTAGTGCTAATACTACAAGCTTGGTTTTTAAAATTATTGTTTAATCTTCATAAATAACTTCTCTTCGTGTTTTCCAGGGTACGTCAGTTTATAGAAATGGTTAATGGTACAGACAGCGAAGTACGGTGTCTAGGAGGTCACAGTCCAAAATCTCAAGATAGCTATCCTGTTAGTCCACGATCATTTAGTAGTCCTAGTATGAGTCCCAGCCATGGAATGAATATCCATAGTCTATCAACGGGCAAAGGAAGTAGCACACACTGTTCTGGTGAGTTTGAAGAAGACGACATGCCACTTCCTTATCTTCTTCAGAGTTTAGACTCATTTGTCACTTAGCACGTGGAATACTTTGTGTTGTGCATCCTGGCCTGGAATGTCGAACAGGAGAAACTGACCCTCTTTTTTTGCCAGTATCTACTTCATAGGTTACCAGCTGTTTTATAATACTCTGTCCCCACTACAGGCTACACTTCTGTGAACAGTTTACATAATATGATCTAGTTTAAACTAGAGGAGTTCTTGTTTTGTGAGATGTCATTTGTTTTCAACAATATTTGATTTAATAAAAATTGATATTCTGAAAATTTGAAAAAAATAGAAATGGAACAGGAGGAAAAAGAGACATACTCAACAAACTGCTATAGGTGTTAGCATAGCCTTCATTGTGAGAATAAAGATCACTCAGAAATTCGCGTCATGATGTGTACCTAGAATAAGGGAAGTTGTTTATGGTACTACATTCTGGGAAAGAACTATCCTTTGAGCAGGACTGGATTTTGGGTATTTTAAGGCAAGAATCAGGATTTATTTTAAATTAGCTTACCCTCTATATTACTTGATGTACAAGAGGTATTCTTATGTGATTATAGCGTAGGTATGTCCATGTAGCTTATATTAGTTAATGCATACAAGCTATATGAATTACATATACTGTAATCATGTAAGAATACATTCTATTAATTCAAAACATTATTTGATACCTTCGCCTTTTTTTAGGTTTTGAAAATAGTTGCAGTAATGGAGTGATATCAAACAAAGTTCATCAGTCATATTGTCACAGTAAACATCAGTCTACCAGTTTAAATGTACCAGAACTCAACAATATAAATGCAACAAGATCACAACAGATCAACAACTATTCCAGGTACATAAATGTAATTCTGTCTGGTTCTATTCTTTTTCACTCAGCTGTCGTGTTTGTTTTCCTGCTCTCCTTTATTATACTCTACTCCACACTCTCCTTGTCCTCCTCACCCACACGACAGTATTCCTGGATCAGTCTGGAGAGATGGAAGTGGGCTGCCACTGAGGTTGATAGCAGCTTGGTATCAGTGCTCATATGTGCATGTCAAGGACAACATATGACAATGTTAATAGGTTAAGTATCATGACAAGAACTTAGCATCCCCCATCATGCATGGGTAGAATGTCTGCCTGCAAACTTCCAGATTGCAAAGGAGAGCAACAAGAAAGCCCATGGCTTCATTTGATCTCCCTAAAATTTAAAGCTAGGGTGATTTTGTATATTTTATCACTTTTTAAGGATTTTTCTAGAATGCATCTAGCACCATGTTGAGCTGCAAGATTTTCCCTATCGACTCTCTTATCTTGGCAGAGTAAGAAAAGAGCTGTCTTACCCTAGCACAGGCTCTATTGAAAGAGTCAAGAATTGCAGGATGCTCAGCAAAACCTGGAGGCAGCATATTCCCCATCCATGGGTTACACATCATCTGCTGAAAACAGAATTTAATTGTATTGTGGATATATAGTAAAATAATGGTGGTATCCTGCCACATCAAGGTTGTAGATGTGAATATGAATATTTATAAATGAGGTTTAATTCTAAAAAATATCCATTACTTTCTTCACAGCAATGATGTAGACATGGAAACAGATCACTATTCTAATGGAGTTGCAGAGACATCATCCAATGGTTTCCTAAATGGTAGTTCTAAACACGATCATGAAATGGAAGAATGTGACACAGAAATGGGTCTGCAATGATTTTTTTTTACCTATCTACCTTTGCAAATTGATTTTTATTACTGTTATTTGAAATGATTTCCAAATGATAAGAATACTTAACTCTTATGTCAGTTTATATATTTAACATTATCATGAAAATATTTTATGCAAAGTATACCTCAAACATACCACGGTATCCCCCAGATACGTATTTTGTCCATGTTCATACTGATGATAATAGGTCCAAAATACCTGGAGGGTTCAGGCCACCTTTACCTGAATACATAAATACTATGTATCTCAAATATTTGAATTAGCATTATTTTTGTTGGATACCTTACCTGTGTCAGTTCCATGGCTCAGCTAAGTTGCAGATTACTGATGGGATTAGAATATTAAAATGGGGATAAGCTCCATTTGTGTAGTATTTAATTAGGTAAGTGCTCAAAATGGAGACTTCGGATGTGCTTAGTAGTTTGATGCTACTTGGTATGCTTCTTCACACCATCATTTGATTCTTCCGGGTTGAATAACATGTCTTAGCATCAACCACATAATTTTCTTGGCAAATGACCGATGTGAAATAAAGACATAGACTGAATGATGCTACAGTACCTCCTCTACAAATGTTTTAGAAAATGAATTATCACAGTCCACAGAACAAAATGTGACGTAGGGTTTTAGTATTTTTGGTAACTGCTTAAATTCTTTGTATGCTTTGATTTACTGCTTGAGATACAGAACAGCCTAATTTGTAGAAATATCAGAAAATAATTCTGTGACAATTGAATTTTTCAGAGGTCAGAGTTGGGATATAGTAAAAAGCTGTGAACAAACAGTTAGATGCTCAGAAGCTATATTGTAGAGCAACATTTGCAAGCTGCAAAAGGGTCACATGCATTTTTCACACAAGGACTGAAATGAGCCTAATTTTCAAAAATTGCCCTGATTCTCTTTATTTTATAAAGGGATAGAATAATATAAGCTTTTGTTGTTCAGGTTCAAGGAAGCTATTTTATTTCTTAACCTCTTCCCCTTTCCCCAAGCCACAAAAAAATCTCAGGCATGTATATTCCAGAGAAGCAGAAGATCTTCAGATTGCCACATCTTTTGGCTTTGGTCTCTGCTTCATAGAACTCTTTTTCAAAGTATTGTTTAGTGTTTGTATTCCTTGGTGATTTCAGAAAAGCCGTAAAAGCTGTTTTTTCCCCTGGGCGTTTGCGCCCTTGAAATTTTTTTCAATTGGTGTGTAATATGAAGTTTCCTGTGAAGGTAGTGTAGCATAGTGGCGAAGGTGTTGGACTTGGACTAGGGAGACGCGGACAAATCCCCAACTGATGTTCAAACTGTCTGAATGTTTTTAGACTAGTCACCCAGCCCAATTTACATTGTAGGAATACAGTTAATGGGAAGTCCTCATATAACCCTTTAACTATCTGAGATGGCTGGCTAGAGAGAGAAAAAAAGAAGTAATCATTGTTATCATAATGTATAGCAATCTTATAAATTGTATATTTATATACATATATAAATATTGACTTAAATTTGAACATGTCCCATACTTGATTGTTTTCATCATTATCTAATTCCTACCTTGTTGTTCTTTAAGAGGTGGATTCCAGTCAGTTAAGACGCCAACTATGTGGTGGTAGCCAAGCAGCTATTGAAAGAATGATTCACTTTGGCAGAGAATTACAAGCTATGAGTGAACAACTAAGAAGAGAGTGTGGCAAAAACTCACAAAACAAGAAAATGCTCAAAGTAAGTCACCTTTGTATAGAAATTGCTAATAATATGATAGGTTTAGATTCTACTCCATTTATACAATGTAGAGGAAAATTATAGTTTGTTTGCAGACATTTCATTAGCCAGCTAGGTAATACCATCAATATAAGTATGGAGTTTGCACCCTACTTAATATATAGTAGCTTTTCCTGCCAGTTTTGAATGGGATGTGGTTTTCTTCTCATTAGTTCCTAGATTACAATACCATATTTTTCCTGATTGCTTGACTGGTGTTTACCCGTTTATCTGGGTGTTCGGCTGCTAGAGAAGATGTGTTCGGGTCTTTTTGTTTCCTCCTTAGCTTTTTTATTGTCTCTTGAATCCTAGACTAAACTAAATCCAGAAATATTATGGATATTTGGAAGCTTGGCATTCAGACAAATCAGCCATCAGTAGACCCATAGAAATAAACCACATTTCCATGCTATTCAAAAGACACAATAAAAACACCAGGAAGGAAACAAAAAAACCAGAACATATTCTCTCCAGCAGCCAACATCCAGATAAAGGATTAAATAAGGGAAACAATCAAGCAGAAAACAATAATCAAGGAACTGCCAAGGAGAAAACCATACCTCTACTAAAACTGACAAGACAAGCTATAAACAGGGAGCAAACCCCACACTTACTCAAACTGATGATTCTACCTTCTTGGATAATGAAATGTCTTCAGTCAAACAACTAAGCTCAGAGAGCGCCAAAGACTCCCCAGTTCAACCCTGAGTTACATAAATTCTCTCCTCTTGGTACTGAAAATATAGATAGCATGAAATTGTGCTGACTTTTGCATAAGTGATTGGGAGATTTAATTGTATTGAGGGGAATGAAGTAGAATTTGCCCTGTTAGAATCGGTTGTAGGAAATTAAACATTTACCTTCTTTTAAGCAGTTCTCCTCCTTTACTCTTAACCAGCAGATTTTCAGTCTTTATTGAGGTTTAATGCTATAAAATATTATTTTATCATCGTGCAGAAGTGACATCTGCTGAGGATATTAAAGGGAGGGGGCACAAATACTTCAAATGTATATTTTGGGAAATGTTATGATGAATCCAGTGAGAGATTTAAATTTGATCTTGAGTAATACTGAAAATAACCTTAGTTTATTTCAATATGAAGAACAACCTAAATGTCATAATGGCACAATTCATAGAATCATAGACTTAGAAGGTCTCATTTAAGTCTATTCTCCTGCTTTATGCAGTAATCCTAAATTGAAGCATCCAGAATAAATGGCTATCCAGCCACTAATTTCTAAGATTTGTTTTTTTCAACAGGATGCATTCAGTTTACTTGCATATTCTGATCCATGGAATAGTCCAGTTGGAAATCAGCTGGATCCCATTCAGAGAGAGCCTGTATGTTCAGTTCTCAACAGTGCAATACTAGGTAAGCCTGTTAAGTTTCCTGCTTTATACAAATTTATTAAGGTACATTAAACACAGAGGAAACAGATTACTTGATTATTGAAGGAAATTCTTGTACCATAATTCACTAAACCTTAGTATTCCATTTGGTGTGCCATTTATTATCAAACTCATGTATACAAAACAAGCAATTCTATCCAGAGGCTTGTTAGCAGCCAGGGTAGGAAGGCCATTTCACTCCCCCGCCCCGCTTTCCCCTACTCTATCCCACTCTTACTTCTTTTTCACTCCTCTGATCATAGGTAATATGAAATTTAATGGCCTTTCAGCTACTGACTTAGAAACAAAACAAAGGATTGCTCCATTACACCTAAAATAATTAGTATCATTCCATAATGTCTTGACATTCAGGTACTGTGTCACCCAGGGTGAGCACCTTTGCATTACTAGTTGAGAGGATACAACTGGGCCTTCTCTTTCACCAACATCAGAACTTTCTATTTATTAATATTCAGTAAATATTGAAGGTATTAACATTTTATGATTTGACATGGTCTGCATAGTGAATTAAACTACTACTTAGTATGGAATTAACATTCCATTCCAGTAATTTTGAAAATAAGTTTCTTGAGTTGGATAGAAATATTAGTGGAAATTACTTTTTGAGAAGTAAAACAAGTTAAAATAGTGCATTGTTGAATTTTTTCAGAGACACACAATCTACCAAAGCAACCTCCTCTTGCTCTCGCAATGGGACAGGCTTCACAGTGTCTAGGTCTGATGGCCCGATCAGGAATTGGATCCTGTGCATTTGCCACAGTGGAAGATTATCTACACTAGCTATGCATCTGAAGGTGTCCATGGTGTATAATGTGGCATATATTCAACATGAAAGTAGACCAACTCTGCCAATTGGGAGTTTGGATTTTTTTAATTATGTACTAAGGACAGGTCTGTTGCTTTACATTGCTTCCTAGTTTACAGCATGATGCAAATGATTTTCTAAACTACTGTTAGGAGATATTTTCCATCTTTAACCAGAGTTAAATATCATCAGTAACATCAGATTGAAAAACCTTTGAATTGTTACAAACAAACCAAAAAGTTCTGCCTTCCTCCTGGAGGGCAGGGCAAAATAGATAATGTTGTGGATGTGTTAGTATGTGGGTGATGTAAACTTCAAGCAGGATAATTTGCCAACTTTCACCCTCATTACATAGATCAATCAATGTAATTTGCAAACTGCGTATGTACCTGACAGTTTGGCTGTATAGTATTGATGGGAAGAAATATTTTTAATGTGTACTGTAAAACTTGAAATACTCAGGAGCTGAGTGAATATGTTTGTTGCTACTTACAATCTCAACCTGTTTCCTAGTGGTTTTTGTTTTAACATGGTCGTTTCAGCTCTGTTTCCTGTTTAACTGCAAACAACTTTTGTTGTAGACTCACCTGTTTTAACTGTTGTATTATAACAGTATTACATGTCAACACAGTGTGGTTATGGCCTATTTATATAAAAACCAAATATTTAGTCAATTTCAGTCTTAATTTAATCTTTGTACACCCTGCATTTTAAAAAGTGCTTAAATGAGTACTCTATTGCAATAAAATGTAGTGATACCATAATTAATCAGCCATTAAATACTTACATATGGTAGGATTGCTACCTTATTTTTCTGCTTGTGTTGTATTTTGGATTCAAGTAGATTAAATTTAAATATTTAAATTTAAATATTTAAATACTCTGGTTTCTCTTCAGATGATATCTTTCATCTTTAAAATATTATTGCTAAGTCAAGTGACATATCCCAGACCCAATTCATGTTACGATCTAAGGCTGATGCAACTAAATTAACTGCCCTGAATTAATTGTGGTTAACTTTTGCTAAGTATATATAGCTGATATAAAAACAGAAATAGTTGTGTAAGTGGATAGCAGCATGTGGTTACCTATACCAAGTGTCAACAAATGCAGGCAATGGATACCCAGAATATGATTCTCATAGGTTGGGCCCTATACTTATCCTATACTTTATGCAACAGGAAGTCTACATAAGAGCTAACATTTGTTTCACATTTGACATTAAAAGGTAGCAAGATTGGATGTTATACAAAACCTGATCTTATCCTATAATAGGAAAGAACCCAAATACATACATTTGCTTCATTTTTTTGTCTGGAAGGAATGAAAAGAGCAGCATTAATAGTTCCTTCAGATATTAAGTCAGGAAAGCTTTATGATTTCACCAGAATAGGATCTGCAATAATCTACCTGTGGCTCTTAATGGAGTGGCAAGGAAACATCCCTGAATTATTGTGTAAAGAACTTATATTGGGAAAAAATGGTCCAACTTTATAAACAACTGTTGATGCTTTTGTTTGGCAAAGCCTTTTGTCTCACTGTACCATGCTCTTAACCATTTGCTTTTCTGGCCTGACAGGTTTGTTGGCATGGCTCATGGGCAACATTAACTCCTGCTGAAAATTATGGATTAAGACCCCACTTGAGTGTGTTACCTATATTATGCTCTGTTTTGTAAAGAAGGTATACTACTAACAGTAATTTAACAGCATATTATCTCAGGTCTATTCATAGAATGAAAGTCTCGTATGTCTCCAAGCAAATTTTTTTTAAAAAATGAAAAGTGCAACATCAGTAGCACAGAGGAACATCCCCAAGGCTGTGATAGGCAGAATTTGCAAGATGAAGATTTGGCCAGGCATCATTATCAGTATTGAACAGACTATTTCATTACTCAGCCTACTCCTTAGTTATAGCTACAGATGTAAAGCTACAGTGCTTCAGCTTCTGCAAAGTCAATCTACTGAGTCACCAAATTTATGTGATTGCCTTTGAATGCAATAACCACTAGAATTAAAATATATTAGCTTTCCAATCTTTAGACTTTGAAAAGTAGGATAGGTATTGATGCTTTTGAACTTTGGTTGTTAGAGAAAACTCTTGAGACTATTGTGGACAGCGAAAAAACAAACAAACAAACAAATCAACCCAGAGTTCTCACTTGAGGTGCCAATTGACCAGGCTCCAGTGACCCTACTTTGGGCACAAGACAGCTCTCTGGAGAAGGCTCTAAGGTGGGGAAGGTGGAAGAAAAAGGATTTATTTATTTGTTTATTTATTTGTTTTGACTTGTATGCCGCCACTCTCCAAAAAGGACTCGGGGCGGCTTACAGATAAAAACACAGAACAATAAATTATTTAAAAAGAAATTAAACTAAACAAGCCAAAATACAACTATAAAACCAAATTAAAATCAATTTAAAACCCACCCTCTCCCCAGGAGATCAGTCCAGCCCAGCCTGTAAAACAACCAGGTTTTAGATTGCGCCGAAAGAGGAGAGATCGGAGCCAGCCGGAGCTCAACGGGTAGCTGGTTCCATAAGGCGGGGCCGATGCAGAATAGGCCCTTCCCGGGTCACCGCAAGCCAACATTGTCGTGCAGATGGCAACCTGAGGAGTCCCAACCTGTGTGCTCGCACAGGCGACCGGTATTTGATATCGGCAGGAGAGGCGCTCCCCAAGTACCCGGACCCATGCCATGAAGGACTTTGAATGTTAATGTCAAAACCTTGAATCGCACCCGGAGGACAATGCAGCTCGCGCAGGAGGGGTGTAACATGGGAGTATCGGGAAACTCCCATCACAACCCGCGGCGCATTCTGCACCAGCTGGAGCCTCCGGATGGTATGCAAGGGCAGTCCTACATAGAGCATTGCAGTAGTCGAGTCGGGACGTAACAAGTGCATGAGTGACCGTGCGAAGGGCATCTCGATCCAGGTAAGGGCGGAGCTGGCGAACCAGCCGAACCTGGGCAAAGGCCCCCCTGGCCATGGCTCCCACCTGCTCCTCCAAACTGAGCCGTGAGTCCAGGAGAACCCCCAGGTTCTGTGCCCTATCCACAGGGGGTAACACCTCTCCCCCTATGGCCAAAGGTGGAATATACTCACTGGAGCGAAATGCCTGTATGCACAGCCACTCAGTCTTGGCCGGATTGAGCTGTAGTCTGTTCCTGCCCATCCAGATCTGTACCGCATCCAAACAATGGAACATCACAGAGAGGGCATCACTGATTTGGTTTGGGGTGGAGATGTATAACTGGGTATCATCAGCATACTGATGATACCTCACCCCAAAATCTCGGATGATCTCGCCCAGCGGCTTCATATAGATGTTGAACAGGAGGGGCGAGGACCGATCCCTGCGGGACCCCACACGTGAGAGCCCTTGGGGCCGACCTCTGCCCCCCTGCCAACACCGATTGCGAATGCCCCGAGAGGTAGGAGAACCACTGCAGAACAGTGCCTCCCACTCCCAACCCCTCAAGGCGCCACAATAAGATACCATGGTCGATGGTATCAAAGGCCGCCGAGAGATCTAATAGGACCAGGACAGAGGAAAAACCTCTGTCCAGCCCTCAGAGATCATCCACCAGTGCGACCAATGCTGTCTCTGTACTGAACCCGGGCCGGAAGCCCGATTGATAGGGATCTAGATAGTCCGTTTCATCCAGGAAAAGCGGAAACTGTTGAGCCACCACACTCAACAACCTTTGCTAAAAAACGAAGGTTGGAGACCGGACGAAAGTTGTTTAATACGGCAAGGTCCAGGCCAGGCTTCTTCAGGAGGGGTCTCACCACCACCTCTTTCAAGAGCCCTCCTTTAACGAAGCGTTGACAACTGCCCGGAGCCAGCCGCACATGACCTCCCTGGCGGCATATACCATCCAGGAAGGGCACGGGTCCAATAAACATGTGGTGGAACTCAAACGTCGCATAATCCTGTCCACTTCATCCTCGGAAACAGGATCAAACTCAGCCCAGATGATATCGGCCGGACTTCTTGTCCCTCCCTCCTCAGGCCACTGCAAGTTAGAGTCTAACCCCTCCCGAATCCAAGCGATCTTATCCAGCAGATACTGACCAAATTCCTCAGCTCTACCCTGCATAGGATCCAACCCCGTCTCCCGATGTAAGAGGGAGTGGGTGACCCTAAACAGGGCAGCTGGGCGGTCATCTGCGGACGCTATGAGAGCGGAGAGGTATGACCTCTTTGCTGCCCCCAAAGCTACCAGGTAAGTCCTAATATAGGCTCTTAGCTGGGCTCGGTCGGATACGGAGTGGGTTGATCTCCACCTGCTCTCTAACCCCCTCCTACTCCGCTTCATCTCCCTAAGCTCCTCCATGAACCAAGGAGCCATCTGGGATCTGCGGCGAGTGAGGGGACGCAAGGGGACAACTCGGTCGAGGGCCTCAGTGGCAGCCTGTTGCCAAGTGGCCGCCAGTACCTTGGCCGAGCTGTGGATAAGGGAGGCGGGCAAAAACCCCAGTTCCATCTGGAACCTTTCAGGGTCCATCAGGCGTCTGGGGCGGAACCATCTCAGTGGCTCCTCATCCCAATGGTGGATCCAGACAAGAGTGCCATGAATACACCACTGCTGAGAGATCTGAAGTATCAGGTTAGGGACAGATGAAATTAATGTGGTTGCTAAGAATCAGCAATGACTTGACATGTAATCAAGTTTGGCTTTTAATGCTAGCTGTTAACCCAATTCCCTTAGAGCAGGCTTGGGGGCCGGATGCGTCACACACTGGCCACCCCCACCCCTGGTTTAGGGAAAAGGAAAAAAGTTGCGCTAAGTTACCTGACAACATGTTATTGCAAGTTTGACACCCCTGCTTACACCCTGCTTAGAGAAACAGAACA
This sequence comes from Naja naja, assembly GCA_009733165.1. Lineage (NCBI taxonomy): Eukaryota > Metazoa > Chordata > Lepidosauria > Squamata > Elapidae > Naja > Naja naja. The sequence continues at coordinate 152,998,681 of CM019150.1, forward strand.
ACAGAATTTGAGTAAAAATATAATCCAGTGATGTCAGAATAATACTGAGATTTTAGGGGAGCCACCCTAAATTACCTAGTTCTAACCAGGATTCTGACTGAGATATGTAGATCTGGACTACAAGAATTATGGGGTTACTCCATCAAGAGACAAAGGGCAGAGGAAAAAAAGGCTTGCCCAATTATTTAATAGTGGTCACTTAGACATACTGGATACCTGTTCCTGAATAGTTCAATTTTTAGTTAGTTCTGATCAGTATAAAATTCATTCAGATGAAAGACATCAGCTTCCAAGTTTAACTTTTTTTTACCAGAAAGGAGCCAAATGTGAAATAAATTTCCTGACAACCTGATTTCTTCTTTGGACTGCTTTGCTGCTGGTGTTGACTCCTAAAGAAATTCAGCAGTGGATTATAACTATACCACTGTCTGCTGTAAGTATTCTGTGCTGGCTTCTTGTATATGACCATTTTGACTATGTCTCTTATTCTAGTAAGTGAGCTAGGGATACACAGTTAATGAATTAGGTATTCCTACTGATTCACATCTTGCTTGTGGTTCCCATAGGCAGCTAGACTGCAGGTAGGGAAACAAGCTTTTTGTTGGAATATTTACTAATTCCATGGAAATTATTTTCAGGCAAACTAGATTCAAAGGTTTATGTTTTAATATTTCCCATATTTGCAAACTTATATACAAATTATTTCAAGATATATCTTCATTTTACAAATGGAATGTACTTCCAAAAAGCATGTTGTAGGTGCAGTAGTAAGTCAATTTACAGATGTGGGAGAGTCAATGTTAAAAAGCATTTTAGTAAAAATAGTGTCAAAATATTTAATAAACTAATTTCTCATTCAATCAAAACTTAATTCAACTGAGTTCAAAAGATCCAGGTAAAAACTTTTAGTTGGAACAAACCATTGCAAGGCCTTAATTACTTTCCAGAAGGTTATACATTCTAATTCTTTGTAAAGATTTAAAAGAAAACATAAATCATAAAAATGTTAACATATAAAACAATAGCAAGGACATTATGTAATTCAAATACAAGATACTTTGCAATGATATTGTACATAAGCAAAAGCAAAATATTTCAGGGAATTATTTTTGAAGATACCCAATGTTTTGTAAACCGAGTAGCTTTTTCTTTTTTTACTTTACCTAGGGAACAAGAAAACAGACAATTAGTTGAAAAAAGAAGTCAAGAATGCTAAGTTGCTATAGGTTCCATAAAAGCTTGTATTTGCCACTGCTTGAGCAATCCCATTTAAGAAAATCCATTCACTTTCAACAATCTATATAAAAACAACTATAAGTCTATGGCATATACGGTATTTGTGAACAATTTAGTTAGATTTGCCATTACAGAGCCAGCTCATTTTATGTTAATCGAGTAGAAAGGGAAAAAGGTCTTCCTTCCATCTCTGGAATTTGAGATTGTTTTCTGTACATTTCTGTAATTTTTTGGATTTGGTGGCCCAGAGATGAAGTACCTTGCCCCTTTTATTCCTTTGGTATCAAAACTCATATTTACATGACAAATCACTAATATCAGAACTCTCTCTCCAATCTTATAGGAATAAATACAAAAATGTCTATTGTTCCTGGAAAGACTTTACAGGATTTGCACACTAAAAAGGTTTCATTCAGGTCTTCCACCCTTCACAAACTCAAAAAGCCTTACATATAAACTACAATTCTCAAATAAACATCTCTCTCTTGTTTTTCTGGCAAAAATACAGAAGCAGTTTGACATTTGCTTTTTGTGTTTTTGCCCCTTTCACTTTACATGGTAGCCTACAATCCTGGAATCTCCAGATGGTTTTGCATCCGACTGTTTGACCCTGTTTGCTTTTTTAAAATGAACTAAAATTGACTATATGTGCTGTCATTGATGTTCAAGACCATAGGTGCTTTGAATGGTAAGATATCTTGAGTATACTCAGTAGTAAACAGCTCTTATCTTAAACTACATGGACAGCTTTATCATCCAATTTCACACTCAAGCTTCATAACCATATCCTAAGGGTATAAATGCCTCTCATGTTACAGATATCTTTAGCTACATGTGTTTTGTTACACTTGACCATATTTATGTTTTTCGTATGTCGGAGCATGTAGGAAATTACCATTTTGATGGAAGATCCTTCAAAATGACTACAGCAATTGCTTTGAACCAGATTTTCACATTTAGTAGATGTTCCTCAGTTAAAAGAAAAAGGGGCACACCATGCAAAACCTAAGCTTAAAACACTGAAGTCAATAAAGCACAATCACCACAAAAGCTCTTTTAAATTGTTGCTATAAGACAAAGGAATATCATCTTACCCCAAGATCTATTCACAAACTGGATCGCAGCTTTTTTAACTGCATTTTTCTTGTTTTCAACGGAAAAATATTGATTTGCTGGAATAACAAGAGGATTTAACTGAATTACAATTGTCACACAATCAATGTATTTTCTAAGTTCATTATGCAAAACTCCTTTACCAGTAGTTCGATTGCAGCTTGCTCCATAAAGATGTTTCTGTATAAAGTCTTTTGCTTCCTGTTGCTGTTGACTGCTTAGCTCCTGGTCTTTTAACCGCACAGCCATGTAATTTGGGGGGCATCTAATGATAAAGAAACAATTAACATTTACTGCCTTGGTTCTTTACTTCATTTTACAGAAGCAAAACCACATTTCCTATATATTAGCCACATTGACTAAATAAAGCAACAACATGCAAACAAGGTAACTCTTATTCTAAATGTATTTCTATTATTTGTGTATTTACATGCTTAACACTCCCTCACCCTCATGACTTTGGGCAGGACTGTTCAACTCCCAAGGATTTGGACAGGTTTACAATAAAATTAATGTTAGATAAGGAGATGAGATAGGTAGATGTCACCCGTCTAGGTTCAGATTAAGCAGTTTAATTTGAAAAATTGCTAGTTGCAGCATGAACTATAACTGAATTCAAGCTAATCAAGAGTTTTACTGTTTCAAATATTTAGCTTACATAAAGTGGTAACACTTAACAGAACTTCATCTGCAACTAATAACTCATGTTTAAACTATTGCAAAAACCTGCTTGAAACAAAATGAATGTGCAATAGCAAACCTCATGTGCTTGTTGTAACAATATTTATGAATTACTCCAGATCACTGCAAAGTCTCACCATCCATAATATAAGCTTCTTCAGCATACATCACATCAATTCTACAGCTACAGTCTTTTGAAGCTAAAACAAAGTATTTCTAAAAGTTACTGTAAGAGCAACTTCCATTTTAAGTAACTGTGGCCTCTTCTTAAATTTAATTTGGGACCTTATGAAAGTACAGCACATCTCAGCGATTTGAACTTTCAGGAGACAAGTATATCTACAACTGCCTAAATGAGAATGTTGCTTTTATTTGAGAATAAATTAGAAATCAGTTTTTGCAAAGACATTATCTTTTTTGAAATTACTGTAATAGTTTAGTTCATCATACCAAATAATAACAACAAAGTCAGGGCTTACTAAACCTGGGGGCCTCTTAAGTATGGAATACTATCTCCAGAATTATCTTCCTGCTGGCCAAGGAATTCAGAGCCTTGGTCTATACATCCAGAGGGTATCCAGAACTGGGACAGGTAAACTAAGCCGTACCTGGTTGCCAAAATTTCTTCTTCACTGTCTTTTTCTGAATCGTCTTGATTTTCAACTTCATCTTCAACATTCTGATCTATAAATCAATACATGTGCTGAATATTAAAGGCCTTACATTAATTTTAAATGGGATTCTAGAAACCCTTGCTTATAAATGTGTGAAATAAACTGATGACTCTTGTTACCAGAAAGAGAGTTACAGTTTGGAATCCATCCTAAAAGGGAATAAAAAAAATACCAAGATAGGCAAAATTGATCTGCATGCGTAATCTCCAGAGGCTTTGATGCAAACCCTCCCTAAGCCTGAATTTTGATAGGAAACAATTGGGAAAATTTGATAAACTGCTTACGAAAAATCCCTTATCATTTTTATTAATATATTGTTTAGAAAATATAATCCATTCTACTCGGTATTTGCTGGCAGATATGGTTGTTATATTTGGTTAACTAATTTTAGCATGACCTACTGATGCACAACTTTGTTTAGTCTCTCAGAAGTAACAAAAGAGTAATATTATTTTAGTTTTGTTAAGAATTTTGCCTTCTACAAGGATAAAGCCAGTCCTCCACTTGTACTTGCTCATGGATGGAGACAATTCTGCTAACCAAGACTTAAGGTTTACATGATGTTCTAGAACTCCCACAGCAAACTTGTTAACAATCAACTTTGAATGTTTTTTATTTGAAAAGAGTGGGATTACAAAAATGTCATCTTAAAAAAAAATACTTAGAAGTATTTACTGATCAATATTAAAGAACAGTAATATTTTTCTAAGTAGGCACTTTAGTTATTGACTAAAACTTTCACATCATTCTTAGAAACATCTGAATGACTATCACAGAGAATTTTATATATTCATCTATTTCACATTATTATAAATATTTATTTTATAAATAATATAAATATTAAATATTACTTTGAATTTTTTTTCAAATGGCCCAGTTCACCTTCTCTATTTGATTCTTTGTCTGCCATATTAGATTACACGTGGATCTCAAACCACATGTTTATTCTAGTCACAAAATGATAACATACAGTAGTGGTAATATAAAAAATAGACTTTTATACATACCTTGTTCATCAGTTGTGGAATTGATGCTAATAATGAAAGAGAAGTTGAGGAAGAATTTAAATATTTCATAATCTATAAATAAGTTAATCACATGCAGCCAAACTATCAATACTAAGATAGGGATTTAATATGACAGACTAAATTCCTCACATTCTTTCTTTTCAGAAATTGACAGAAGTTTTTGAACTGGAGGAAATAATTTAGCTTTATTTCAGGTAGGTACAAAAATAGTCAAGTACTTGACTCATTAACAGCAAAAGATTTCAACCTGTTTCTTACATCACAAGTTACTTTTGGTTTCACAAAAGCCCCATTCAGGTGCTCCTTTACTTACAACCATAATGGAGCCCCAAATTTCTGTTTCTAAGTGAGAAAGTTGTTAGATGAGTTCTGCCCCATTTTACGACTTTTCTTGTCACCGTTGTTAGGTGAATCACTGCAGTTATTCAGTTAGTAACACAGTTAAGTGAATCTGCCTTCCCCATTGATTTTACTTGTCAGAAGGTTACAAAAAGTAATCACATCACCCCAAGACACTGCAACCATCATAAATATGATCTAGTTGCCTATGCCTGAATTTTGATCACTTAACTATCACAGTTGTATGAAAAATGGTCATAACTCACTTTTTAAAAATTACATTTATATGCCGCCCTTCTCCGAAGACTCAGGGCTTACAATTTTGGGATACAACCCAGTGTGCTCAGCAATAGCCTTCCTTCCATTGTATATGCCTGCTTATTACTAAGCAGCATTTTTACAAAGTCAGCTTATTGCCCCCAACAATCTTGGGTCCTCAATTTACCCTCCCCGAGAGGATGGAAGGCTGAGTCAACCTTGAGCCTGATGGGATTCGAGCCTACAGTAATTGTAGGCAGCTGGAACTTAAATGCAGGCATTTAACAGCCTGAGCCACCAAGGCCACTGGCTTTTTCAATGCCAATGTAACTCTGAACTAAATAAATTATTGTAAGTCAAGAACTACCTGTAGTACAATTTGATAAACATACAGTACTGCCCATTTAGGGAAAATCAAGCCTGAGAGAATGATGGAATTAACCATTTCTCAGGATTACAGATAAAGATAAACTGTATCTCAAAACTTGGAATAGTTACATGTCACCCAGAACACATTTGCTTACCTGGTCTGTGTGGATGCCAACTCCTCCAAGACATTTTCAGGAAGCAGCTTTCTTTTCTGAGAAGATTAAATTTTTCCAATTAATACTACTTCTAGTCATTAACTTAGTCCTCTAATTATTTTTTTGGACTTGGATATAAACTGTAGATCTAGTTAATTTAAGGCAGCAAATTAAGTATGAAAATATAACATAACAATAATGTAATACCTAAATCAAGCACATATTGATGTTTCCTACCTACAACTCCCAAAACCCTGATCAATTGTGGTGCTAGCAGAAAATCTCTGCATAATAAATTGCTTGTTATTGTCCCAGTAGTTGGTAAAAACAGTACTAAGGAGTACTTTTGCAAACTGCCACATGTTCTGAGAGGAGAAATGGTTTTCATGGTAGGAAATAAACCCCTAAGAACAATTTATTTCTGTATCATTTACTACATTCAGCACATATTCCCATGTCATTCTCATTGCTTAAATTTGTCCAATTTGATTCTCTTTGGATATGCTGAACAAAACTCACATCATCCTCAATCAAGTCCAGCTCACTTGAAGGACACTTTAAAATGGTATCTGGAACACTTAGTGGTACAATAGCAATATTTTGGTAGCTTTTCATCAAGACAAATCCTTGTTCATTAATTTCAACATGCTGTTACAAATTCTCAGAAAATCAGAAGACGCTATATGTAGTCAAACTTATGGAGAAACATGATAAAAATTATAATGATGTTTATTCCCAGGTAGAGTGTAAACATGTCTGAACCTTTTTATGTTTAACAAAGCATGACCGAGTACAATTAGCATATCAAACAAACCATCTAAAGAATTATAAACATGAGATGCAAAATTACCTTCTGTTCCTTAAATAGTTCTTCTCTGTGTCGTCTCTTTTCTTTCAATATGGCCTTTTCTCTAAGAAAGCAAAATAAAATATTTAGAAAAAATATGCATTTGCTCCACAAAGCTGAAATCCTTCACAAAATGCTGCCTAGGTACAAGATAATGTAATTAAGGGAGGTTTTTCTTTTTATGGGATGTGTCACTTTGGTTAAAATCTGTATTCTTGCAATGCGTATAATCACCACCCAGAACACTAACAGAGTTGGAAGGGACCTTGGAGGTCTTCTAGTCCAACCCCTTTCTCAAGCAGGGGACCCTATACCATTTCAGACAAGTGGTTGTCCAATCTCTTCTTAGAAACAATATGTGATGGAGCACCTACAACTTCTGGAGGCCAGCCGTTCCTCCCATTCACTGTTCTGTTAGGAAACTTCTTGGTTCTAGGTTGGACCTCTCTTTGATAAGTTTCCATCCGTTACTTCCTATCCTGCCCCGAGATGCTTTCGAGATGCCTATCGACCCCCTCATTACAAACGATACGAGAGGCAACTTTACAAATTCCTTGCATGAATATCGAGGCCAAACAAAGACAACGGGGAATGGAGCTACGGGACGGAAATTCCTACTGAAAGCCTGGCCAGAAAAAAAACAATGTTGCCAGGATCGGACAAGGGGCCACTCCTGAAAACTGCCACTGCAGTGACTTCAAAGGCTGCTTCCGTTGGCTTTTGGCTTCTCTGCTTTGCTATGCCGGAGCGGCGCTCCCAGGAGGGCGCGCAATGGGCAGAGCTGGGCTGTCAGGCCGCTCCGAGGCCTCTCTCACCCGTTGCCCCTGCCGCCCCGGTGCGGCGGAGGGTTCGTATTACCTGCGGGCCCGCTCCCCCGTCAGCCGGCGCTCCTCCGCAGCGGCCTCCCGCGCCCTCTCGAAAGTCACCTCCTCTGGGGCCTCGTCGCTTTCTTCCCCGTCGGAAAAGGCAGCGGCGGCCATAACCGCCGCTTCTCTCGGCTCCCCTGCCTCAGCGCCACCACTTCGCGCCTCCATCTTGCTAACCTAACTTCCGGTTAACCTCGAACTCTATCGCCGGAAGGAATCCCCGGGAACCTAAAAAGACCGGGGGATTGGGGAGAGTCCGTCTGCTTCCCTTTGGGTGCCGAGGAAGGCAGCTGGAAAATAGAATTTTAAAGTAACCCGGGAGGCGACCTTCGCCTTCATCGTAAACAGTCTTTTTTAAGATAAAATTGTCTCGTTAGTGATTTGTGGAGACAACAGAAACTATGTACAGTGTAAAATACCTACAAGTGGGCGTTAAAGGGTTTTTATAAGGAAAGTGTGTAGATTTTCTCCGTCATCCAGGTCATGGTTGTCCCAAAGGTGCTGTTTCAGGAGGCAACTGGACTTTCTTGCTTTTTCTCTTTGAAGATGTTTCGTTTCTCATCCAAGGAGCTTCTTCAGCTCTGACAGGATAGTCTTTTCTTCAAAAAAAGAAAAAAAAACTCAGTTGCCTCCTGAAAAAGCAGCTTTGGGACAAGCATGACCTGGACGACTGAGAATCTCTACAGACTTTTAGCTATACAATTTGGGATGAATACCCTTTGAATGATGTGGGAGTAGGAATGGATTTCCAGAGGAAAAATTGCAGACTACAGGAACCAGACGCACTACACAGGTGACCCTGAGGACACAGGTAAACCTCCAAGTGTTTCAGCCACCCTCTAAAAGGATGCAAATGACCAGCTGTCTGCAAGGAATATAAATCCATCCATTCCCCACTATCCTGTCAGAGTTGAAGAAGCTTCTTGGCTGAGAAGCGAAACATCTTCAAAGAGAAAAAGCAAGAAAGTCCAGTTGCCTCCTGAAAAAGCACCTTTGGGACGCCCATGGGAAAGAAGATCCCAAAATGTAGGTTCTGACAATTATTTTTCTTACACCAATTGCAGCGTTTTATGTTTCCCTCTCTTCCCAAAATGAAGAGTGGTCTGGTTTATGTCCCTTTGGTGTTATCTGTCTGTGCATTGGATGAACATCTTTTCTTTCTAAACCGCCCATCTTTTATTTTGAACAGCAAATTAAGGTAGTGCTAATTGGAGTTGGTAGGAAGTGCAGTTTAACCCTGGCTAAATTGGACTGAAAAGCTGTAATTTGGCAGCAGGTTTTCAAGAAGTCTATCCAGGTGGACCAGGGCAATCTAGGTAACCAATGAGTGACAGGACATAAACAGAAAAGCCTTTGAATCAGCAAGATTACATACTTTGATATTACATGTTCCAATTCTGTGGTGCTCTTTGACCCACTTTAATATCTGGTCTTCCATATCTGCAACGATACCTCCTTTGCAGAGTGAACTTTGCCCTTGTCATTTGGAGAAACTTGAAACTCTACCTGTTCCTTTGTTGTTCTTTTTAGAGCAAGTTATACCCCATCCCCATAATGGAATTGCTAACAGACATTCCACTTGTTCTGAGCATGATTTTATTTGCTTTATATTGTCAGGCCAACACAATTATTACAGCTACCCATAGAAAATACTGTAAAAAAAAAGGAAAATACTGTCTTACTTTTAGGATTATAGGATTCAGTCTTGCTTTTCAGATTTTACAATTATGAACTATTTATGCTTTCTACATCTTTTTTGTCACACAACTGGTCACTGACCACGCATTATAAAATTGTAATAATCCAAAGAGATGGTGGATGTGATCCAAGGCTTGATACCAATTTCAGCATTCTTGCACTGAGCAAGACTGGCCCCTTGCAACTTTAGGATTTGAGAAATATATTTTCTTTCCAGTTCACCCAGCCAAACTGATTGCTAAAAAGGAGGGGAACAACCGTGGCTACTGGCATCTCTATAAAAATGCCTATTACAGGCGTTCAGAACGGCCTACTGTGGAAGAAACCAGCGGAACATCCGAAGGATGGAGGAAGGGGCAGGAAGCCACCTTGCTGCTTGTTTTCACTTTCCACAAAGCTTTTCATGAGGAACCAGGGGCTGCAAAATATTACCTCTCCATTCTTTCCTATAGCACAAGCAGGCCTCTGATAAGCATTGCTTTCCATTTAATCAAACCTACATCTAAATATTACATTATAAAATGAAACCTATTAAGTCCCACAGATAAAAGATTGCTACCTCTGCTTTAGAGTGTTTGTATATCAAGCTCATTTCCCTTCAATGTGTTTATCAGTTTTACTCTAATAAGGGGCAGAATAAAATCAGTCTATACTACCTGCTAACATAATATAGCCTTATTTTTTGATCAACAAAACATTATTAATCAATTAAAAAGGCGTTGATTTATTTTAGTGCATTAGAACAGCAAAGAATTACAACTGTAATTAAGTTCATACATATATTCATTCAACTTTGGAAGTGAAATGGAAGTAGCAACCATATGTAAATTGAAGCTATTAATCTATTTCTATATTGCTTACAATCTGGGGCGTTTCATCTTGTAACAAAGAATACTTTTGTTTATTGATTTCCTGAAAAGTATTGGAGTGTAGGCTCTATTAAAAGCTAGCTTATTCTTAAAATTTTCAGTTTTACCCCGTTTTCAGAAAATAATTTTGTGAAATATGAATAATGGTAACATTCTCTTTTTTCTTGACATATATCCAAGATACAATCTGAAACGATGAGAGTACAAATATCCTTTTCACCATATTTGAGCAGTTTGTATATTTATACATTCAATTCACATGGTTTTTCCCCAACAGTGATAACTACTTTTCATGTCTCTATCCATCATCCTTTTCCACTGCTCATTCTTGTCATCTGAGAAACATGATTCATTTTGTTCACCGTCATCTTGACATTCCATTGTTCAGTTTCAAGCAAGGTGTTTTCCATAGCAGAATCTGTTCCTCTTACATTTGCATCATTACTGACATTGGCAATTATAGTTTTTCTCTTACTTCTCATAAATATTCAAGAGGTGATCTCAGTTTCTTCACAGGCAAGGGCTGGGGGTAATGTAGTACCACAGGGACCTGAGAAATGGAATCTGAAAAAGATTTGGGATTTAAATTGTATTTCAATAAATTATACATACAGTATATATATTATTAATTTAAACCATTTATGGAGTTGCCACAACAGTACCTATTATAAATGCACTTTGACTATTATATCAAAACTTCAATAAAACAACGAGGCAACCTTAGGAGAGAGGTGTCTGACCCCTCATGCTAGTACAGGAAGTCTATAAAAAGAGAGACTACTAAGCTTTTTCTTATTCATTCATCTTTCATCTTCATTTGTTTTTCCATGAACGTCTACAGTGTTGCTAAGAAGACATAACAAACTAGTAGCAATAAACTAGAAAATAACCTTGTCTTTCTTTTTTTTTCCAAAAAGTTTTTTATTTTTTAATTATTTAAATACATCTTTGCGAGAGCAGTGTGGTTCCAGGTGTTTTACATTTTACATCAACCATATCTACTGTATAATCACAAATACAACTTTCGAATATCACTTCATTATCTATTATCGTTTTTTATCTTTATATTCTCATTCTCTTTATTTTTATCTTTATATTCTCAGTCTCTTTATTTTTATTCATTATCTTCCTTAATCATATATTCTACATGTTTACAATTTAATCTATTCATATCATTTCATTAATTATTCAAAATTTCATCTTAATTTATGGTTATCCCTTCTCTAATTTAATCACCATGTTTATATTATCAAATCTGTAACAATATATCCTCATTACCTTATACAAATGGATAACAGAATCTTTAAGTCATTATGAATATATTATCAATTACTAATTTCCTTAATCATATATTCTTGTGTTCACCATGTTTACAATTTCATACCATTCTTAAAACATTTAAAAATTCCATCTTAATTTATATTATCCCCTATTATATATTCCCCAATATTACATTTGCCACAGTTGCTTATATTTTATTTTCTATGTTCCCTTCCCTCTAACATCTCATTTTTACACAAGAATATTTTCTCTTAGCCAGTAAGTTCAAACTTATAATATTATTGCCTCATTATCTTATATATAATAACAAAATATATAATTCATTAAAAATATTATCCTATCATATGGTTATATGTATTCTCTATCAGACTCCACATAACATTTCTTTTCATATATTAACTATTAATTACTTGCATCTTATATAAACATTTCTATCTTAATTAATCCATTATAAATTCTTATTTTCATCACTATTACATTAGCATTATTCCTTCTTGTTCTTATTCTTAATCCCAATTCCTCAAAGTCTATTATATATTTTTACTACAAATATACCTCCCTCCTTTCCATTTCTAACCATCTCTAAGTCTTTCCTTTATATCAGTTCATTGTTTCTTTGCTTACCATTTACTATCATCTTTTGGCTTTTCCCCTTAATCCTTTCTCTATTTATCATCATTTTCTTATATTTTCTCTCACATTTCAGAAAGTTTGCCCTCATGTTCTTTTGATCTCCTCTCTGTATTTCCCTAACCATTTCATTTATCAGCATTCCAAACTCAATATCCCCCCTTGTTTATTATATCTATCATTAATATCTCGTGTTCAATTTCTTTTTTCTTCTTTTGTATTATTAGTTGTTCCTTTTATTCTATTTCACTAGTTCCTTTCTTCTAGCTCCTCCTCCTTCTTTGTTCTTTCTCCTTCTCCTTCTACCGTTGCCATTTCTGAATTTTCTTCTATATTCTGTATTTCAGTGCATAAATCCAACATTCTATCCCACATCTCATTCATGTCTCGAATGTCCCTCTTTGCATATATTACTCATCTTTATAATGCTTATTGTTCCAATTGTCCAGTATCCAGTAAGTTTTGTTTTATTTAAACCAGTGTCTCCTTTTTATTTTAAAATGTCAATGTCCTCAAAACTTCATATCCCACTGTTAATCAGACCAAGTCACCAATTGTTCCAGGGATAGCATCCTCCTGTATCCTTACTTTTCGATTATAATATATTTCAACTTCCGGGGGTCTTATTATAATCTCTTTCTTTTATTCCTGTTTTAATTTCTTCCTTTAATAAAATTGTTAGTTTGAAGGGATCTACAGGATTCTTCTTTCATCAACAAGTGGTGCTTTTAGTCCAGTTTCACAGCCACTCTTCTTTTCTTTATTTAGCTTCACCAATTTTAAAAATCAAATATTATTTCTCTTTAAAACAATTATTTCCAGCATTCAGATTAATGCCTTTCGATGCCAAATCCTGTCCGATCACCAATTCCAAATTAATATTCTTCCAAATTAATTCCTTTTCAAATTTAAAGGGTTTTTTTTTGGGGGACTCTTTATATTTCCCAATTTCTTCTATCTTCCATCCGCCACTAGCACAATTCTTTATTCTTGTTCTTCTCTGTTATAGTCTTTTGGGGTAGTACAAATAAAATAGATTCTTCTCACCCTTCTCCAAACACCGTTCCCAATCTCCACTCCAGCGCTGCGCTTAGATGTTCCTCAGCTGTCCCAACTTTGTAGTGGCCATCTTGGCACGCTCTTCTCTCCATCGTGACATACAGAGCAAACTTGGGGTTTCTACAGGGGAGTTGCGTTCTCCCCCGGAACCTCACCGGTGCCTCTCCTTAGCTTCGCCACCCCTCCGAGGCGGCTTTCAGCTCCATTTGGAGCCCACAAATGTCAAGAAGCCAGTGCAGGAATGGAGACCTCCATTCGCTGCTTCTGGTCTCTTCGCGACATCAAGTCAATAACCTTGCTGCCAGAAGTCAATAACCTTGTCTTTCTAACAAGCTTTTATAAATCCTTCCAATTCTATTTACATTACTGCAAAAAGATCTCACTGTAACAACAAAAGGTGTTACCTGAACTTATCCGTTGCCGGAGTGCTTTGCATGTTGAATTCTGCAACTGGCACTCCCCTGGCAGATACCTGAGGAGCAAACATAGCAGCAGGATATACTACAGAAGAAGTTCCAATCTGTGAAAGAGAAACAAAACATGGCTGTATCAAAGTCAGCAACAGGCTGACTGAACTAATAAAGCATTCACCTGACTTGCCCTCTAACTTTTCCTGAGGCAAATATTTGCTTTCTCAATCTCTTTTAACTAGAAAGTTTGACCCCCAACCATAGAAATGCAGCATTAGGATCAAACAAATGGCAATACTAGCCTTCAGCCACAGATCTACAAACCATTTCTCAAATGCTATTCCTGCTTTGGACTCAGATGTTTCTTATCTGACCATTTGCCTTGGCTGCAGCTCTTCCTTCTGATCCTCAAAGTTACTCTCACAGCCCATTATAGTAAGTTTTAGCAATTAACACAAATATCAAATCAGTTTATACTATTATTTTTGCCCACCAATTTGTGCATGCACATGTATGTGTGCATGTGTGTCTGGGTCATTTTTGACTCTGGCAACTCCCTGGATAAGCTTTCTTGGTGAGATTTTGGAAGTAATTTGCCACTGCTTTCTTCTCCTAAGAGTTACTGGTCCAAGGTTCCCCAGCTGGCTTTGTGCCAAAGATGGGACTAGAACTCCCAATGTTCTCGCCTGGTGCTTTAAACCACTGCATCAAACTGACCCCCAATGATTATAATAAGAAATTTTAATTTTAATTTAATTATAATTAATACATTGACAATATTGATCTATACAATGTTCATTTTGGGATGCCTCCAACTTAGTAATATTTCTTAGAACTTAGAACAATAGGTTAGAACAACAGGGACCTTGGAGGTCTTCTAATCCAACCCCATATCCATGACAGGAGATCCTATACTATTACAGACAAATGGCTGTCCAATCTCTTTATGAATGTCACCTTTGCCCAGCTCCTGAGTCGGCTCTTAACCAACCACTGTTGATTTTGGAGAAAAAAATCCCTAAATTGACACTTTTGAACATTGATGTTGGAAAAATCTTCTGAGAATATTGTGGACAGCCAAGAAAACCATCAAATGAATTGCCAAACAAATCAAACACGAGTTCTCATTCAAGGTACAAATGACCAGGCTCCAAATATCCTACATTGGATCTATGACCTAGATGTCTGGAGAAGGCTCTAACACTGAGAAACAGGAAAGCAAAGGGAAGAAGATGGAAACTAGGTGGTGATGGGTGCACTGTCGAAAGACCTGAAATCCCAGGATAGGGACAGGTCACCACAGAGGAAAATCTCACTGTATAGGTGTTAGGAGTTGACAATGACTTGATGGCACATAATTAAGCTGGGCTGGAGAAGAAAAACCCACGGCTGGTTACTAGGTTGGAAAAAATGAAACACAGAAGAAAGCAGTGTATCATGTATATTGTTGTCAATGAAGCATGCCACACTTGATATTTGTTGAGAGAAAGATATCTCTCCTAAAAAGTATAGAGTTTTACTTAGTTAAATGTCCTAACACACCAGGAAACACTGTGGTTATTGTTAAAAGGTTGGATTAGGGTCAAGGAAACCCTGATCCTAGTTGTCTTTCAGTTATGAAAACTCCTTGAGTACTCTTTTGGCCCAGCCTATCTCATATTTTAGTGGAAGGGAAAACAAAAGGTGGGAGTACAGATATTTAACCCCTGGATTAAAAGTGGAATACAAAGTTAATCAAGTAAGAAAAGCAAATAAAGTTTTAAAAACTACTCACCACCAAACAAAGATCACATATCTCAAGTTCTTTTTCAACCTCCGTAAGGATATTAGAATCCAAAGTTTCTCCAAACCATACAACATGAGGTCGCAAGAGGCCACTGCACAGTTCGCATCTGTCTCCCACAAAATATGGAGAAATTATATATATAATTGAAGCAAAGCAGAAAGTTTAGTAAAGCAGTTTAAAAGAAGTGATCGCTATACTTTAGAATATGTTGCACGTGCATCAACTTCAGTGCAAAATTATTGTATATTGTTTAAATTCTAGAAAAATCCATTAGGAAAATCTTAATACTTTATACAGTATATACATTTAATCCAAATAAGCTATTCAAAATATTTCACCAATTTTGATATAGTTGTTATGCAAATAAACATTCCAGCCAATGCACCAAATCTAAGTTTTTTGATTTTAAAATAGAGAAAATTACACATATAATGCTGCTAAAAATCACTGGGCCAAAAAAAAAATACTCAGCTTAGATAAGTCATATAACAAAAGGCCGGACTTTCATAATATTAATATGAAATTCATCATGTTAAATCCACTGTGATTTTAATTAATTTTAATCCTAAAACCTCTTAGAATGAGCAGAACAAGAATAATAGCAGAATTCTAAGCAACTGCATTTCAAATTAGGGGTCATTGAATTAAATATAAATTTACTTAGAAATGCAGCTTATGATACAGTTGTCAGTAGCCTAATAGGTATCCACAAATGGTGGAAATCACTCCTCAGCAAAACTGAGAGGAAGATTTGAGACAATTCTACTTCTCCTGGAAGTTTGGGAATCTATTCCCAAGCCAATTTAGAAATAGGGAGGGGGAATAAAGGAAAAAATCCTGGAAAAGAGATCCCTGTCACTGATGGATTATTTTTATCACGAGCATGACACTAGCTAGATGCTACCAATACTTTCATGTACAAAGCGTTTTAATGCAAATGTTTTCTGATTGTTTGAACAAGAGTGTACGTCAGGTGTATTCTGTTATACTGTCCAACAAATGCTCCTACAGAACAGAGGCAGCATGTATAATTCTGTTCCCTCTCTGCATATTACAGTAATGAGTATGAAAGCTGCAAACTTGTGGTCATTTAACTGCAACCCAGATCTTGTTGTAGTGCAAATCATAGTATCATGGATAAACACACACACACAGGGTGTTTTGTTTTGGTTTTTTTGAGAAAATTGACACGAGATCAAAACTTGGTGGCTCAGGCTGTTAAATGCCTACTCTTAAGATCCAGCTGTCTACAATTACTGTAGGCTCGAATCCCACCAGGCTCAAGGTTGACTCAGCCTTCCATCCTCTCGGGGTAGGTAAATTGAGGACCCAAGATTGTTGGGGGCAATTAGCTGACCTTGTAAAAATGCCGCTTAGTAATAAGCAGGCATATACAATGGAATGAAGGCTATTGCTGAGCACACTGGGTTGTATCCCAAAAAATTGTAAGCCACCCTGAGTCTTCGGAGAAGGGCGGCATATAAATGTAATTAAAAAAATAAAAAAAAACTTACCGAGGGAGATCTCCCGCAGGAATAGTAGCTTCTTCCGTTTCAGGATCTGGAGCACTAGAATTGTTAACAATAATAAGAACAAACATTTTACTCATAATAAAGTACCACATAAGTATCATATTCTTCCTGATACTAGAAAATCTTTAGTTTTGATCTTATTTTAGTGAGATAATCAACAACATGCACATTTGTTTTCCTCCTGACAACTAGTTTGAAAATAGCAATAATGATTTTAAGAAATAGGCTTAATTGGCAATAACAAGGAAAAGTTTTACTCTAGTGGGGAAATGAATAAAGTATTTTGCACATTTCCATGTAATAAAGCTTTTCTTTTTCTTTCCTTTTTCCTACTTTAGATATCTTATTTTTTGAGATATAATTTTCTTGAAATTTTAAACATTAAGGAAGTAATTCAGCAAAACATCAGTCTTTGCAGAATCCACATAACTGCTCATCTGTGTAAATGCTTAAGCAGAAGTTTATATCCCCCGTTCTTGGAATAGTGCTCCAAAATTAGAAACAAAACCGCTAACAATTCTACATAGCAGCTACAGTAAAATACTACATATATGATGTAGGGGCCCACACAGGACAGCAGCTTGCCCACTCTAGGTTCATATAGCTTGCCTGCCTATTTAATGGTACCCTGTATTTCTATCATTCTTCACTAATAAAAATTGTGACTCATGGCACAAATAATTACCCTTTTCCAGCTAAGGCAGGACAGATTGGACTGTTGTAATTCTCCACCACATTTCTACAACTGGTGCATCGGGTTTTGAATAAGCTACCTGTGACATTAAGCAATAATATCAGATTACAATATTGATTTTTAAACTTTTATTTCTGGTAAAACTATAGGAACGTGATACAAAATGTGAAGTAACAATATAAATTTCATCAACATACAACAAAATCAAAGTTAACTGTAATATTTTGAAAAATGGAATGTAAGCACCAACACGTACAAGTTATAAAATTACTACTACAAAAGGAATGGTAAATAGCCAATTATTTTTGGTTTACATTTCCAGACATAAAAAATGCTTTCCTTACAGAGATGTTTTAAGTTCCTACATACTTGTAATTTGGGAATATGTAATGTTCATGCATATTTCTAGAGCTACAATATTGCTCATTTTTCTTCCTTGCTGAAATGATTCCCTTCAAGATCTGCTGGAGGTAGGACAGGAATAACGGGCTTCAGGGAAAATAAAAGAATCTCCAACTGTTCTGTATAAAAATGTGTACATAAGCCTTGAAATCTTAATTTGTTTATATATGTAATTCTTATTGTCTGTTTTCAAATGTTGATTTATAATCCACATTTAAATTCATCTTATGTATTAAAGAAAACAATGCTTTTTAAAACTAAACAGATCTGTAAAATTGTCTATTTGAGCAGTGGTATTGGGAAAAGGAGTAATACAGGTAGTCCTTGACTTACAACAGTTCATTTATTGACCATGCAAAGTTACAAAAGCACTGAAAAAGTGACTTATGACCGTTTTTTGCACCACAACAGTTGCAACATCCCCATGGTCATGTGATCAAAATTCAATGCTTGGCAACTGGTTCATATTTATGAGTTGCAATATCCCTTGGTCATGTGATCACCTTTTCTGATCTTCTGACAAGCAGTCAATGGGGAAGCTGGATTCGCCTAACAACTTTGTTACTAATTTAACTACTGCGGTGATTTCCCAAACAACTGTGACAATAAAGGCCATAAAATTAGGCAAAACTCACTTAATTTCTTGCTTAACATCAGAAATTTTGGGCTCAACTGTGGTCATAAGTCAAGGACTACCTGTATTATCCTATTCTTCCTTAATCAAAATCCTTTCTTATTATTTTTGCTCACAAGCTAAAATATAGGAAAAAGTTTTCCTTTCAATCTTTACAATATAAGCATGAAAGCTACTTTGGTACTCTCCTGAGGGAGAATCAAGACAAAGAAAGAATCCAGTCACAGCATGTGCAAGATCTTAGTATGGGATTTATACTGACAAATAATTATTTATATTGATTAATTGATATAAAATATGATTAAATGAGCCCTTTCTGTGACTTCTTACCATGAATTTCTAGAACATGCTTTGATCCTGCTCTTTTGTGGAGTTCATCAATGTTTTGTGTGATGATCGCAACACTCCTGCCTTGCTTGCTTATCTTAGTCTCACAGTCTGCTATGGCAAGGTGTGCAGGGTTTGGTTGTTTGGTCATCATTAATTCTCTACGGTAATGATAGAATTCCCACACTCTAGAGGGATTCCTTGCAAAAGCTTCCGGAGTAGCCAGTTCCTGTGAGAGGAGAAAATTGTTTGTTATTTTTCTAAAAGAAAGAAAGATTCATAGCTGACTATGAAAACTGACTTCTTTATATGAAGTTGCAACAATATAAAATCAGTTTGCATTTATACAGTGTACTCCTATGTTCAAAATGCTTTATGAATATCATGGGGGAAGGTTAGTATAACTTTGGCCTGTTTGTTTAAAACCACACATTACATCAAAGCAAGTTTTTATATAATTAAACAATACCCTTTCCCACCCAACTAATCCGTTGAAATAAGATTTTATATTATGTTAGTAAAAGTTAATAATTCTAACAGAACTGAACTACATTCACATTTACCACACATACTGTAAGTATTCCAATCTACACTGAGACACTTTTGAAAATAATTTGTTTGATACTGTTGTGTTTCATCTAGTAATACACTGAATGAATGAACTAGCCTCCATATCAAGATTTTAAGTCTACTATAGAGTTACATGTCATTCTAAGCAAAGGATTTGGTTTTTACTTAGAATACTGTGTGAGCCAGGCCACAGTATCAACCATACTCAAAGCAAACTGTTGCTTAACACATGTCATACTGGGTATTAGTACTTAAAAAGTATTAAGGCTTTTAAATAATATTTAGCATCCTGAAAGTATACCAATAGTACATACTTGTGCATGCCATTTCCTCCAAAACCCTCCTGCACCTCGGAAAGTTGGAACACCGCTCTCTGCACTGATTCCAGCCCCTGTGATAATTGCTATATGTTTTGCTTTAGCAAATATATCTCGAAATTCAGCCATATCTTAAACATATAAGAAAAATGCAAAGAAAAATATAAGAAAAAATTAATACATTTTTGAAACATGTTCTGAATACACAAATGTTATTTTGATTAGAATGTGGAAAATTTATAGTGAAATTATTTTTCAACTGTAAAGGTTCCTATTCTCAGTGGTCCTGAATGAATTCAATCCAATAAGCTCTGCCTGAATGTTAGATATGGATCTTAACATTTCTGAGGACAGGCGAATGTGTCCCAAAGGTAAATTATGCTTGCTTATTAGTCTTTCGAGTGTTTAAACTAGAGCTAAAAAAGAGAATAGTTTATACTCAAAATTAGATACATATGAAATCTATTTTGCATGGTAAAATCCAAGGAATCTTATGCAGCTTGGCATATTAAGTCCTAAAAATTAGAAACAGACTTTTCAACAATTTGTATTGATATTTTCTTGTTTTTACCTAAATATGTCAAAGAAATGACAGCTTAGTTCTATGATTATTTAGCATATCTAATCAATTTATTTTAAAAATGTTCTTTCTGGGGCTAATGTTAACTGCTATTTGTTGGTCAAATTTAGGAGGTCCAACTCTATAAAATCATTGGGTTGCATACAATATTAAAAAAAAAGAATACTATAAGAAAAAGAATGAAGCACATCCAAAAGGGGGGAAAAACATTCCAATTAACATATAAAGGGATATAAGAGCTTGCCACCCACACTAATATAAGATCTAGAGGAAAAGTTGGTTTTTGGAAACTTTCTATAGTTAACTTCACTGCAAATCTGAGTGAAGATTTTTTTTGACTAGCTTTAAAAATAGACTGAGGAATAAGAAACAAGGAGATTTCATATGGATCATTTAATACAGTATGAAATCTGTTCCCCCTCCTTTCAAATTTTATATTGTAAGAAAAATAAATATCATTTTTTATCTGAAGGGAAGAAGCAGGTAAATTTGGGGAGGTAAATCATCCGATTGCTGTTTTTAAACCAAATGATTTTTTGGAGAGAGTGGACATGGACAGAGAAATTATGAGGAAGATATACTGGCACAGGAGAAGCAATCACCCCCTCCCCTTTTATTTAATATGGTCATAAACAATTTCTTTGCTCTCTTCATTCAAGCTAATAAAGCTAAATTCAACCTAATTCAAGCTAATGCATTTGCCAGTTTTACTTTTAAAAGAAACTTAAATGTACCCAAAATATTCATTTAACAACAGAAAATAAATTACATTCCATTATCTGTACAGTCTCCACCATTAACTGTTCTCAATGCCCACATACTGTGCATGTCTGATGTCACAATTCCTGTTATACAAGAAGTGATACTTTTAAGCTTCTGAATAAATAAAAGAATCACATCTTACTTGAACTGGGTCGTGCCATTTCGAAGTATGCCCTTTCTTTCTTGGCTGGAGCAAGTTTAAGCCCACAATATACTTGAGAAACCACGTTCCTCACGGTAAGGTTGAAAAGCTTCATTAGGATCCTGAATACTGCTAAACAAGATTGAAAAGAGTAAAATGGAAAAGTAGCCATCTGACAAAATAAAAAAGCATAATGTGTTTGCCTGCATTTATCCTGGATATATTTCATAGTAATTACCATAGTACTATAGTAAATACCACCCTAATAAATTGGCCTACATTATGAGTTACATTCTATTCTAGTCCAGAGCACATAAATGTACACATTGATTTTTAAGTTAGCTTTTCTATGATAGAATTTTCCACAAAGATTGCATCCTTCTTTCTTCATTTTGCCCATAGCCTTCCTGCTAATACAAGTTGTTGAAACAAGAGAACACCTAAAACTGGAAGCTTGAGAAATTATTTGTCAAAATGTATCTTTTCAGAAAAGAGAAAAAAATCTAATTTTATTCACTGAAGTACCAGTCCAATGCAACTTATAGCATTAATTTTAAAATTCTACCCTTCTAACTAGATTTAATTTTTTATAAAACCTTTTTAAAAATCTGATGTTAACTTTTATCTCAATGTACAGTCTACCAACTCAGATAAGATTATTCACATTTCCTGCCTTATCATTTCCTGCCTCCATAACTTTTGTCTATGGAGATTCTCAGTCATCCAGGTTATGGTTGTTCCAAAGGTGCTTTTTCAAAAGGCAATTGGATTTTCTGGTTCTTTCTTTAAAGATGTTCCACTTCTCTTCCAAGAAACTTCTTCAGCTCTGACTGGGTAGTGGGGAATGGAAGAATTTATACTCCTTGCAGACAACTGGTCATTTGCATTCTTACAGCAAGTCAAGTTGTTAAGGCCACCTAGAAGTTTATTTGTGTCGTCAGGGTGACCTGAATGGTGCAATTGGGTGTGGAGCCTTCTTGGAACTGTTGAAAGGACTGTGTTGTATACTGGAGATAGGTGATATCATATCCCTCCCCCTCTGTTGAGAGAGGGCTGTTCAATTTTGACAGATGGCCTCTTTGACACCTCTTTCAAACCAGCAGTTCTCTGTCCAAAATATGGACTTTGCTATCTTAAAAACAATGGTCCTTGTCTTTTCAATGCAGATGGACTGCTGAATTTAGTGGGTTTGTTCTCTTATGTTGTGCCATGCCTTTAGGAAGTAGTTCATGAAGCTGTCTGCAAGGAGTACAAAAGGAGTACAAATCCTTCTATTCTCCATCATCCAGTCAGAGCTGAAGAAGTTTCTTGGATGAGGAGTGAAACGTCTTCAAAGAAAAAACCAGAAAGTCCAGTTCCCCCTTGAAAAAGCACCTTTGGGAGAATCAACTTTGCTGTAAAGATAAATGACTCGAAGGGACTTTGCTGTCATAAATGACTCAAAAAAATCGTTCAAATTACAGAGATCCTTACAAGATGACTTAGCAGATGTCACCCAATGTGTTGGTTATTAAAGTATTCATACATTCACTTTTAGTTGTGAAAATTCACTAGGAATGCTGATGTTATTAGGTAGAAAGCCCAATGCCAAAATAAGTAGGGGGAAGAGTTGTTTTGAGATGAGGGGGAGGGGAGAAAGGAGGGTAATGCCCAGTGGAACACAATACTGCAATCCCATTCAGTTCCAACTGAAGTTCTAAAGACAAAAAATAAAGAAAATAACAAAATTTAAGGAAAAAAAAACTATAGAGATATGTTTTGATCAAACCAATTCGAGCCACACAAAGCTTCCTAACCAATAAAGCAGGACTGGAGATAGGGACAGCAGCAGATGTCCCATGAAGCCTAAAAACACTTGACATCTTTTTAAAAAACTAGATTAAGTGACTATTTAAATTCAGCAGATCTGTATCTGGGGCCCTATCATTTTTAGTTCTGCCTACTGCATATAATTAATGGAGGGAAAAGAAGGAAGCACCAGAACTTTAGTTAGCACGACCGTAGATTCACCACCTTGAGGCAACGTACAATACATTCGTACATACATACGTCCTCGACCTACGACCACAACTGAGCCCAGAATTTATGTTGCTAAGTGAAACATTTGTTAATCAAGTTTTGCCTCATTTTACGGCTTTTCTTGCCACATTTGTTAGGTAAATCACTGCACTTCTTAAATTAGCAACATGGGTGTTAAGTGAATCTGGCTTCCCCATTGCCTTTGCTTGTCAGAAGGTCGCCAAAAATGATCACAGGACCCCCTGGGACACTGCAAACTGACATAAATGTGAGTCTGTTGTCAAGGGCCTTGGTGGTGCAGGCTGCTAAATGCCTAGCACTTAAATTCCAGCTGCCTGCAATTACTGCAGGCTCGAATCCCACCAGGCTCAAGGTTGACTCAGCCTTCCATCCTCTCTGGGTAGGTAAATTGAGGACCCAAGATTGTTGGGGGCAATAAGCTGACTTTGTAAAAATGCCGCTTAGTAATAAGCAGGCATATACAATGGAATGAAGGCTACTGCTGAGCACATTGGGTTGCATCCCAAAAATTGTAAGCCGCCCTGAGTCTTCCAAGAAGGGCGGCATATAAATGTAATTTTTTAAAAAAAGTATCCGAATGTCAATCACATGACTGTGGGGAATGCTGCAATGGTCCTAAGTGTGAGAAAGGGTCATAAGTCACTTTTTTCAGTGCCGTTGTAACTTTGAACGGTCACTAAACAAATGGTTGTAAGTCGAGGACTACTTGTATTATAAAAGTGGGATACAAATATATTATTATTATTTCTGTCACAAACGGCAAGAATGAGGCCTAAACAGATCAGGGTCCGCCTCTACCCCCACCCCACCCCCAATACAGGCCACGCAGCGCTTCTGGACTCGCCCAAGAGGGGCTGGAATTGGTTCTTCCTCCTCAGGTATGAGGCAATGGAAAAGCCAGGAACAAAACTCGCCCTCCGCCCCCGGGCCACACTTGGTTGTCGGGTCCCCTTCCTCAGAAAGCGGGAGAGCAATGCGGGAAAGGAGCGGACTGGTGAAACCCACGGAGCCCAGCGCTCCCGGTTCCCAAAGGCTGCGAGTTGTCGACCGAGCGGCCGCTTTACTTACCCCGAGCCCCGCCTCACGCTTCCCCGGGCCTGTCCAGCCACCGCGACCGTAGGCCGCCAAGAAGTGGCAAGCCGGCCCACCCACCAGAGCGGGCCCCCTGCCGCGCGCACGAGGAGGCCCTGCGTGAAGGGCGGCACGTCCCCCTCGCGCCGGTCGTCCCTAAAGTGCCTGTTCTGGGGTTGCTATGGCAGCGGTGGGATGAGGAGGGGCAGAGGGTATCCGGCCACGTCTCTGTCGCTCTCGCTTCGAACTGACAGGCATCGCCAGCGAGGCGGGGTTTAGCGCCGGGCTTTTATGGGATCTTTTTACGAATTCTGGGAGTTGAAGTCCGCCTACCTTAAAGTTGCCAAGTTTGAGAAGCGCTGATCTAGATCAGGGGGTTCCAAGCTTGGTTACTTTAAGACTTGTGGACTTCAACTCCCAGAATTCCTCAGCCACCGTGGGGAGTTCTGGAAGTTGAAGTCCACAAGTCTTAAAGTGGCCAAGTTTGGAGTCCTTTGATCTAGATCAGAGGTCTCCAAACTTGGCCACTTTAAGACTTCCACTGCCAGAATTCCTCAGCCAGCTATGCTGAGGAATTCTGGGAATTCCTATGCTGTCTGAGGAATTCTGGGAATGGAAGTCCACAAGTCTTAAAGTGGCCAAGTTTGGGGACCCCTGATCTAGGTAGTGGGAAGGAGCTGCTGAACTATGGTAGGAGCAAATGTCTGTGGAGATTCTATGGTTGGAAAAGATATATGCAGAAATCAGTCAGTTTGTTGAGAAGTACCCAGAAAAAGGCTCCAATCCTAGAAGACTTCAAGGTAAAGGTAATCCTGTCCAGTGTTGTGAGGGAACCAGCATTTTTCAAAGACATTTAATTTAATTTAATTTAATAATTGGACTTGTATGTCACCTCCTCTCCAAAAGGACTCGGGGCAGCTCATAACTAAAAATACAAACAATAAATACTTTAAAAACAAATTAAACCCAACAAGCCCAAATAAAATCAATTTAAACCCACCCCCCAAGAGGTCAGTCCAGCCCGCCTGTTCAAACAGTCATGTGGTCATGTGGCCAGAATAACTATACTCCAGGCACACATAATGCTGTTATCTTCTCATCGACTTGGTGCCTGTTTATCTACTCACTTTGCATGCTTTGAAACTGCAGGGTTAACTGCAGCAGCTGGGTTAAGCTCACCCTGTCCTCTGGTTGTGAACCCCAGCTGTCAGCTTTCCAGTTGATAAAGCTCAGTATCTTTAACTGCTGAGCCATCATGCCCATACCTAAAAGTCTTACAATTAAGTTTTCTCCCAAAAGAACGATTATGAGTTTATTTGAGATCTTGAGGTGTTGTTTTCTGCTTGATTGTTTGAGGGGTGTTAATATCTGGTTATCCAAGTGTTGTCTTTGGAGAGGCTATATTCTGGTCTTTTTGTTTCTCCCCCTTAGCTTTTGAATTTTTTTTTTTGGAATGGTACATAAATGTGCTTTGTCTCTAAGTCTATTGATGAGCGATTTGTCTGAATGCCAAGCTTGGGCTGTTTTTTTAATTTAGCTTGGTCTAGGATGCTCTCAGTTTCCCAGTTGAAACTGAGTCTGTCCATGTATTCCGAGATTAAAAGATTTTCATTAAATTAAACCCTGACTGCACTACTTAGTAGGGTTGGCCAAAGTATTTAAAAGCAGGGCTTTGGAAGGAGAGATCCAGCTTTCTGTATGTCCTTTCGTCCCAGAACTATTTTCATATAGTGACAACCTCCAAAGCAAACACAAGAACCTTTAAATGTGACTAGTTTAACACATTAATGGACTTGTTTGCTCATGCTAAAGCCATTTGCACAACTCCTTTGCTCAACAAGAATCTTGATATCAGCAGGTTGCTAGATGCACTGATTCCCAGTGGGTTTCCTGTCACAATATAGTGGGGCAGCAAAGGACAAAGGTACACATTAACCAAGTAGCCATATAAATGTAAAACCATGGAACTAAATAAAAACTAAATGATAGTGTATTTCATTCTGTATGGCCATGTGCAAAAATATTCAGTCCTCCTCTGGATATGGAGTAGGCTAGATGGGTAACCACAAAGAAATGTCTTCATCGTAACAGTATCCAGCTTACTTTATGTCCTTCCCACAAATACATACAGTATATGGCACCCACAATGTTTATCACTGTCAGAATAAGAATACTAAAATACTGTTTTTAAATGGCATTTTATAGTTGTTGTAAACCTCTAGTTGAAACAAGATTTCTCTCCTTAATAACTGCATTGGTGTGTTGTATTTATGTGTCTGTATGTAGAGTTTATATATATATAGCATTAGAAGCCACAAGGCAGAGCTCATAACTACTGATTAAAATTTCCTGTAGAATAATATATCCCATTTATAAAAGTGAACTTCTACCTGTGTATATCAACCATTCTACGCACACACACACACACACACACACACATATTTCCCTCCCTCTTTTAATGCATTCAGGAGTGGGAATAGCTGCAGTGAAAATGGAGAAGGTACATAACTGGGTGAGGCAAGGAGAAAGGTAGATAAACAAGAATAGAAAGAAAAGACAAGCTGTTTTTAAATGTTATAAAAATGGTTCTGTTCACTAGTCAAGCAACTGGCTAATACAGTTTAAAGCTATCTTTATTTCTCAGCAAAGACATGTACTATCATTTGTACCTCATGCTTATTCACGACCTTTCTCGTAGACTATTAGATATGTGAAGTGTATATGTGAAGAAGATATGTGAAGATGTGGGAAGAGCAGCTGTCTGTGCCGTTTAATACAGCTGCATCTTTTTCTGAAATTGCATGTTTATTTTCCATTGCTACATGTAATCCTGGGAAAAGATGTGGAAGTTTCAGATAAGTGCTATGGTTTGTGCTCTAAAGCACCCTGTAGAATCACTTCTAAAGCAGCCCACAATCCCAAATGATTATCACCAGTTCCTCCCATACTCTCCTTGGTGCTGATGAGGATCCTCCTTGCGCTCTTCAAGTGGCAAAAGGAACAGGGAAAATTGGCAAAATTACTTTCCTTCTCACATCAGACTAAATTCAGTAAATATGTGTGATGAAACAGCTTTCATATATAAGCTGGAAGCTACCTAACAGTACAGAAGACCATATCAAGACCATCGTAATCAACACAAGGAATGATGGTTTTGCAGAGGGAATTGATAACATCATCAATGAACATACTTTATGTCTTTAATACTTTATCATCTTCAAAAAATGTATCCAGACATAAGTATAGAATATGCTAATTTTTGAATTACTGAACGGTTTAGTTAATAAAATGGTGTGTTACAGAATATAAAATCAAATAAGCAAAAACATTTATAAAAATCTGAAGTAAACACTCTGTATTCTAACACAGTTGTTCTGTACCAATTAAATACAGTATAGCAGAAATAGAATATAAATTACATTCTTTACAATAATTGCAAAATACTAGGAGTTAGCTTACTATACATACAAATCAAACAGCAGTAGCAGCAGTTTGTCCATAAGGTCCCATTATCTCAATTACTCTCTAAAAAGTGAAAACTACAGTAGGCCATTCATATTTCCTTTTTCTTGAACCATTTGCTACTTTACATATATCCAACACAGTATCTATACATGGAATAATTCCCTAAAACCCTCAAAGCATAATACAAGTTCATATAAAAATATATTTACAGATTAAATCACCTCAGAACATTTTACCTAAGTCTTGTCACACAGCCAGCAACAAACAGTGCATTTGTTTGTACTTATGATGCTGTACTGCTATTTTCTTTCTTGTGCCCACAATTTTAAAAAGCAGTAATACTGTTCCTGCATCTAGAATGGCTGGTTGGCATGTATACACATTAAAATGCCATATATACAATATTTAGGCATTTTAAGTATTTCCAATAAATGTCAAGTTGACACAGTGGCAGGCCCATAGGAAGACAAAACATAAAATCAAAGTGAAAACAGTATCTTCAGTGTTCATATTAAACAAAAGATATACGGTAGCATGATGCCAGATATTAACCTCTAGAAATATGGCACCAAGCTGTCAGTTAAAAGGTATCCATACCATTAAACCATGATATAAACAGCATCTAATACAAATTCTTTGGTAATTAATATATTGTAGGTTTTCCCTCAGATGCATATTTACATCCCGTGACCTTTCAACTCAATAAAATATTCTGTATAAAATGTAACCCAATTTGTTCAGTAACATTCAGTAAAACTCACAGTTTTATCTACAAACAGTGCATTGATATACATCCATTCTCAGGAATCCAATTGAGCTCAATGGGGTACATATCCAGCTTATGATAGGATTGTACTCTAGTGTGCAACCATATTTGCCTTACGGGTAGACAAATGATACACAGTCAACATAGGTTTTTTTTAAAAAGAACCATAGAATTGTATCTGTGATTCAAACATTCAGTTACATCTTAAAACTACAATTGTTTTGAAAAAAACTGTTTCCCTCCCCCACCCCCAGTGATATGTGCAGCAAGTGCAAAACCAACTTCAGTTAATCCAAGATTTCCTAATCTCCTGTTTTCTAGAAAAAGCAGAAGCTGCTGCATCTCCTGATTGACAGAAGGCTTCTGCTTTGAGAGAGGATGATCCTTGAAATGTTGAACTCTTCAACTTCTCCACATTGGACAATACCTGAGATTGTGAAGTTCTACTGCGTAACTTGACTTGAGCTGGTGATTTAGCAAGGCATTCGGGACGAACAAATATCCCATGTTGTGGTTTGCAATGGAAGTATTCTCTGCCTTTTACAGTTCCATCATGTTTTCCTGAAAACAAATAAAAAGTTACATTATCACCTTGTTATGCTGCAATTTCAATTAGAATTAGATTGAAAATCTGAAGTATAATCATCAGAGGAATTAATTTCTAGAACTATGCAAATATTCATTAAAATAGCATCTTCTCTAGACTGAGATTCCCCAGCTAAAGGAAGAACTGTTTTGGATAGTAAATTTATTGCTGAAGATGTCTCTTAACAAGTTTATAATTCCACTCTACTAAGGAAACGAGAGAGCCAGTTTGCCATAGCAGATAAGAAATGTTGACTGCAAGTAAGGAAATCTTGATTTCTAGACCTCTCTTGGGCACAAATCCAGCTAGTTGATTTGGCCAACCACTCTCTTTCAATCCTAGGAAGTATCAGCAAACCAGTTCTGAAAACATTGCCAAGAGAACTGCATGTATATGCTCATTTAATCACTGTTGTTAAGTGAATCACTGCAGGTGTTAAGTTAGTAACATGGTTGGTAAGTGAATCTGGCTTCCCATTGACTTTGCTTGTCAGAAGGTCGCAAAAACTGATCACATGTCCCTAGGACACTGCAACCGTCATAAAGATGAACCAGTTGCCAAGCATCTGAATTTTGATCACGTGACCATGGGGATGCTACAACACTCGTAAGTGTGAAAAGCGGTCATAAGTCACTTTTTTCAGGGCTGTTGTAACTTTAAACGATCACTAAATAAGCTATTGTAAGCTGAGGATACCTGTATTACTAAATAATTTGCTAGTATAAGATTCTAAATATTTTATAAAAATAATGAATTCTTACCCATTTGAACGTGTAATTCAATGCCAACCCAAGTACCAGTTGAAAAATCCACAGGCCCAATGTATTTTACTGTGCCAGTCTTATTATCATCAACGTATACTTGCTCTCCTACTGCCAACCAATTAGAATGTCCTTCAGAAATAGTATCTTCAGAACTTGGGACATCTAAATGATTTTTTCCAACAAAATCACCTACTGGGGGAGAATCTGCACACTGTTGGCAATTGGAAGACTCTTTCTCTCTGGCGTTCAACAAAGGATTTTCAACACTACTTGACAGGTCGTATCCCACCGATCCGGATTCCAGACAGCTCAAAGCACTATCTTGGTCATGAACATTTTCTGAGAAAGATATGAGAGAGTTCATTCCAGCTGCTAAGAATTTTTTTTTTCTGTTAGCGGTTATACTTGTGGAACATTCAAATTCTTTTGCGTCATCAACACCCATGAATTCTGTGAATGCATGATCCTCAAAAACATTTGAAATATGCTCAACCGTTGCTTCTCGAGATGGAAATTCAATCTCATGTTTGTTAGTAGAGGAATCCAAAGAGGAACACTGTAACCCTGGAGCATTTATATTTGTGCTTTCAGACACTTGAACTTCTGTTGCTAAGGCACAAGTTCCTGTGATTGGCGATACCGTTTTTTTACATTTAGCAAAGTCCCTTTCTGTCTCCGAAACTGCTTGGTTTGATGATTTTAAAACATGGGTTAGGTGCGCTACAGAGGGGTCACTTGAATCCAAATCCCTCGTCTGATTGGCTAATTGGTCCGTGCTTTCACTACATGGAATAAGCATATCCGATAAAGTTGCATTAGAGGCACTATGAGAAAAGTAGCCACTTGTAATACTGCTTGTGGTGGGGCTCCGAGATACTTCTTTCTCAGTAACACAAGAGTTTGTACAATCTCCTTTAGTGGATAACCATTCCTTATTTTCCAGGCTAGCATTGTAAACACTGAAGTCAGCAAATTCCACGGGCACGTAAGGTTTCTTGTTATTAATCTCCAAATCATCATCTTCCTCAGAGTCCTGCTAAAGGATAAGAATGTGATATCAATATTCCTACATTTTAAACAAAGGAAAGATAAGTCATCAAGGAACAAGGGATATGATTAATGCCTAAGTAAAGAAGTTACTATGACATTTATTTATTTATTTATTTGACCTATATGCCGCCCCCTCTCCAAAAAGGACTCGGGGCGACTCACAAATAAAATCAGAACAATAAATTAATTACCTACAATGAGATTAAATTAAACAAGCCAAATTAACTAAAAACCCATTAATAATTTAAAATATAAAACCAACCCCCGAGGAGTCAGCACAGCCCAGCCTGTTCAAACAACCAGGTTTTTAAATCATGGCGGAAGGTGCGGAGGTCAGGGGCCAGGCGGAGCCCCAGAGGTAGTTGGTTCCACAGAGTGGGAGCCGCTACAGAGTAGGCCCTCCCCCGGGATACCGCCAAACAACACTGGGTCGCAGACGGCACCCCGAGGAGTCCCTGCCTGTGCGCTCGTACAGGGCGGTTGGTATGGTATTCGATGCCGGCAGTAGACATTGTTTAGTTAGTATGTAGTGACAATTTAGTGTAATGTTTCAACAATTCTAGTAGTATAATTTCAAAACTAATAATTTATTAGATTAGATAAAACAACATGAATAACTATTTACTTCATTCATTATAATTATATTGAATTATAATTATCTCAAATTATAAAGACACGTATTACAACTGATTTAATGAAAAGGTTACTTTTGTTAATTTTGTTATCATTAAATGCATTTAAAGCTTTGGGTTATGGCAGTTTCCAACATGTAGAATCAAGATAAAGGGTTTTTTTTACATTTTAATAAAATTATAAATGACTATTATATGAAACAGAACAAAACGAAGCTCACTATTAAATATTCAGGTTGTGAACATTCAAAAAGTTTTAACATATGTTTAAAAATCTTTTTATAAATAACAGCAGTGGGTACCTCCCCTTAAATTCACTTTTAATAAAGAATAATTTCTTTATCACATGTTAGTCTTGTTATAATGAACTAGGAAAATAATGCTATTTTCCAAATGCTAAAACTCTCCTGGCATGAATTTCATTTTATTTTACTTTAGTGGAACTACTTAGTCTAATTTTTAAAGAGCATTTGCTAGTTATATTATTCTCAACATATGTTTTTTGTATTTGCCAGGTCTCTCTAAGAAACTTTACAGCTGGGGTCCACAATGTTTTATAAAGCTTATTCAGAAAATGGTGTACATCCATCAGGATGTTTGACATTCTCTCGGTCCCCCATCATACTTGTTTTTAAAAAATATCCATTCTGTTTTAACTGTTTGCCAGGATGGATTACATGATGTACAGTATGGTTCAAGAAAAATGAACATGAAGCTATGTGTTGCAAAACTGCATACAGATTCTAGCATCTAAGAGTTTGAATAATATCAAGTTCTAATGTAAAATTTCTTATTTCATTCTGATTAAACTATTATCACAATATAGATGTTAATATCATTCTCTAAAAATACAAACAATCTGTTAACTGTACAGATCTATACCTATAAATTATTTATTAAGCTAGCAACACAATCAGAATTGGTGCTGGAATTAAATGAAACATCCAATTAACCATTAGCACAAGTGTATTAGGATGACAATTATACTAAAATATGTAAAATTGGGGGGGGGGGGTTAATATAAATGCCTACACCTTTTACAACATACCCATTTTACCACTTTATGCCCTAACGTATTTGTACAGAAGATCAGTTTTAAAAATCTGATTTATAAAAGGAATGCAACGAATCAGGCATTTATAAAACCATAATATTTAATGGATATTCAGACACTACATCTAATGGAATTTTGTTCTGCAGTTTATAGTTTCAAAAGCAATGCACACTCCCAAAAGTATTTTTTTAGTGCTTAAGAGAAAAGTCTTATTTAGAACATACTCATTTCCTGCTAAATACAGAAATAAGAGCAGTTTTCTGGACAATATGAAGAGTCTGCCATTATCTTCTTCCAGGTTGGTTTTTTCAACTTCCTAATAATCTAGTTTAAGATGCATGG
This sequence comes from Naja naja, assembly GCA_009733165.1. Classification (NCBI taxonomy): domain Eukaryota; kingdom Metazoa; phylum Chordata; class Lepidosauria; order Squamata; family Elapidae; genus Naja; species Naja naja. The sequence goes on from CM019150.1 coordinate 153,031,710, forward strand.
ACTTCAATCTCAGAATTCCACATTCAGCATGCATGCCACATGCATTACATTTGTCAAGGTTGGGGCTTCCTAGTTCTGTCTTATCTAAGATATAACCGTGAGAATCCTGGTGGCACAGTGGTTAGAATGCAGTATTGCTGGCTAACTCTGCCCACAGCCTGGAGTTCGATCCTGATGGGCTCAAGGTTAACTCAAGTTGACTTCCATCCTTCTGAGGTCAGTAAAATGAGGACTCAGATTGTTAGGAGCAATATGATGATATTGTAAACTGCCTAGAGCGTGCTATAAAACACTATGGAGCAGTATATAAGGCTAAGTGCTATTGCTATTACTAATCAAAACCAGCTTTGCTTAGCTTGGCTAGGTACTACCATCTAAACTGAAAATAAAGTGAAATATTACTATGGCGCTATACGATCAGTTGCTAAAAAAAATAAACTGTATATGAACAGTAGTAAGCAATTACCAACCAAAGGCAATCAAGATAAAAGGAATGTTTCCAGCCCTCACAATAAGGTCTATTTTTTATATGGCTTTACAACCATCATTACTGCAAGGAAACTAAAATTTACATAAAAGCTTCTATTATAACAGAAGACATAGATTATGCCTTTGGCCACCAAAACAAATTACACCCGGTAACCTATGATTTAGATCCAGAATTTCCATTGCAGAGTGATTCTTTATTTCTACAATATCGTTGTGTATTTTTGATAAATCAGCAGCAACCACCAACAGATGATTGTCATAGAATTTATGCTGTTAACTATGATCTCTAAAGCTGGAAACAGATTTGCCTGCCTCAATATGAAGGCGCTACTGTTAAAGAAATTTTTCTTCAGTAGTTCAGGTATCTACTGCTGGATGGTCATGGAGGAGACAATCCCAACCTAGAAGTTGCATTTATCTGCTGTTTCAGCTTTAAGAAAAGAGTTCCGACTTTTTCTTCCAATCTGGCCTTTTGAACAGGATCAGTAATAAAGTTAAGTTCTTTCTGGGTTTTAACTATTTTATGTTTTGTTTATCTCTTGACTATTAGCTATCCTGAGGGTCCTAAAAGTAGCAGGCTGAGGCAGAAATTGAAATAGTAATTAATGGCCCTGTTCTCCTCAGATGGTCACCTAAACGGTAAGAATAATTTTCAGGGGGACTTAATAAAAGAGAAGTGAGAGATTGATTTTAAAAAATATACAGCTCACATATTAAGTTATGTTTAAAATTCTCAAAATATGTCCTTTTTAAAATTTCCAAAATTTATTTCTATAATTTTTTTTCTTTCTGTAGGGAGTAATGCAATTGATGTAAATTAATTGTAAGTTGCTGTTTTTAATTAAAATCATAATTTGAATTAATGGCCAAATAACATTAGCTAAACAAATAGAATTGCCTGTATATCCAACAATGCCCAGTTAATTGTTCAATAGATCAGAATACAATAAAACCTTTGTCGGATCCGAAACTACTTCTGTACTTTCAATATTCAATATCATTCAGTAACTATTTGCGGTTCTCTAATAAAGAAAAAAATATCCAGATCTCAGTTCTCTATTATCACTGGGAGGGGATTCTTGTATTTTTAAAAAATACATTATGATTGTCTTACGGCTTAAGCCTCATAGATCTTGTGCTGTTTTCTCAGGCAGCTTCAGAAAATTAAAGCAACATTTTCTGGCCAACAATCTCATCTTCAAGTGATTTTTGGACAATACTGCTCACTTATTAGTATAACTGACATTGCTATTTTCTGATATATCCAAAGTATACACATTATAACTAACTATTTTAACTATCTGAGCATGCCAAAACAACACCGTGTAATCTGAAATACAATATTAGACTCCATTTTGGAAAATGTATCAGTACTAAAAGTGGTTTGAAATATACTGGCCAAACTTCAGTCATACTGTTTATTAAAATTTATTTCAATATGTTAGATCTAGTAATCTATAAAATGGGCTCACCATTCAATAGACTTTTTTAAAACTAGTCCAAAATGGTCTAATCATTTCAGAATCTTCTTGTCTTATCCTTCATTAGCTAAGTTATCAACAATACAATATATCCAATCAATGTCCTGGAACAAGGGGAAAATTCCTGGCCACCACCCTCTTCTACTCTGAAGAATCCTTCCAGAGAAGAAATAAAAGCCAGGGGAAAATTAGTTTTTGGCAGCATCATATCAACAAGACAATGAAAACCTACATTTTTTGTGCATGAAGAAAATGGTTTTACTTAATAAAAGTACTGAATCTTGACCAAGATGTTATTTGATGAATGCTTTTAAATAAAAAGGGATTTGTGGTATAGGCTATAATATTTAGCCATCTATAAATCTAGTGTGACAATTTTGGACTGTGGCTACTCCAGATGAGATTAAGTTATACTACACGTTTATATATTAGATTCTAACATGAATTCATTATTACCTTTGTATCTATGTCATAGGGATACTACTCATAATAGTTTGCTGGTGCACACATCAGATTTTTATATCAGTTTAAGAATAAAGAGTATATAAATATTCATACCACTGAATTTAAATGTTCATGTGGAACATTCAGCATATTTATTTATGAAATGTAGAGGCTCTCCAGCTCCCAAAGGATTCTGGATGGCTTACATTAAAAATAGAAAACATTAAAAGGGAATCTCATGCATCAAAACCTTAAATTGCAAAAACATGGCTATATAACAAAATGGATAATGTTCCATTCTTGTAAAAGTATATTTTAATGTATTGCTGCAACATCTATTGGGCATTTTATATTCAGCTTTTACTTTCACATTAAGCAGTATACTCTGAATTACTATGCAGAAAAAGATAAAGACACGGAGTAAGCACAACTAGATTGCTTCAGCTAGAAATTGGCTTATAAATACAATGTAGTCCTCAACTTACGACCACAATTGAGCCCAAAATTTCTGTTGCTAAGTGAGAAATTTAAGTGAGTTTTGCCCCATTTTATGACTTTCCCCCTCCCACATTTGTTAAGTGAACCACTGCAGTTTAAGTTAGTAACCCGGTTGTTAAATGAATCTGGCCTCCCGATTGATTTTGCTTGTCAGAAGGTTGCAAAAAGGGATGACATGACCCTGGGATATTGCAACTGTCATAATAAATATGAATCAGTTGCCAAGCATCCAAATGTAAATCCCATGACCATAGGGATGCTGCAACAGTCAAAAGTGTAAAAAATGGTCATAAGTCACTTTTTTCAGTGCCGTTGTAACTTCAAATGGCCACTAAATAAACTGTTGTAAGTCAAAGACTACCTATAGTCATACTGTACTATAGTCTTCAAACTCTGGACCATGGACTGGGCTGAGCAGTACGCGAAGCCCCATATTTGCAAGCTCCCCTCCCCCCCCGCTGCTCCCGCCACTGTAACTCCATGGAGCTGGAAAGGTTGGGGACTGCTGGTATAATGGAATGCAAATGGAAAGATAGGGCTAAGATTTCTAAACATGGAAGAGTATAAGCATTTTCTAGTTGTTCTTTTAAGCATTCTGGAAGGAAGTTTAGAGTTGATAAGCCTTAAAACTAATTTGTCATATGTTTTCTGTGGGTTTTCACCAAAATACAGACTAGGAAACCTCTCAAATTCCAAAAACACTTTACAAAAATTTCCTGGTCCTCTCTACAGCAAAGGTGAAGAGAGGAAGAAAGAACCCTGCTTCTTGAAGGGCTTTTCGCTTCTCCCTCTGCCCCATGCACCACATTATCCTTTATTCTATAGAGTCCCTTGACTTTCTATATAATATTGTCAAGGAATTAAAAGGCCTGTTGTGGAGAACAGAGCAGGAAAATCAATTTTGTCACCCTGCTATGTGTGTTAAAACTGGATTTTGCCTTCTATATTTTATTGAGTTGGTCCACGCATGCATAAATGCATGCACATATGCATACATGCACAAGTGAATGGCAAACCTGCCTGTTACATGCTTGTAATATTAACTGCACTCAGTCTAAGGTACATTATCACTTTCAATTAAGTATTCCATCAATTAAAAATGAAAAGTTTTAGAACACTGGTAAAAGTTGAAAGTCAGTGCCAATTTTTCAGATTTCAATCCTAGCTGGGGGTGGGGAATAAAAAAAATACCTTTAAGCCCTATCTTTTACATCCCTTTTTAAATAGTGAAATATCCATTTTTAAAAAGTGAAATATTATAAATAAATGATTGGTCATATCAATGTATAGATTTTGTCACTTTCATAAGCACCACCATGTAATCAAGAATTCTCTTACATGCATTTTCCCTTTATAGCTGGAGCATAAATGCTTATTTAGAATGGCCACCAGGCTTTAAGTCAGAAACGAATGCAACACTTACAGTCTTTGCCTCTTGTATGCTATTGAGTTCTAATGGCATGCTATTGCCATTATTTCCTGACAGCACAACACAATCAGCATTATATACCTGAGATGTTGGCATGCTCTGCAAAGGTTAAGATACACAAAACATCACACAAAGAAAATACTGACGTTCAACCATGCATGTTAGTACAACACAAAAGGTTCTTGTCCTTTTATTAAAATAATCTAGGCATGGCAGTTAAATTAATTGAAGAAATCCATGCAAAATGAGCTTTTGGACTTTAAAACGTTTCAAATACTGTGCTAAAGATGACAGCTCAGGTTAGACATTTATGCATGCAAACATATTTAAGCAAAAATATAATACATGCAAGAATGTTTACCAAAGGAAGGTGACACTGAAAGAGTACCCCATTTAAATAAACAGACCAAGTTTATCACACAATTAATTCCAAATGCTTTCCTATCATAGATACAAGTTGTGAGCTTCTTCCAAGGTAAAATACTTACTATCCACATATAAAGTCTAATATTGCTGTATAATGTTACTAAAGCCTATATTTTTTCCTACTACTTACCTCTTTGCTAAGTAGAGGTTGCGTCTCAAGAGAGGCCTTTTTATTCTCTTCTTTTACTGGCATTAATGGTTTGAAAAATTTGGGTGGTTGTGGAGAGAAAGCTTTAAATGAACTGATACTTGATGTGTGTAGATTCTCTGATTGCAAAATAAAAACAACCACAAACGTTCATTATTTTAACATCAACTGAAAAATAAACAGGCAAATGCTGTGAAAGACAAATAAAACTTCACAAAATATTTGGTCATGAGTTTATTATTCATCACAATAGCGGTTCTTGAACTCACAGCACTGTTTATTCAGAAAATTAACAGAGAATATTGAATGAAGTAGGACCATTTACATTTCATGGGATTCCTCAGATTCACTAATCCTATCATTCTGATCATTCTACGAGAATGAGCAGCATCACAAACTGATAAGCGCCATTTCAAAGGCCAGTTTGTTTTTGATTATAAAGGAAACAGATGGTGAATGTTCCATGAATGGTACCCTACAGCAGGGAAATTTCCACACAGCAAATATTTTTTGAATCATATGATTCTTTCTCACCAAGAACTGTTCTAATTTTGTATTCAATTTACTAAACATTTCAACTGAGAAAGCTCTTCCATCATCTTATTTGTATATAGAATATATTGCAAAGAGGCTTAAATACCGTAGAACATTTTAGAGTTTAGAGGGCTCTTTTGTAGTTACAGTTCACGGCATTATATCAATTCTATTATGGTTTCAATAAAAGAAAAAAAACAGTAATATGTACTATTTCTATGTAACCAGAGCATATTAAAATAACATTTGTGGTATGAAACACTGTGGGAAGGAACAAGGAGGAGTAAAAGTTAAAGGTGAGAAGAGCCCACAAAGCTGCAGGAACAAGCTTTTCAGAAAGATTTCATGTTAATTAACTCAGTATGGTCTTGACTGGAAATATGCTCTTTCAGTATTCTTTTTATTTATTTATTTTGCCCCAGACCATCATTAAATATATTTTTGGTGGTTTTGTTTCCTTTATCTTGTCACCTATGTGGAGCTTAATACTCATGTACATAGGTAATTAAAAACAACCACAATAACATTTATCTTTGACAGTGCTGCTTTATTTTTTTAAAATAGCTTTTAAAGAAATTATACTGCACAAACATGCACATTCTTCCTATGCTTCCCTTCTATAGAATTTCCTCCTGTAGAAGTCATAGAAAAATTACTCTCTTTGTAGTAATGTTATTATGCCAAATGCAATATGCACTAATGGCAGAGCATACAATAATTTACCAAATAATGGCTGTAAACCAGCTTCTCAAGTTCAAATGAATATGGAGATTGCTTTATATAAAATGTGCTAATCAATGGGGGGCATTCATATATATTGGAATATACAACAAATATTACATGTTATTAATTACAAAATAAATAAATTCCTATATTAAAATATTATTGGTGGGCAATAAGAACAAAAATGCATTGCACACTATGAAACAGTAAAATACCCATGAAGTTAATGAGATAATAAAAAAGGATTTTTCTGTATTTATTAATTTAAATGATCACCTTTTGTATCTATTTAAGGGATTGCCTTTTACCATTTCAAATGCTTTAGCAAAAAACAGGGTAACAGCAATGCATCCTTTTCATTACCTCATTAACTTTATGAGATAATACTGTCAATTCATAATGCCTGTAGGATGCATTGCTTGGCTGGATAAGCATATATGAATGTAAAACCTCCCTTAGTTAAAGGCATAGTTTAAGCATTAGTCCTCTGGAGACCTACAGATATCAGATCTGTAGATATAAAAAATCACACCTTTAACATCAGAATATAGTAGCTAGAAAACTGGACCTAAGCCAGAGATGGGATATGGAAAAAATCAAATATAGAACCTGAGAAATCTGAAGGAATAGCAATATATCAAGATAAGGTAAGAAAAAGGGCTGTGTACCACTTAGGATTCAAAGACAAAAGGCACTTTGGAGTACTCAAGCAATATCTATTTGCAACTCCTTTCCCCAAATGTGTGTTTTCCTGTGATTGTGTTGCAGCCATGGAGGACAGCTACACATCACAGCCATGGAGGGCAGCCACACAATCTCAAGGAGATACAGCTGATTTTAGGAGTTATAAACTCATGCTAGGGGAAACAACTGCATGTTTTAAAAGATCTTTTCAACTTTGAATCTAAAATCCTGTACAGTATGGCTTTGTTTAAAAAAAAAGTGGACAAGAAATTACTTTCTATGTATAGCAACTTTATTTCTCTATTAAGGTTGCCAAGAGAATCCTAGAAAGTCAGGTTAATCTGGGAATGCAGAGTGTCCTAAATCTATGGCTGTGCAAAAATATTATTTGCTTAGATTACAACAGTATAAAACTTGGCCTGAATAAATTGCACATGAAACAACTGCAACAGGGTTTATATTTCACACTATTAATTTCTTTTCACTACTTTATAATTTCATCAATAGCCTAGTAAATGAAACACAAGAAAAACTTACCACCATTATCTTTATTTTTATGAGGTGAATCCCTTGGTAAAGTACCATAACATGATATATCTTGATAACTAGAACAGTCTATGACATCTAGATGACCTTCCAGCCAACCCTTGTGATGTAAACAAAGAAAAAAAATACATTAATTTTCAAGTAAAATAGCAACATTTTCAGTTGCCTCCAACAAAAATTCCTCTTTCCTCTATAGTTTCCACATCACTGCTGGTTTGGGGGAGTACAGCATGTTTTATGATTGTATGGCTTTGGATCAGTTAATATAGGGGTCCCCAACTCCTAGGCCATGGACTAGTACCAGTTCATGCATGTTACAAACTGGGCCGTGAAACCTACTGTAAACTGTGCATGCGAGGGATCTAGATTGTAAGTTCCTCCACCCCAGTGCCTGTGGAAAAATTCCACAAAACCAGTCCTGGTGGCAAAAAGATTAGGGATCACTTAGTTAATAATGATTAATATTTATCATTATCCCATCCAAATGACAAAACCTGCCTACCTAGTATGACTCTGTGGTACTATTTACAATTACAAAACCCACTGATAATCTCAGTTTGGATTTGTAACATTTTCAGCCTTGGAAACCCCTGGTCTATTACAAGTGATTATTAAATCTTATGACACAAAGAAATCTAAAATTACTTCTATAAAACACTGTTAGGAATTAATCAATTTTATATGCAAATTTCAATGACTGAATGGAATAAAAATTACATTTTTATAATTTTCCCCATCAATCAAGAGGAAACAAATTCTGTTGAATTTAACAAGTATTCACATATTTTTTCTACTAATACAAATACTTATTCTAAACAATCTGCAATAATTTTCCTAAATGTTGATATGTATGATTTTAAATGATATCTACATAATCCTGTATTAAAAATGAAGAAAAAAAGATTTGTATTTATATTTTCAAAATACTTTAAAATACTAAATTAATAAATATTGCCAATAATTTAAATACCTTATCTTCATCACAGCCAGAAAGATCTAATCGACTAGAAGATACCTAAAATAACAACCAAAGCAAATTTTAATGTAATGAATGCTATCAACCTGCTAAGAAATTACAGTACACTCCCAGACTATCTACTACTAAGTTTGATACTAATATTCATAGCAAACAAAGCTTAATCTACAATTTATCATATATTTAACATTGATTTTTTTAAATACAATTTTAAGCATATCTACCAAATATTTCTTGAATTTACACAGGACCACTTCTCCGTCCAATGCCCTATATAATCCCATAAGAGCAGGCTAAGTTTGCACATAAAAGTCTCAACAATTAAACAACATGTAATGGGCCCAAGAGGTATACTTGTCTTCTGAATCAATATTTCCCCCCAAGATCTATCTCAACCCTGTTGTAATTCAGAATGGCTTCAAAAAGCTGGCAGACATTGGATAGGTGCAGCTTGTGGACCAGCTGGATGAGATATAACTGAAGTGTCTGTCTTTCTTGGGTGTAGATGCTTTATCTTTTTTTATTCTTCCTTGTTATTACAATATGCTTCTTTAAGTCACCTTGAGTTGCTTTGTGGATTGGGCAGAGTTAGAAAGTGAGTGAATAAATAAATAAAATGCCCCAAATAAAATTGTAGATTGCCACAAACAACTAGCAGAAATTACGAATTTTACATTTCAGGAAGTTCCCATTTATTACACAATCTGAATTTATACACATTTGACTATGACATTAACATTTATAGTAATGCAGCAGTGTAATATCTTAGAAGATTATCTTACATTGTGAACATTGGGTGTGCTAATACTCCTTTGTAGGTGTCGAGTTTTAGCAGAAAGAGCTTCTTTAACGGTGACTGCCTGTGTTAAAATAGAAGAAACACACTGAACTCTACTTCCTTTACTAGAGCTAGACAATTAACAAGCAATATTGTATGTTTATATTTCTATTTAGAAACAAGGCTCCATTCTTAGTATATATAAAGATTGCAACATAAATCATATTTCAGGATAAATAAGAACTACATTTATTTACAGCATGTTCTTTCTTTGCTGTTGCATATCCAGTGATAACCATCTTTATTACCTCACAATATAGTAAGGATGGGTCATCACTTTAAAATATATTTCAAAAAGTAAGTTTTTAAGGTGATTTGCCATACATCTACAGGTAGTCCTCGACTTACAGCAGTTCATTTAGTGACCGTTCAAAGTTAAAGTGGCACTGAAAAAAGTGACTTATACCATTTTCCCCACTTATGACCATTGCATCCCCATGGTCACATGACCAAAATTCAGATGCTTAACAACCAGTTCATAATTATGACCGTTGCAGTGTCCCGGGGTCATGTGATCACCTTTTGCAACCTTCTGACAAGCAAAGTCAATGGGGAAGCCAGATTCACTTAACAACCATGTTACTAATTTAACAACTGCACTTAGGCTTATATACCGCTTCACAGTGCTTTTACAGCCCTTTCTAAGCGGTTTACAGAGTCAGCCTCTTGCCCCCAACAATTTGGTTCCTCATTTTACGGACCCCGGAAGAATGGAAGGCTGAGTCAACCTTGAGCCTGACAAGATTCAAAATGCAAAATTGCAGGCAGCTGGCAGGCAACAGAAGTAATGTGGCAGGAAAAGTTGTAAAATGGGGCTAAATTCGCTTAACAAATGTCTCACTTAGCAACAGAATTTTTTTAATTCATATTTATATGCCACCCTTCTCCGGAGACTCAGGGCGGCTTACAATTTTTGGAGTGCAACCCAATGCGCTCAGCAATAGCCTTCATTCCATTGTATATGCCTGCTTATTACTAAGCGGCATTTTTACAAAGTCAGCTTATTGCCCCCAACAATCTTGGGTCCTCAATTTACCTACCCCGAGAGGATGGAAGACTGAGTCAACCTTGAGCCTGGTGGGATTCGAGCCTGCAGTAATTGCAGGCAGCTGGAATTAAGTGCTAGGCATTTAACAGCCTGCACCATCAAGACTCTTTTTTGGGCTCAATTGTGATTGTAAGTTGAGGACTACCTGTACTACCAGAGTAACAACAACATTAAGGAAACATTCGGGATGCGAGGTGCTTCAGATCAGATGCAGAAGCAATGCTTTGGAGGGCTCATGGGTAGGCATGCCACACCTGTGGACACCTCCTTCAAGAAAAATGTATCCTATCCTGGTTTACATGGGAGCCATTCATTCCCATGGAAATGCATGCTTGAGTAAGAAGGCATCAACAGCATGCCCAGGCCTGCCTCAAATATGAGTGCTTCTTTACCTTGAACCCTTGACATTTTCTGATATGCCTCATACCTAACAACCAAATGCAATAAGCCTAAAACTTTTTTTCTATTCACCTGCCTCAGACGTTCAAGACTCAAAATATTCTCCACTTGTAATACCCCACGTATATATTTTTCGATGTACGTTTCACCATCAGAGGTACCCTCACTTTCATTTCTGGCTGCCATCAGAGCTAGAGTCTCTCGGTCCTCAATTTCTTCTGTGGCCTAAAAATTAAATTTTAGGTTTAATGCAGGATTCCAACCTTACGTAGTTCAGTCTGCAACAAGGTTCATATCAGAATGACTTAATATAAAAAAAAACAATTAGGTATTCCATTTTCTTGACAGGAACACAGTTGTATTTACCTTTGGTATGTTGGATACTATTTCATAGGTCACACCACAAGCATACCATATATTTTTTAGAGATATTCTTCGTTTGAGACTTTGTGTAAAACTCTAGGGAAAAAATTAAACCGCAAATGAGCAAATTCTCTAAACTAGTATATCAAATATATATATTGAATATACTCAAATCTACTTCAGGAACAGTATATATATGAACTTTTAGAAAGGGCGTGGAGTTTTTTTCCATATGGTTCAACCCACATCTATAATTTGAGACCACATGGAAAGCTTTCAAGCTGCAAAACTAAATCAGAATGTGTTCAGTATATGATAGAACATAAATGGTTTAAGCGTGGTATTCAAGCCTTTTTAAACTATTTAAGGATGACTGAGATTTAATTATAATGTTAAAAATGCATGATGGGAAATGGCATGGGATATATAAGACATCACTTACCTGCTTATTATAAATATTAGCAGCAATCCTTTTACGTAACACTAATTCCATTGCAGCAGGATGGCTGAGTTGGACTGTAATCTTGAGAATCAAATATATTCTCTCATTTTGAGGTGTTACTCTGTTTAGGTGAACTGAATCATGTACAGAAGAGTCCCAGGCTGCAGTGGCTGAAATCTAAAGTGATAGTTTGGTTGAAGGTGAAATAGAAAACCTGCCTCACTTCTATGTGGATCTGAAGTATAAAGATACATTTTCCTGAAGAAAGTTATTTATCCTAGGTAATAAAGTGTACATTGAGATATCTAACAGAAGACTAAATGAAGTTTAGTCTGCATCTTATTTTCCATAGTAGTCAATCAGATGCTGAGAGAACTGAAAGTGAAGTCATTATAACTAATAATTTAATATTCATTCATTCATTCCTTTCTTCAACAAAAGGGCTACAATAAAAAAGAGCCTTGGTGGTGCAGGCTGTTAAATGCCTAGCACTTAATTCCAAGCTGCCTGCAATTACTGCAGGCTCGAATCCCACCAGGCTCAAGGTTGACTCAGCCTTCCATCCTCTCGGGGTAGGTAAAATTGAGGACCCATGATTGTTGGGGGCAATAAGCTGACTTTGTAAAAATGCTGCTTAGTAATAAGCAGGCATATACAATGGAATGAAGGCTATTGCTGAGCGCATTGGGTTGCGCTCCAAAAATTGTAAGCCACCCTGAGTCTCTGGAGAAGGGCGGCAAATATGAATAAAATAATAATAATAATAAGAGTTAAAAAACTAGAGAGTTTTTTTAGGATACTCTTTAAACATCTTAAATTTTATTCTCAAGGAATAGTTGTTCATAAAATGGAAGAAATAATGAGTATCAAGAGATTTAAGTGAAATATTATTATTTGTATAACAGATTACTAGTAATAGAAGTAGAATAACCATAAATCTATTTACCTCATCCTTACTGTGCTTTATTATCGGCAAATAAAAAAACTGACTTCCATGCTCCTTTGGTAGTATTGAATTTACTCCTGATGCATGTGGACCTATTAGCTGTTCATTGGCACTAAGATCATCAGCTACCAACAAAGAAAACGAAGCTACAATTAGAACTAATTTTAAATTCTACCCAAGACCATGTGGGTACAATTATAACAACAAACAAAAAACATAAAATAAATCCTAAATACAAATTACACTGCTGATAAATGGATTTCTGTTTGATTGGCAATCAATGTCAACAGCTGGATTCTTGAATGGGGACAATTGCTGATGGAGGTGTTCAAGTTATTTTAAATTTATCACAATACCTGATAAAACTTTATTCAAATGTCTGCAATATCCTTCCATGTTTCATCTCCAAGCTCCAACTAAATATAGCAGAATGTATGTCTTCAACAACAACCAGCTTCTTGATTAATTTATCACCCACCACTATGAAGAAACTGAAAACCTACATGCAATTTTTGAATAGGTTTTGGATTTTTAAAATTATTATGTTCCATGAGCTACTTTTTTATTCATGGAGATTTACCAGAGTTTATTTCACTGCACTGCCTCAACAGAAAGATATCTAGATGACTTACATTTTTATTAAGATCTTTAAGTATATCTTCCTATATTTCAAAGGGATTTCATTGTCTATTCTCAATACATTCAACAAATGGTATACTTCCCAAAAGTCACTTCAGGTCCAAGGTCCAGTTGAAAACTTACTATTTTCTATGCAGCCCTAATCTGTATCATGAATTCAACTTGGTATCATGAACACCAAGATGGAACTTACCATTTAAATCAAGGAAAAGTACAGGGACATGTGTTTCCATTCCAGGAGGTGGGACCCTAATGACAAAGGAATATATCAATCAATAGATTGAATCATAATTTGCACTGACATTTTAATGGTAAATTAAAGGTCTCCTAGGTTGTGAAAGTGGCAATGGTTCATATCCTCCTCCAGGGGGCGGTCTTGGACCCAATGGTAACTATTGTCCAATCTCCAATTTGTCTTTACTTAGACAAGGTTGTCAGTCTGCAGATGTAATAGTACATGGGAATGATCTTGGGAAGATGGGCAAAGAGATGCTGCCTAGGGAACCAGCAGATAAAGGAGGACATAGCCTGTGATGCACAGTGAGCGGAACAAGAGGCACAGAAGAAACCCTTCTAAGTTCTCGGGCAGTAAATGTGATGGTGGGAGAAATATAATTTCAGATTATATAAGAAGTTCTGTTCATGTAGCCTTATGATAAAGCAGAATTCACTTATTTGCTTAATGTTTCCTGTCTGGTCTACCTGGTAAGGCTGACATCAGCTGTTGAAAACCCTGGAGGAAACAGTTTATCTAAGTCTGTTTCAGACAGGTTTCAGGCCAGGATGTAGTACTAAGACGGTTTTAGTCACGCTTGTTGATGAACTGTGACAGAGCCTAGATGATAGTGGTGCATCCATCCTTGTGCATCTTGATCTCTTGGCTGCTTTTGATACTGTTGGCCACAGTATCCTTCTGAGCTGACTCCATAGACTGGGGATAGGAGGGACTGGGCCTATAACAAAGACACACTACCTCCCAACCTTAGAACAGTAAAGCATCTCTAACTTTGTGAAGGTGGGTACTCACTAAAACTTTCTCTTGGAATTAATGTACTGAATAGATTAAATCCTGACACTATCTTGATGCCAGGCTGCATAAAAGTTGTGGGTTAAAGCCAGCACTTTGAAAGGCACTTAGAAACACTGGGGCCACCAATTCAAGGCATGCAGCACTGATTTAACGTTTTTAGTGACCAGTGCCAACTAATGGGCAGCCTGTTCTAAGATTTCACAATAACTCTGAGATTTGATCAGATCATCAGATGTCAGCAACATTTTCAGTTAGGAATTATACAGATGCCTCACCATTGACTTAGATAATATGCCATTAATGCCTCAAATCTGACCACTCCATTTCAATTTTTTCCCCACTTCTTCCTCTAAATTCATTGCAACAGCCTTAAATTCTAATCATTTTGAAAACTGTGATCCTTAGATCTTTATAGGACTATTCAGAAAATGCAGTAGCACTTTCTTTAACAATTAACAAAATGCTCATCTCTGCATTCATCAACACTATATGCAGAAACAGCTGTCATCTTGAATTATGGTACTGGATGAAAGACAGGGCAGAAATCAAATCATCTGGATGAGCCTATTACTGTTTGTCTGGAAATAAAATTAAGGTCTCACCCAAAAGATGCTGGCTCCTTCTATTTTATCACATAACAAGTCTGTAAAATAGGTTGGTGTGTGATTAGCCAAAGCCATTCCGGACTGAGATTCGCAACTCCTAGTCCAACATCTTACACCACACTGGCCTGAATGACAAGAGTATAATAAATCTAAATTTATAACTACTGTACTAAACTGGTGAAGGAGGAATTCATTAAATATATTACATTAATTAATTATATATAAATTTTTATTTCCCCCAAATTTCTGTTGCAATCAAACTTGGAAAAACTATTCCAAAGATAAGCACCAAAAAACTTCACCACGCCTAAGTGCACTAATAGAAAACAGGGAGGGTGGGGGGAGATCAAATGAAGTATTCTTTATTATATGTTATATTATCCTATTGTAATTGGGTTGCTTCTGTTTGTGTTTGCATTACTTAATGTTGCTAACTTTTCTCAGAGCATTGGCTTAATGCAATAAAATTTAACATTAAAAAAAAAGTCCCACACGCATTGTAACCCAGCAACCTCCTATCTCTGCATTTCGATACTCATGTGAACTTATTTTACACTGAATGCATAATGTGATGCAGTGACTCTCTCCACCTACCAGTTTGCAGGAGCACCTGGAATACCACTGTTTGGTGCTGGGACCAGCACAGCATTTCTCTCCTCTGTAAGTCCCACCCATTGTTCCACAAGCCTGGCTTCTCTTTCTATGTCATCATCTGTTTTCTCTATAATGCAAAGTAACACATTAGAGTTGGCAAGAGACAACATATTAGAGGCCACGATTTTTAAGATACAATATGTTCAATATTGTGGAGGAAGACATGGCAGATTATTTTTAAGTTAACCATGGACAAAACTCAGCTGTAACAGAACTCATGAAAAGGTGCAGAGAATAGCAAAAAATATTATTAGGGGGCTGGAACATGAATAACGGTTGCTGGAATTATTGGTTGCCCTAGAATAATATAGTGAAAAGAAGGATTGGGGTGATATGATAGCAGTGTTTCAATATTTGAGGGGGTCAGGCTATATTCCAAAGCACTAGAATGCAAAATAAGAAACAATGGATGGAAATTAACCAAGGAGAGAAGCAACCTAGAACTAAGGAGAAATTTCCTGACAGTGAGAACAATCCACCAGTGGAATCGCTTGCCTTCAGGGATTGTGGGCGCTCCATCACTGGAGGCTTTTAAGAAGAGACTGGACATCCATTTGTCTGAACTGGTATAGGATTTCCTGCTTGAGCAGGGGGTTAGACTAGAAGATCGCCAAGGTCCATTCCAACTCTGATGAAGATGATGATAATGACTGTCACTGAAGTAGCTATCCTGTTTCATTTCTAATGAACTAAACAGCATCAGGGTTGCCATATTATTTATTTATTTATTTATTTATTTATTTATTTATTTATTTATTTATTTATTTATTTATTTTATTATTTGGTCTTATATGCCCTCTCTCCCGAAGGACTCAGGGCGGCTCACATAAAAACAACCATACAAATTACAAAAGTTAAAAAAGAATCAAATCAAATTCGACCAAATAATCATTAAAACCCAGTAACAAACATTAAAATATTAAAAACAACCGCCCCTTAGTCCAGGCCGGCCTGTTCGAATAACCAAGTCTTTAGGCCGCGGCGAAAGGAGCGAAGGTCAGGGGCCAGTTGCAGCTCCAGGGGAAGCTGGTTCCACAAAGTGGGCGCCCCCACAGAGAAGCCCCCCCCAGGGACCGCCAGCCGACATTGTCTAGCCGATGGTACCCCAAGGAGGCCCTGTCTGTGGGCGCGCACCGGGCGATTGTTATTCGATGCTGGCAGGAGACGTTCCCGCAAGTACCCCGCCCTAAGCCATGGAGAGCTTTGTAGGTAAGCACCAACTCTTTGAATCTCACACGGAGGGCAGCCGGCAAGCAATGCAGCTCACGCAGGATGGGTGTAATATGGGAGTATCGGGACACCCCCATCACAACCCGCGCGGCCGCATTTTAAAAGTTCTTTTTGAACTATATAATTTTCAAATATTAAAATAAATATTTGTAGGAGGCCATGACAGCACTATGCCCTATCTACAAACAATTATAAAGGAAGCTAAATCACAAGGTTCACAAACCTTGTTTGTTGTTGATCTTTTTAATTTGCTCATCTAAGTACTCTTTGCGTTTTATTAGCGCTTCTGACCATTTCTCCCTCACGCAATTCAAATCTTCTTCCTAGTGGAAAAAAGCAAATATTTGAAATGATAATATACAGATTTAATTTTCTGCAGCTTCAGATTTGATTGGAGAAGATTACTTAATCATTTTTCTTATTGATACATGGAAGAATAAATACTTCAGTTACAACAGTCACAATAAATTGCCCCAAAAGGCAAGCTCACCCAAATTGCAAATAGCAAAGAAAAAGAAAAGCTGGAAAATGCACCAGATTTTTCATAGAAATATTTTTCTTTCAAATTTATTTTTGTAATTCTGCAACTTCAACCTAAGCAGGAAAGTAATGCAGCAGTCAACAAATTATTTAATAGCATAAGGAAGTGTTGATTAAATCAATATAACAATCCTTAAAACTGCATCAATTCTTTCATATTTTGCTCTTACCAATGCAACTAAACCATACTCATGCAAAACCAAAAACCATGCAGTCATGCTTTTTGACATTACTGGAATGTTTCATCTGGTCCTTAGCATACATTATCAAGAAGCACTGTAAGCAGCTTGAAGCACATTAGTAGCTAATTTGGGCTCAAACTACTTGTGAGAGTAGCTTGGTTGTGTATTTAAACCTGGATCTATGCAAATCAAACATGAATAAGGGGAGTATGTAACTTTTGCCTGATTTAATTTACCTTCCCATAGTCTGACCCTGAAGCCACCTTCCCTTCAATCCAGCTTAGAATCAGGAATGCATCTAATCACAGAGGATGGACTAGGGAAAGGTCTGCAGAAAATCATCAATATTTGCACTGGAGAAAGGGAATGGGGTTCTGTTCTCATTACCTATAAACTCCTTAAATTGGGTCCAGATGGTCCTCTTTGTACATGATAGGAGTTAAATCGAGTCTCAGCATAAAGATTTACAAGTAGTTCAAGCTAAGTTTCCATAATAAGTCACTATACAATGTATTAAACTATTTTAGGATATGTTGAAACTAATACCTGGGCTAATTCTGCTGCTTCTTAAAAGTTAAAAACCTCTATTAGTTTTGTGTTAAAATGTATTATTTAATTCTGAAATCTTTTATAGGCTATTGTTAGAAAAAAACATTCATAGATATTTTAAAAAGTTAATATATGATTAAAAATTGAGTTGGCACAACATTAAATCAGAATTAAACTTAAAATAAATTCTGGATGATTACTATATTTGAAAATCTAATAGGATTTTGTATGAAATTAAAAATGTAGATATTCATAAATTAAAAAGCTTTCAACTTTGTGCTAGAATTATTCTATTAAATAATTCACTAAATCTGAATTGTTTTGGAGATTGTTGAGAATATTGTTGAGTTGTGCTCAGGTTTTATAGGCAAGCCTCTTAAGGAAGCCAGTGCTGCTTGCCTGAACTCCATCGAAGTACAAAAATTTCTCAGGCAAGCATTTTACTTATAATGATTCATTATTTTTATCTATTAAAAGAAACACCTATTATCTTTCAATCTACTGCATTTATTTTATATGCTGTTTTATTGTTGTTCTAATTATTTTGTAAGTCATAAAGAGAATTTTTAACCCAAAGTTCAGTTAAATGCATTTTCAAATACAGTGTATGGTATATTGATAGTTATAGATGTCAAGTGAAACAATATAGTTTATGGTCCAAATTTAATCTAAATAATTGAAAAGGTCTTTAAAGCCAGAGAGTACTTCAAAAGCTAGTACTGTTTGTGCTAATATTCTAAAAATGCTTTGATGACAATTAGCATTAGCTATGCCCCATGCCGTGTGATTTAATAGCAACAGCAGCAATACCTGATAACTATCCATATCACCATCATCATCATCTCCTTTCTGATGGGAAAAAATAAGCTTTATAAACACATAGAACATGCATTATTGGTAACACACCTCAACAAATGCAAGATACATGCAACACAGATTTTGAAATACCCCTCTCCCCCATATTAGCCTCAGTAGTTGACTGACATTGCTCAAGGAAGCAATCAAGTGTTTCTCCTCTCTTACATACGCAATAAAGTTATGGGAGCTCAGGCTTCTAGCTATGCTGGATGGGGTATTCTGGGAGTTGAAGTCCACACATCTTAAAGTTACCAAGATTGGAAACCCCTAGCATAGAAACCTGAGTTTCCCTAACTTTATTGTGTGTGTAAGAGAGTCAGGCGTTCCCCAAAGATTGGGAAATTCTGTTCTATGCTGCTGATGTGATCTGTCAGTTACACTTTCTCAAGGAAAATAAACTCTATAAAGGAGGGTTTCTTACAATCAAACATAAACTGGCAGGACGCTCTGGCCACCACAGGCACCCCCGATACGAGTGACTTCAAGCTGGCCATGCCCCCCCCGACCACCACCCCCAAAGATCAAACACAACCCCGATGTGGCCCTCAATGAAATTGAGTTTGACATCCCTGTTCTAAAGTAAAAATGAAAATGTTTTAACTTTTTTCCATCCGCATCTGAAAAAGAAGCACACACATGTGCCTCTGGTAGAAACACATTTATTTATTTATTTTTATTTGATTTGTCAGTCGCTTACAAGATAATAAGTATAAGTATAAGCATAGTTATGAGTACATGAAATGGATACATATAAGAAAAATAAAAAGAATCAATAGGACAGGGATGGTAGGCACATTGGTGCGCTTACGCATGCCCCCTACAGACCTCTTAGGAAAGGGGAGAGGTCAATAGTAGACAGTCTAAGGTTAAAGTTTTTGGGATTTGGGGAAGAAACCACAGTCAGGACTCATAGTCATGTACTCATAGTGTTAACTGAATTTGTTTAAGAACTTCTAAGTCATAGTTTGCGTCAGGATAACCTGGTTCTTTTCCAAGTGTTTGGAAGTAAACTTTCAAAAGCCCCAGTCAGTCTGTCCCATGGTCAGAATTTCTGATAGTTTTAGTTCAAAATAGCTACAAGTCACCAAGTTATTTAAATGGGGGACAGAAATCACACAAACATCACCACTGCGTTTTGAGATATGTGAAAGAGAGAAAGGGAGGGAGGGAGGGAGATAATAAGAATATTAAGATCCCATGACTTTAGCTTGGCAGGCAGATATATTTCTTCCATACTGCTCAGGTTTGTCTATTTTTCATTCCATATCTCCCAATAAAGAACTGCGGATCTTATAATGATCTGAAGGTCACAAGTGAGTCAGAAGGAAGTTGTGTACATAGTACTCATTCTAATATTGGTGACATGTTTCGTTTGTGAGTTACAATGTATAAACTTTGAGAAAGCATGTCAAATGCACAGGTTGACAGCTATATTATATGCCACCATGAAAGACTAAATTTGCACCATGCTTTAATATTTCAATATTCAAAAGGCCTACCTGGTAACTGTCTAAGCCCCGTTGCAATTTGGTTGATCTGGCAGTCACACAGCCGATGGAAATGGACAGAATAGCTTCAACCATAAGTGGCAATGTTCCTGAGTGTTGCACTGGTGTAACTACCACCTGAACTCTACGAGAATGACCCTGCACAATTAAAGAAAGGGAGAAGGGAAGTAATATAAAAATATACAAATACGCTAGCATTATTTTTAGAGGAGAAAATCCCATCCACTCTACCTGTCTAAGTTGGAAAATTCCTCCTGTGTTTACATCTTTTGCCTGGTGAAGCTCCACAGCTGCATAATCACCAATTTCATTTAGTTCTTGAATTGAAACCCACATTTCTATTCGACGTGTTACTTCATTCCACCTAAAAACATGTAAAAGAAATCAATACATATACTTTTCAGGAGCCTCAAAATAACGAATTCCTGATGAAGATTCAAGGATAATGTAATACCTGTCTCTCAAGGTCCTAGATTTTGCACGAAGAGAATCGACCTCCCATATGGAGGTCCCATTTCCAGCACATCTGTGACCCCAGACCTCAATAGCAAGGGCTCCATCTGCAATGAACTCCAGAAATTCCTCTGACACATTCACCACATAATCCTAAAAAAATAGGAACAGTGACCACAGAAAACATGATGTATGTTCTGTATGGTAAAGAAGAAATAAATCAAATTCCCACTCAAACCAGATTGCAATTGTAGAGAAAAATATAGCTAAAGCTGTATGGATAATTCCATGAATCAATTCATCTGCACCAACATGCTGTACCATGCAGAATCCAGGAAATAGTTAACAGATTTCTATTTTATAACAATAGAATAAATAATCAAAAAATAATCCACCAGTTTTTATACTGGTGGATACAATATATTTTGTATTCAAACCTGTACCTCAGAATGACAAAGTTGAACTTGAAATGATTGCTCTCTATCACCCCTCCCCCATAAACTTTACAACTTACAAATTATAAGATTACTTATATTATCTTTTAAATTATATTATTATAAGATTAATTACATAATAATGTGTAATTTCTTTCTGCTTTTATGTTTTTCATTGGTTCTGTTGGCTTTAGCTAGAAGTGTTTGTGCATGTGTTTGTGCCTTTGACTCAGTGTTGAATCTGGCCAGACAGTACTAATTAATCCCTGAATTTATCTTGTCAAACAATTTGGAAGTGGTTTGCCACTGCCTTATTCCTAGGGTTGAGAAGGAGTGTGAGGTCTCAGTTGGTTTCATATTGAGGCAGGAAGGGAATGTCCTCGTTTTATAGCAGGCTGCCTTTAACCTCTATACCAAATTAGCTCCCTTCACTAATTATTTTATATGAATTGCATACGTTTAAAACTAACTGCAAATTGAAAAAACAGTAAGTGTAAATCCAATTTTTGAACAGTAAGTGTAAATTCAATTTATAAATTGGATTCATGTTTATCCTCTGATACCAACTGTTCAAAAGAAAACAGCTTCTTACTTCTCTTAAAACTTCCTTTTTCCACTGGTTTTCTCTGAAGTTTAAATGATCCTACAGTTAGTCCTCAACCTATGACCATTCATTCAGCAACCATTCAAAATTATAATGGCACTCAAGAGTTACAGCTATTCCAGTACCTTGTGGTCATGAGATTGCGATACGGGTGCTTGGCAACCTGTTTCCATGACAACCAGTCACAGTGCCCCACAATCATCACTTGCAATCATCCCTGCTGGTTCCCCAGAAAGTCAATTGGAAAGCCATCAGGGAAGGTCAGAAATCTCTGGGGTAAGTCTTCCCCACCTGCACATCCTGCCCCACCTATCTGTGCTTGTGCTGTACTCATTCATCCCTGCACACCCTCCCTGACCTGCGCCTCCTTTGCCTTACCTAACAACCAGGGGATTCAGTTAATGATGGCAATCAGGATTGCAGAGATTGCTGTTGCTAAGCAACGTGGGCATGCTTTACCTAACCTCATTGCTTAATGATGGAAATTCTAGTCCAAAACGCTACTGTAAGTCAAGAACCATCTGTAGGAATTCCTACCAGAAGCAGGATACACAATATCTATCTTTGATATATGTAATATATATGTATTACAGTAGCTTATAGTTTATGGTAGTTTAATAAAATCAACAATTGATTAAATTTCTAAATGCCTGCCTAGGGAAACACATAGAATCAATTATAATACAGGCAGCCCCAAAAGTGTATTACTAACTTCAAATAGGCAGGAAAATGAGCTATTCTCTGATGTAATTTCTTTTTGCACAGACTTCTCTTAAACCTAGCGAAGAGAACCCTCCATCTTAAAAACAAGTATATATGTTGCTAAAAGTCCTCATTGTGTGTACTTGTTTTTGAAAAACTACTCTTAGTTTGATGTAGACAATTAAATGAACTGGGCTTGCAAATAGATACGAAATAATTTGCATTCTTCATGTTTTTCGTAAGAATAAATACTGAGGTTTTTGCATTTACAAAAATGAACTAACTCAAATCCCTTTACCCTATAGTGTATATAAATACACAAGTCAAAAACATAACCATGATGGCCTAAAGAGAAACAAATAATTACCCTACAATGAGAGAAAGTCACTGTAAATTGGACATCTTTGCCCAGAGGTGAAGGCACATCTGGATCTACAACTGGTGCTGCAACGGTTGGTTCACACTGATCCCAGAAGGTATATTGACAAAAGACAAAGTTTGAAAGATTCAGTGGTAGTCCTGTTGCTTCTTTGATTTTTACCTGGACAATTATGAAACATAATTTCAATAAACCAAAATATGTACATTTCTAAACAAGTATTTGGTTGCAAAAATGCAGTGTATGTCTCCTATGGGAAAAATTGTATCTCTTAATTAGCATACTGCTACAGTTTTGATTCCAAAAGTTCTTCTGGTACTTCCAAAGGTACTTAAAGCACATTGGGATTCAGACATGGCCCTTCTTCGCAAATTATTAAAACACTTATTTATTTTCCTGGAACCATGCAGCTGCCCTCCCATGTTGCCATCTGCAGCTGTTTTGAAGGAGCTGCAGAAAATTGCTATGTTTTGTGCTCCAAAACACTTTTGGAAATGGAATCCAAATTGTTGCATGAATCTGAGATAGAGAGAAAAACAGAGAAGGCAAGGGACATACGGTATGTGAAAGGGTCAACTGACTACATATCAATTAAAAATGACCCCTACATCTATCAAATTGGGTTTTTTACTCACAGAACAGCAGCTCTTTCTAAAACTGACCATGAAAGTGTTGGCTGAAATATGAATACATCTCCAAGAAAAAGAAATCAAAACTCTTGTAAGAACAGGGTTGGGAATTATTTCCAATCAAGGAGCTGAACTTGAGTTCACCTTAGAGCTGCATACCAGCAGAACATAAGGCAGCCATGAATATTCTCCCTGTTAACACATGCATGTTCACTTACAAACACATTTTCCAGCCCTACTTTCTCTATTCGCTCAGACAAAGCAGCTGAGGGAAAAATTTTCCCTGCCCAGTTCTGAGATGGATTTCCTTTTTCAGTTCAGGGCCAAAGAAACTGACTTATTTTTTAACCCTTTCTAAATGGTGACAGAGAAAAAAGAATTTTGTCCCCATCCCATCCAAAGAAGATTGAGCTTTTCCTTTATTTCAGTGCTATGGTCAGGGGCAGGGCCTAAGGAATGATGCATCTTGGACATGAATCTCTCCTCCACTCAAAGCTTCATTTTGTGTCTGGTCTTCAGCACAGAATACAACCGATCAGCACAGAATACAATCTGAAAACCTCTTTATTTTCATATAACTGGCAGTTAACTGAACATAGCTAGAATATAGATTTAACCCTAGAAAATGTAACTGTGGAAGACTAGTACTTTCTAGAGCATAAATACGGAAGGATACACCCTGTCTTTGGGAAGCAAGCATTCCAAGAGAAAGGAAAGCACACATAAGGCTTGCTTCCAAGGTTCCGCTCCACCTATTTCCTGTAGGCTTCGAATCCTTTCTGTATCCTTTCTGTGTTGCTGTACATTATAAGTAATCACGAACATCTTAAATTGAAGTTGCTCCTTCAAGATTGGCCTATCTTGGAATCAGACCAGAATGAACAGCCACTTGATCTTGCTGGAATTAAACCTCTATTTGTTTCTTCCTACCCAGTCCCACACAAACCCTAGCTACTACCTCAAGACGTTTGACACTATCAGCTACTAAGCCTAGGTGGTACCTACCTGGTAACATCAGCATATAAATGATATACAGCTCTGAACTGCCTGACAACCTTTCCTAGTTGCTTCATGTATCACAGATGTTTTAATATTGTCAATCAAATGAAGCTCTAAATATTGACAACAGAAACAATTTCCTATTGCAGTATTCTAAGCTGTGTAATTACCAAACCGTATTTTTTAAAAAATATCTACCCCTAAAAAACATCTGAACATAGATGACGCAGCCCTTACTCTGCATGTGAATTTTTTTGGTCTGTGAATAATTTCTCCATTATTATCCATGATTTCTAAGCTTCCACTTTCACTGGAGTTTTCAGAAGAATCGTCTCCTTCCATAACACGTTCTGGTACAGCACCAGTGACACGCATCACTTCAACATGCAGACGGCCTACCACCTGTATTACAAAAACATGTTAAAAACATCTAATATCAATAATGCAAATAAGATACATATATTATATATATATATATAATTTATATATCATACAACTGTATCTTCAGCAACTAAATAAAGAAAAAATACATATATATTATTTTCAAGTTTGACATACTAGTTTTCTTAAACAACATTGAAAATAAAAATACTACAAAGATTTCTATGTATGGGAATGATCTTGGGATCCTCACAGTATGTAACTGTGCATCTAATTTCAGCGTACTTAAATCTATTATTAATTTTTACATATTCTAAAAGAAATAATAATTTTGAAAATCCTTTGGTATAGATACCATTCTTTCACTGATATGGCCTTTAAATTAAACACACTAGAACTCTGTGTGGAAAAACTATTTGTCAGCATATGAAATTTAGTTGATCTCCATATGTCCCACAGATGTCCTGTTTATTTGTGGATATCAACTGATGGTTTTTCTTTTCCTCAGACTTTCACTCCACAGATCAACAATGTAGTCTGTCTGGTATTTTTTCCTTTAAGCCACATCCTTTGCCTTTTCCAACCCTTTGCTAATAGAGACTGCAAACAGCATCACCACCAAATAAACAAAGAGAAAAACATGAACACAGCAGATGGCAATTCCAACTGTGCTATACATAACATGAGCCATTATTTGCAATTCATTCATTCAGTCAAGGCAGTTATTCACAGGATGTATATGGCTGCCTATCTCATATAACGATTCCGGGTGGCTTACAACAATCAGTAACACAAAGACACAAATCAGAAGTACCCTTTTCCCTAGACACCAGACCAAACAAACCTCCCAGCAAAAACCCCATCCTTGCTCAATACTTGGGAGAAAAGCCAAGTCTTCAAGGTCCCCCAGAAAACTGAAAGGGCAGGAATGTATATGTATAACAAAGATACTCCTTTCACAAAAAAATGCAATGTTTATTATGGATTAAGCCTTACCTCTCCTTGTTGGCTAATTATTGGTACTGCATACTGAAGCTTAACATCACAGAAAAGGCACTCCAAAAAGACATTTGCTACGCCAATTAAATTGTGATTTTCTTGGGCTTCATAGAAAGGATCACCTCTTTTTCCCGTGAGTCTCTTCATCTATTTTTTTAAAAAGAAGATAAGAATTTCAAAGGCATGAAGGGTTTACCAGAATGATTCAATATGGAAATGGTAAGCTATATTTTGGAATATATATCATTTATCATAAATAATTATACTATTATTTTCATTTTTATTATTATTAATTGTAATAATTATATTACGTATCACAGCAAAAATACACACATTATTTGCACTAAAAAGTTATATCAGTTAACAAAAACATTTTAAGGACCAACAGTTTATTTATCTTTAAAACAGAAATAATAAACACTTCAAACAATCTCTATTCTCTCCCAAATATAGGACATAATATATTAATTAGGATCATTTTAACTGTCAGGATAGAAATGTAAATGTAGTAATAAAGCATAATAATAATCCTTATTTCTTATTGTTAGGCGGGCAATATATCTTATAAAGCTCAACAAAAATCAGTGAAAGGAACTATATTTCAGAGTACTAGCCATTTAATATGGGTAGCATAATAAACCAGACCAGTGATGATGAATCTTTTGGCTACGGCATGTCAAAAATTTGGAAAATGTCTAATTTGAGTCTGTTGACATGTCACCCCACAAAAAGGAGAAACAATTCTCTCTCCTCATGCACTATTTAGGCCACCCTGAACAGTGGCACTGAGCAGCAGCACAGAAGCTGGGCCTGAAGTTAAGGCCTGGGTCTTGACTTTAGCTGTAGTGCCACCACTCCCACTCAAAAAGGCACCTCATGCAATTCCACAAGGCATATGGATTTTGGGGGATGATATGATTGCTCCCCAGGATCAGCTGCATGCCGTCCTAGCGGTCTCCAGGATCTGTTGCATGCCACTTTGCAGGAAGTGTTCTCTTTATGGTGAGAGACACCTGGGCCTATCTGAGGATGCCCAGGTTGTACATGGCCTTTGTTCTTGAAGATACTTCAGAGGATGCTCTTCTGTAGCCTTGGCAACCTCAGAAAACCATCTGAAAGGATGCCCCATTCTTGTGCAACTTCCAGAGTTACACAAGACCATATTTCACTCTCATGTATCCACCACAGCTTCCAAAAATTATGAGAATGTTCTGTGCTTTTGAAATTAGTTGTTGTCAGGCATCACATCACCCAAAACTTTGTGGTGTATGCCACCTTTGATGCGGATGTCATAGATTTGCCATCACTGGTTTAGAATAAACTAACATAAAAATGAATTAGACAATGGAGTCTTCAGGGGCTTCATGCAAGCATACTTTTATAAATCTGATATTGGAAAAATGGTTAAATACCTCCTGAGAGCTCTCTTTCCATTCTTGATATAACTCTCTCATATCAATTAATTTGTTTTCTAGCTTTTCAATGGTCCACACCTGAGTGCTTTTTCCTTTCCTTTTTACCTGAATAGCTGGTTCACTGACAATTGCTCCTCTCTGAATAACAAAACACAAACATTTTATTTACAGTATTTATTCAATGTGTGTACTGCCAAAATCTGCCAAGGTATTCTGGTGATGTAAAATCACGAATCAACATCCTCAATAAGAAAATAATACATTACTATTGTAATTAATGTTGATCAAATTGTTTATATTTAATAATATAACATTACCATAATAGCAAAACATTTAACAATAATATAACATTAATATTAATACTTAAAATTTATTTATTAAAACATGAAAGTTCAGTGGTAAAATGCATTTTAAAAATATGCATATCTATATGTTTCTCAGATTTAGTATTTAGTATTTGTTTGATCTTATATGCCGCCCAATCTCCCTAGGGACTCAGGGCAGCTCACATCATAAAAACATACAATAACAAATTTAAAAAGTTAAAAAATTATTAAACCAATACGACCAAATAAATTATCTAAAACCAGAACAAACATTTAAAACTAACCCAACCCGCCCCCCCTTAGTCCAGGCTGGCTTGTTCAAATAACCAAGTCTTTAGGCCACGGCAGAAGGAACGGAGGTCGGGGGCCAAACAGAGCTCCAGTGGAAGCTGCTAATATACATTTCTTTCTCTTTTTATATTTGAAGAAATATATTTGAAAATCTGTTTCCAAAGTTAAGCACATGGAATTACTGTAGTTAAATGTAGTTTTAAGATTTCATGCATGAATGCAAATCTCCTTTACTGAATGTATTGCAATCAACAAAGAATCTTTTATTTTGGCATAATCTTTCATAGTTACATCCACTTCACTGAATACATCACAGTCAGCTATTTGTTAGGGGAACTGAACATGCAGGCAAAATACAGCACAGTTTTCTAACAGTTTGTATGACCATACCAGAATATGCCTGCATGTGAAAAGTGGCATGCAAAATGAGAGCTTTTATCTCATTTTAAGTTAAGATTCTATGTTCTGAGTATTCCAGACATATTCATTAATGGAAGTGATCTGTGCTCTCACCATATATACAAGACTTCGTCTTATCAAATTTGAACTAACGTGAACTAATAATGATCACCAACAAGTTCTTAGTTTAATTTTTTGCAACTGATTACCTGTGGATACTTTAGTAGTCAAGTATAGTACATGTGTGAATCTCTATTTATATTGATATGTACAGGTTACAGAGACAAAAATGAAAGAAGCTGCTTATTCTATATTATTCTATATAACTATTCTCATTCTATCTACTTCATGCACAAAAATCAGCGAATTTTAACTTGAATGCAAAATGATTGTGGACTTTTTGACTTTTTATATAAAACTATTTTATATAAAATAGTAAAAAAAAATTACCTTTCTGTTGGCATTCAAGTTAGCAGCAGGGATCTGAAGTGTGACTTGATAATCTGTTAGCTTGCTCATTTCTTCAGCTAAAAAGTTTGCTTCCCTTACTAATGCATTGGCTTTAACTATTTGTTCTCTCAGTTTTGCCAAGCTTTGTCGAAATAATTCATCTCTACAAGGGAAACAAGACATAAACATATCAAAAAATGTAATTTAGAAACCCAATTTCTAAATACTATTTAAAATGCTATTGAGGAGACTATTACATTATTTTTAATAAATTCTCAATGAAAAGCATGAATTTAGTCACCAGATGTAGAGTTCTGATGGAAATTAGAATAATCATGTAGCTGAAAAGCATAACAGTACTAACATTAATATATGTAGAATTTATAATTAAAATTCAAACAAATTGCATAACTTACTCCATCTTTACAGATGTTTTAAGAGACATTATCTGTAACTAAGTTTTCCTGGGAGGTGTAATCTAGATTATTTGATTTATGGGATCAAACTTAAACTATGTAATATTGCCTATAGAGGCTGTATTTTATTATGTTACGAATAACACAAGAACAAAGGTTCAAAGTAAACTAAAGCCGTCTGATAAAATCAAGAGTATTTTCTATTTTTAAACAAATATGTAATTAGTTTTTATTCAATGATTTCAAACAAGAAAAGTCTCTCCAGGTTACCCCACAAACCAGGATAAAATATTTTAAACGTTAGTATGTAATAGCCACAAGATACAGTAGACCTATCCCAAAAGTGCTTTAAAAAGACAACTGGACTTTTTCCTGAAGATGTTTCACTTCTGATCCAAGAAGCTTCTTCAGTTTCAAGAAACATCAAGAAAGTTCCATTGCCTTTTTTAAAGCAGTTTTGGGACAACCATGACCTGAATGACTGAGAACCCCCGTAGATAAACCATAGGCCTAACTTAGCATCACTTGTTCAGCCACCATTCAAAGGTATGATGACTCTGAACAAGAGGACTTAATAAAAGTTCCTCACAGTTGCAGCCATCACAGCACCTGGCAGTCACAGGATTGTGATTCAGGCACTTGGCAGCCGGCTCGCAATTATGATCGCAGCATCCTGTGATCACTGCCATTCGTGACCTTCGCTGACAGCTTTCGATAAGCGAAGTCAATGGGGAAGCTGGCAGGAGGTTGCAAATGGTGAGTACATGACTACAGGATGCTGCAATCCTATGGGATTTGCCTAATGACAGCAAAGGGAACTGGTGCAACTGCTGTTGTAAATCAATGTGGTCAGGTGACACCATATTTTATGACCATGTGGCTTAGTGGCAGAATGGCTGATCCCAATTACCATTATTAAACAAGGACTGTTAGAATGGATCAAGATAGATACATCTCTTAGTAAACTGGATTACACAATATTTAAAGAGGAGATCATGCAAAAACCCCAACAACAACCCAGTTCAATGCACTGAAGGCCTCACAGACACAAAATATGAAAAACTTAATTGCCTCAGCTTTGAGCAACAAATTAAGTAGATAACCCTTTCACATCACTATTGATTCAGAAGGATTTCAATATTTTTTCGTTCTCCAGCGCAATCTCTCGGTTACTTAAATACCAATATTCTTACCTCTCTTCTGACCAGAAGTTTATTTTCTGCTGAGCAGTCTGGGCAGCATCTGAAAGGCTGCCACCACACTGCTGATAACGCCTTTCTGGAGAAAGCTGTTGCCTGAGCTGTTCCAGCTCCCGCTCATACATTATCCGCTGCTCTTCCAAAGCACTACGTTTTTCTTCCAGATATTGTTTCTCCAACACCTGGACCACATTTTGCAATGGATCTAGACAGAAAGGAGTCCATGCCATTTTAGAACTTATTTCCAGTGGAAATGCTAATAATAATAATAATAATAATAATAATAATAATAATAATAATAATATATTCGACTTGTATGCCGCCCTTCTCCCTAAGGACTCAGGGCGGCTAACAATAAAACAAGACCAAATTTACATAAAACAAGCATTAAATATAACAAGTCCAAATAAATAACAATAAAACATTAAAACAATTAATTAAAATAATTAAAACAGTAAAAAATCCCACCCGGGTCATTCCAGGCCGGCCTGTTGAAATAACCAAGTCTTTAGGTCCCGGCGGAAGGAGCGGAGGTCAGGGGCCAAACGGAGATCCACGGGGAGATGGTTCCAGAGGGCGGGGATGCCCACGGAGAAGGCCCTAGCCCTGGGAACCGCCAGCCGACAATGTCTGACCGACGGAATCGCCAGGAGGCCCCTCCTGTGGGAGCGAACAGGACGATCGGCATGTGCTGATACTGGCAGGAGGCGTTCCCACAAGTACCCTGGACCCAAGCCAATTAGGGCCTTATAGATGGTTACTAGCACCTTGAAGCTAACCCGGAAGGCCACTGGCAGCCAATGCAGGTCGTGCAGGAGGGGTGTAACATGGGAGTATCAGGAGTAACATTATCGCTTTATGAAAATCCTCCTAGGCTTCACAACCTTGTGCACGGACCTGATTAAAATACTATCCCAATATGCGTTTTACATAGATTGGCTCTGTTACTTCTTAACATGGAACATTTTCACACATTCTTACAGCTACAATGTTTTAAGATGGAATAAAGGACATGACCCCCTCCAAAAAAGAAGTATATATTCTAGAAAAATGCACAAAGACTCAATTTCAAAGATAAACCCCATAAAACTTTCAGGAAATATATTTAGGTTCCATATATCAGAAAAATAACCTTGGGAAAAAATATTTCAAGTTTTCTATTTGAACATCTATTTACAGAAAATCACTACAATTATGGATTGTATTGATACAGAAAAAATGTATGTTTTTTGTTATATATCAAGACAACCCAGAAACCTGTCTATCCCTGTTTGATTTCAGCATCCCTGAACACCATTTTCTCACCATTGCTGTTTAGCATTTTCATTATAACTTCCATTTGTGCAAATTCATAGTTATAGTCTGGTTCTGAAGAAGCTTCACTGGCTGCATCTATATCCTGTTCTGCTTCATGTTCTTTTTCTTTTTCAGAGTCTTTAAAGCAATCTCGACGCTTTCTCTTAGGAAGATTAATTCTATATGAAAAATAAAAAGGTATAAAATTACCAACATGGTTTTAAAATAAACTTGTATGAAGGAATTGGGGACAGCAGGAACAAACATACTTGCTCCAAAACACAGGAAGCAAAATATGTGATTATAGTCCTTGATCATCCTATGAAATGTGAATACAAAAGTATACTGCTGGCTGCCATCAAGCCCTTGGAACGTCACTAAACGGTTGCTATGGAGGATCATTATGGAAGACAATCTTCAACTAGCAGGAAGCCAAGATGTATTATGGTTGAGATTTTTAGATCATGGATAATTACTCCCCAAGGAGGTATTCTGGGAGTAGCCTGGGAATAACAGAACAATTTATAGTTTCTTGTGAGTGAAGGATCCAGTTTGGAGCTGCTACCATAGAGATACCTGTATAAAGCAACAGCACCTAAGTTTTTTTGTGGGGATAATGACCATATTTAATCTTTGAAAGGGGGAAATTGAGTCAAACATTCTAAAAACCACTGTTTTATAGTGTCAGTCTTCCTAGTACCAATGGCAAATGTGATAAAATGTGATTTTTGTTTTTTTTAAGAATAAAACAATTTTCTATTATGAAAAATGATATTTGTTGCCCTTTACTATCAAGACTGTTTGTTATGGATATTGCTAAATATTAAAAGCTGATGCAAGTGATAACCAATCTAACTGAATTTAGATTAAATTAATTTCAAATTCTCTTCTATACAGTTGTCAGAGTTATGAAATTGCTTAAAAATATCAACTGGGCTGAATAAAATCCTTGAAATAGTTGCTGGAGCCTGTATGCCACTATCTCAAACTGAGAAAAACTAATTCTGAACTTTCAAATATAGTAACTTTTAAAGTAATGCTATTTGGAATTATCCTTTGCAAGCAAAATCATACATTTGTATATTATCTATATAAATAAGTTTAAGTAAGATCTTGACCTTGACTCTTGGTGGTTTCATGGACAAGTCCATGTTATTTTTCTTCACAGGAAAAATATGTGCTTTGCTGCTATCTTTTTCAGGGATGCTTTTTTGACTTCAAAGTCTGGCCTTTGGTATTCCTAGCAGTCCCTCATCAGTGCCAAGTACAATCCAGTTCACATCATGCTTAACTTTATGACATCAGAAAAGGGTTGGCTAGGTATTGCTGCCTAGTATTACAACGGAACTACTATGGAACATTAAACACAAATACCTAAAAAAGTGGTTGTTTCCCCATAAGATTCTATCTCCGTGCCACAGCTGAGTCACAGAACATACCAGTGTGCCATTTACGCATGATCTGAAAAATATAAGACATTTATAAGACTAAAATCACTCTTCACAGTCAAGTTCTCACACTCTGTTGTGGATATTACTTCAGCAAAGTCCAGTCTACCAGGGAATTATTCTAGTCTGTAAGATCAGGCAGGGTGAGTAAGCATTAGACATTTGCTACCTCTTTCTATGGGAGCAACAGAAAGCCTGGACATGTCTCTTCCCTCTTTTGTCCTTTAGTGAAAGAGTGCATAATCACTGCCTTTTTGGCTGTGAATTTGCCCTCATTCCCCAACAATCTGGGAAGAGTTCCAAATGTCCCCTTAGACAGGCTATATTTAGTAAGTGCTGGATTGACCAGCCGTTTCAAATCGCTGCTGGGTCACTATGATATTAAACTAAATTGATGCAGCTCACTGCTTGATAGGCTAAATACAATTATGTGGCCATTAAGTGTAATGGAATACAGAAGTGACAAATCTCACTGCTCTAGTGTCTTTGTAGGCTGCATGACCTCATCCAAGTGATTTGATTTGATGCTAGCTAGAGAAATATAGCATAGTTTAAATGGCATGTGAATAACTACACTCAACCCAGCAAGCTGTTGTAGCATGTATGGTGGAAGAAAAGAGAAAACTAAAAAGCTGAAAATCAGAAAACTGCTTAGCTCATCTAGTGAGCCACACATGGGGTGGAAATGAGTAGGCAAGGAGAACTTGCGTAGACTTTCTAGAAAATATCTTAACCAGGACGCCCCTGAACCTCAATATCTTTGCTCTTCTAAGCCACCCCAAAGTGAAGGCTGCAATGGAGTGGAGATAGGGATTTGTGCATGTGCTTATGGGGCAGAATTAGTGTGTGGATGTATAAATAAACAAGGGCAGTCCTGAAAGAAAAATGATTGACTCTTGCATGTACATGACTGGATGGAAGATATAAACTATGGCCTTACACACCCCATAATAGGAGACTTCTCCATTAGACCACCCATTGAAACAAGACCTATAAAGTTGTGGGAAGCTTGCACTACAGATGCTCCATCTAAATCTGATTGTTGATGGCTGATTATATGAAGTTCTACTCAGGTCTTATAATTACAACTAGAATTATCTGATGATGAGCAGCCCACATCAAAGGCTACCATTTTATCCCTTACTAATTTTTACTACTTATATCTTTCTGTATATTACAACATTTTGCAAACTAATAAGACAGAATTTTTTATAGTTTGTATATTCCAGTTTTGGGAACATATTAATAGGTTACCCTTTTTTTAAACTTAATACAAACATGAATGAAATAAAAATAGTAACTTTGTATTCAGTGTTAAAATCATCAAGGATTTAATTAAGACTTCAATTCTTCCTGACAGAAACATATTTGCTGCAGTACATCCCTGCTGTAAAAAAAATGGGGAAATAGCCAATGCAGTGCACGTATTTAAGTAACTGGGTCACAGACTGTTTATTACAAGCCAACTGCAGAAACCTAGTTTAAATCTCCTTAATGAGACATTTACTTAAATCACTTCAAAAGTAACATGAATGAATGCAGTTATTCTGTGAAAGTTTATTCCCTATATAAGCCAAAAGAAGCAAAATATACCTTTTATTATCAGTTTGGAATATAATTTAAAAGAAGTAGTTTTTGTATAACATTCCACTCTGCTCATAAACAGAGGCACATAAACCAGGAAAATAATTAATTTTCCATCTCAATTTTCTCAAGCAGATGATATTTAGGCATAATTTCTTTGTTTTGTGGCTGACAATATAAATAATCCTCAGTACTTCAACTGTAAAAAAAAGCCTCATTTTAAATTCATTTTCCAATCATTAAGAACTTAATTGCTTTTTCCACAAGAATCAACAATGAACTGACTCAATTGATTGCCATTGTAACTCTGTAACGTAGTTTGTGCTTATTTAGAAATCTTGGATGAAACACAAATTAAATAAAGTTTATTTATTTATACATTTTTTCCAGTGACATGCATCTTTATTGTTGCCAGTCAAAATGACTAATTCTTCACAATGCAACTATATCATAACACTGAATTCCATCTGTTTGGAATATTTTTGTTGTTAAGCCTTGAACTTTCATGGTAACACATTCAGGTCTTACACAAAACCACAGCGAAACTAATTTCTGAATATTCACATGTTTCCAAACAGCTGGCCTTCCCCAATCAAAGAGTAAGAATATTTGTGTAAAATCTCTCTAAAGCAATTATACTAACTAAAATCTTACTGAAAAATACTTTCCTGCTTTGTTTTTGGCTTTAAAAAGTGTCAAAAGTGTAACGAATGATATATGTGTAGGTGAACACAAATCAGCACTTAATCCCAAAATTACCGATACTAATATCTGCATGATGTGAAATAAGGAGGGCTCTTAACCTCAAAACAACTTGGAACCATAAGGCACAAACTTTGCACGCTTTCAAGTTTTTCTGAGGGAAGAAGTCAGGAACAGAAATTAGTACTAGCTAAGATAAATTGTAACTTTCAAAGATTAGGTAAGTTTACAGAGTCTTCCTCTCTTTGTTAATGCAAGGTCATTTTGTTTAAATTACAAAGGCTCCCAATTTTACAGATGCCCTTACCTTGCATTTTCTTTTGGTGAGAGAGAAACTTCTCCATCTAGTGCAATGTCTATCTCACAATGTTCTGGTTGAATTCCTATCCCAAATAGCTGTATGTCCTGTGAGGTATCCGCACCAACCCTAGTGTGGTCCTGATTAAGACAAATAAAGTGAAAATAAAATCTGCTGCTTCTATCATCCTAGATAAAGATTTATAAATTACAATGCATGTGCAATCTAATCCAAGCTCAAAATGTTTATATTTACTGTAAAATGTGAAATGAGTGATATTGCATCTTTCTACGAACACCTTTAATCTTCTCTATTTAGTTTGTCCATGCCTCATGTATACTGAGAGGACATATGTCAGAAAGAGCTATTTTGAAATCTTTCACATGAGGAAGCTTCATATGCTAGCCTGTCACAAGGGTTTCATTAAACACTGATTAGTGTAT
This sequence comes from Naja naja, assembly GCA_009733165.1. NCBI lineage: Eukaryota > Metazoa > Chordata > Lepidosauria > Squamata > Elapidae > Naja > Naja naja. The sequence goes on from CM019150.1 coordinate 153,067,766, forward strand.
GGCTAGATGACTTTCAAAATATAGGTAGTCCTTGATTTATAACAATTTGTTTAGTGACTGTTCCAAATTACAATTGCATCGAAAAAGTGACTTTCGACTGTTTTTCACATTTACCACCTCTGCAGTATCCCCACGGTCATGCAACCAAAATTTGGATGCTTACAACCAGTTCATATTTATGCTGGTGGCAGTGCCCCAGGGTCATATGATCACTTCTGACAAGCAAAGTCAATGGGGAAGTCAGGTTCACTTAATAACCATTTACTAACTTAACAATTGCAGTAGCAACCGTGGCAAGAAGGATCGTAAAATAGAAGAAAACTCTCTTTAAAAATGTCTTGCTTAGCGACATAAATTTGGGCTCAATTATGGTCTTAAGTCAAGGAACACCTGTAAAAGATTTACTGGGTGCAGTAGACATAGTAATCTTCCTTTTTTTTCCAAATCCTGTTTGACAAACTTCAATAAAAGGAAGCTTTAAAGAACTTGTAAGTGTGGATTATTGTTTTTTTACCTTTAAATAATAAAGCAACAATTCATTGAGTGCAGGATCTGCATTTAAATTCACCAGATAACATTTGTCTTCTCCCATCTTGATGCCCGAAGATTCAAGAGAAATGCCCATGCTCTCTAATTGCTTTTGTCTTTCCTGTAAAATTCATAGAAAGTTTGAAGTAATAGCTGTTAATTATCTTCACAACAATGAAATTAAATATTATAAACTGTGTCCCAAAAAATCACAAGTAGAAGAAATATACATGCTAATACTTCTCTATAAAGACTTATGCTACAGTTTATACCATTCAGTGTTGGGTATTGAGTAAGATACTGTATTAATTTGCCATTCGAGCAGAACAATTTTTGGTATAGTATTCAATTATCACACACACACACACACAATTTCGCTATGAGCAGAATCACTGTTCTTCAAAGTCAGTAATAGAGAAGGAAAGCAAATGTATAGAAACTAAAAATGCTCAGCTTTCCTTGAAGAACTCAGGCCCACAGATACTAATTTAATACAATGTAGAATAAACAGTTGCATTTTTCTGTTATAATGAGAAATACTTGCCTTCCAAATGCTGTGATTACCTACAGCAGGGGTGTCAAACTCAAGGCCCTCAGGGTGCTTAAATCTGGCCCATGGGGCTGGCCTGGAAATATGAAAGGAATGGCCCATGATGCCTCTGCCAGCCAAAATGGGTTGCAGGGGTGCAGGGGCCGTTTTCAGCCTCCATGGCCTCTTGCAGCACTGTCAGCCAAAAATGGGCCTCGTGGAGGCCTTACAAGGCCCTTGTGTGGCCTGTTTTTGTCCTCCCCGGCCTCCAGCAGCACTCAGCTGGCCAAAAATGGATTAAGGTTAGGGTTATGGCAGGGTGCTGCAGGAGGCATCTGTCGCTTCTCCCCCCTGCCCCATCCCCACCAGCCCACGGAGAACTACAATGCTCATCTGGCCCTCGAAGAAATGCAGTTTGACACCCATGACCTACAGCATATATAAGACTCAAAGCCTCTTCAACCCCAGCACTGTGTATTGGCTCTATAACATTATTACAAAAATTAAAAATATGTTGCACCTGGAACATGTTTAGGAATACAAATTTAGTCCATCTCAATTAAGTACTAAATGTATAATACCTGTGCAATTTCTTCAGTTTTTCTTAATTTCTCTTCCCAGGTAATGGTGAGTTCTTTTATTAGTTTTTCAGATTCCTCCAATTTTTCCTTTAATTCTGGTGCTTTCATAGACTTTAATATTCAAAATACACCTGTTAACAGCTTTCTCAAAATTCCAGAGTGGTTTATACAAAATATTTCCATTTCAAAATTATAATTAAATAAATTGGAAAACAGAGCACAGATCAAATCACTCTCTTGGGGTATCTTTATAAACTGCAAACATTACTCTTCGTTCTCCTTCATAGAACCATAGAATGAAAACTGAGTTATATTTCCCTCTGCCCTTTCCATCAGAACCTCAAAACAGCAACCTTTAACAAAACCTTTTTCTGATACAAAGTTTACAGAAAACCCCAAATAATTAATCTTATCTAAATGAAGTTCAGAATGCAAATGCATTTTGTCCCTTTTTCTTATTTACATTTTACTCATTTTATAAATATTACTGAATAAAACAAAAACTTTATCTGCTTTACCTCTGCCTGAGATAGCTGCTCTTTTAGCTTCTCTACTTCTTCCCGTAGTTCTCGGATAACCCTAGCATTGGGATCCTCATTCACTATAGCATGATTTACTATCCTTTTAGCTCTATCTGCATATCTCAATGTAGACAATGTTTCTTCATAATTATCAGCTGCTGGACTGATTGTAGCTATCATGGCTGTTTGGCTATTTCCTCCCAAGTTGTCCTAAAACGTTTATTAGGGAATAGATAAAATGTGTAAAACAAAATTATTCTTATGCCTGAAATATATTATTTCTTCTTAACAGGTACCATTTTAAAATCTATTTCAATTGTAATTCATCTGCTCACCCTTAGACTTTTTTAACATTCAGCATTAGAAATGACTATGTAGAAATTAGAATGACAAGTTTTGTTGCAAAGGTCATAAAGGAAAAACACAAACCCCCAGAAGAGATCTTATTGCAGTATTGCTCATTTTTACTAAATATGCTACAGTTTGTATACCTATGTGCAAGGTTATTTGAGGGCAATAAATGATATATTCATTTTGAAATAGAAGTAGAATATGGCTGTTCTTTTCCTATATTTTACCTTCAGAAGCCAAGTGAGTACAGAATCTCGGTAAGGCACAAATTTATTTTTCCCCTTTCCTGCTGCTTGGTCTGCAAGTGATGAAATAACCAAACCTAATGTTGAAAGGGACCTATGAAAATAGCAAACATGATCAGTTTGAGCATGTGACCTATGATTCAGAAAGATGTATACAATTAACAATGCCTTATTTTTTTAAAAAAACCAGGCTGTACAATATGTAATAAACTTTTTGAACAGGAACAGGAATCTGTAGAAGATGACATTATACATGCATGCAAGTTTAAAACTTCTTTGTAACAAAAATAATTATCCAAACAAATCTATTTTAGGATCAATTATTTAAAGACTTTGAATGTAGTAATGTTATGAATTATTGACAAATGATTAGTTTGATATAGTGTGATGTCCAATACTGTTTATTTGTAATTTAAAATTGCTTCATATAGCATGCATACAGTAAGAAAAAAATCCTGTGCAGTATAACAACATCAGTCACATTAACAAAATTCACATTTTGTTCTCTTTTTTTGCCCAGCTAAAACTTTGCTATATGTAATGTAAAGTTAAACAACACTAATACATTCCTGTATACATAAGTGTGTCATAGAACAGAGGAAAGGACACATCATACACTGGAATGCATATCCTTTTAAATACATATGGAAAGCATTAGTATTTGTGATTCTTGAACTAGTTCCGACTTTTTGAGGGAGGGAATTGGAACAATGACAGAGAATTAAAACAACAAGGTATCTTAGGGTATCATGAGAGATACTGCACAATTAACAAATCCCTGGGTCTGGAATGCCATCCACCCGAGAATCCTTAAGGGAGAGAATTAAGAAATGGATAAACAGTGATCTGTCAAAGTCCCTAGATTATAACAAAATGCTTAGAACAGTATTAGTGGATGTTCAAGTCCAAACCTCTTAAAGTTGCTAAGGCTGAGAAACATGGCTCTAGAATGCCACTGAGAGAAGATGAAGAATACATGAAGAATGAATCTGACCAAGCATTGATAAGAACCTTTCTTAAGGCTTACTTTGTGACCATATGGGTGGCAAAAAGTAAATATTGTTCCACTCTTATCGTGTCCATAGAGAGCTAACAACAGGCTCTGTTTAGAGTGACCAAAGAAAGTGACCATGAAAGTGAGGGATCCTGGAAGTATGCCTTCTCCATCATATTGCCTGCCCTATAGACATCATTTCCCCTGTGATCTGGATGGCCCTCTCTCCCCTGTGGATCTTTTGCAAAGTCTTAAGACCTAGTTGTCTCCCCCATGCCTTGGACCAGGATGTTAATTAAACCTGGTTTTATGATTTAGATCTGAGGAGGGGTGGATGATTCATAACTCAATGAATTGCGTCAATTAAAGTTATTTATTTTTGTTGCGTCAATTAAAGTTATTTATTTTTGTTGCTACTGCTGTTAAATTAATATATTTGATTCAATCTGGGTCGGTCACCAGGACCAGAGGTTCTGTCTTCCAAGCTTTTGGACTTATCCTCAGGGATCTTCACTCTATCAGAGTCTCTCTAGCACACTCTGCTAGAGAGAAGTTCCCTAAAGTTGGGCTTCAGCACGGGTCTGATAGCTTGGAAGACAAAACCTCTGGTCCCGTTGACTGACCCAGATTGGATCCTGCAACATTATTCTGGGACACCTTCACTTTCACCTATATTCACCTTCAGTTGTATTATATTTTAGGTGGGAATCAATATTCATATAAAACCATATGGAAAATTCTCTGTTTCTCAAAATATTAGGCTCAGAAATCAACTAATAAAATTGACTGAGGAGGGAGAATGAACTCACCACCCAGAGTGAGCAGGCATTACTCCTTTCCTCCTGGGATCTAGTGCTTTGGGGCTGCCTAGGAAGGAAAGTTAAAAAGCCACAACCCCTCCTTAATTGGGAGACTCTGTATATAAAATGGATCAGATGAATCAGGCATGTGTGTGGGTGTGGAAAAAAGAAGTCAAGCCAGGAAGACAGCAGAGAAGTGGGGAAAAAGCACTGAGCCAAGCAACTCAGCGGCAGACCCCAGATAAGGAAACAAAACTGCAAGTCCTGATGCCCCAAGACCTGCCGGGAGACAGAGGGGAAAGATGGGAGAAGGAAAAGTGACCAGAATCTGCAAAAGAAACAGCCCAAAGTAAGCCCACTAGGTGCAGCAGCCTGGCAGGGGGCTCCACAAATCAGCTCCAGAAAGTAAGGATTCTGAGGGAATTGGGGGTGTGGAGAAAAAACAGCACACATTCTGCTATTCCCTGAAGATGGTCTCCAGACTGAGTCTATAGACTTGGAAGACGAAATCTCTGATCGCAGTGACCGACCCAGACAGAAAACTATTTGTAAGTCTATAATGGAGTGGAAAGGATCTTCAAATGACCCTGAGACAAGAGCTGGGGAAAAGGGAAATATTTCAACAGGTAGGAAATGGTTAAGGCAGAAAAATGTATTGCTACAAACATAGAGACAGTATGCAGAGATTAAAAACAATAGTTGTAATAGTTAGGAAAATAGAAACAAGCATAGAATTAGCATTAAGAGTAGAAGAAAGATATAATAGTTTAATTTGATATAAAGCAGCTTTTGTGGGGGGCAGAACCCAAACTTAGTCTTTGTGCCAGTGATCTGTACCAGATTAAGAAAACCCTGACTGGAATCAATTTAAAACAGGAAAAAATGTTTTGCCTGTCATACAGCATATAATCAGCCTGTGGTGTTAAAGAAAACCTGGTAATAGTCATTTTTAAACGGGACTGGAAAATGCGCAAGTATACTGAGGGCTATCATTTCTGAAACCTCAACTTTATCTTCAGTTGAGAAATAGTAGTAGACCTCAAATATCAGCTAGAGTGGGAGCAGACCTAGAGAACAGCATACATTCACCTATTGCTTATGAGCCTCCCAAAGAAACAAAATACTATGATAGCTAAAAATAGCCTTAGGCCAGTGGTGGCTAAGCTTTGGGGCTCGTGCCGATAATTGTGTGCGTGCTCGCATGCGCATGCTCGTGTGCCATCAACCAGAAGGCAATGTGCACCACCCCCCATGCGTGCGACCTATGCACAGCATATCTCTGCGCATGCTCATGTGACCCCCACACCATGCATTTCTGTGCATGCGCGCACATGCCCCCGCATGCACCGCACCCAAACGTGCGCACCAGATACCCGACAATCAGCTGGCGGGTGGGTGGCGCACGTGCATGTGCAGTAGGCTTGCTCTGGGCAATGTCTCGCATGCCGGCAGTAATGGCTCTGCGTGCCACTTCTGGCACACGTGCCATAGGTTCGCCACCACGCCTTAAGCTAATCCATGAGGGTTATGATTATATCCTTAGAATTAAATGAATACTAAGATCTGCTGTAAACATTTGATAATTCAAATTTAATTATTGTGGCTGACCAGAAGTATTTTCAGGTTAGATTAAAGGATAATTATGGGAAAAGGCCTTTATAAAGACTGTCTCATCTTGCAAAAAAATAAAAAGAATTGTCATAAAATCAAAATTTAAATCAAGATATACATAAGCCATTTAGAAATTCAAGGAGGCCTTTTGGCAAATGCTACACTTCACAATGCAACATTCTAATCTTATGTAGTATAAAATTGCTTACCTGGAAAAAAAACCCATGGGCTCACTGGGGCTTATTTTTAAATAATTATACACAGAATTATACTGTGGATACATAGGCTTGATCAAATTACTGCAAAATGCCTGTAATAATGGCAGAAGCTGCAAGCCTGATTAAAAACTTAATACTGATCAAAATGTTGGACAGTACTGATTCAGATAAAATGCATCATCACAACAAACCCAGACAAGAAGGTGAGAGGCTTTCATACAAGACAGGGCTGAAGAAACAGAAAACATGATCTGTGGCTATTTTCAAATTCTGCAAATCTAAATGTATGGTAACACTGCTTGAAAAAAAATGAATTAAGAGGAAATAGGCACGTGCATTCAAATATATAATAAAATAGGTCTGCTAAAAAGCATGTAAGAAATAATTATTTTATAGGCCATCCTTTGTTTCATTAAAAAAGACCACAGTACAAATAGCTTTAGTGGAAGCAAATAAGATAGTTTTAAGGCAAATAAGGCAGTTTCTGGATCAGAATCTTTTCTTTTGAAAAAAATTAGTTAAAACTTGTTTCTTTCATTTACTTGTTTCTGAAAAGTACATTAATTATGTGAAGGAGCCCTTCAGTTACGATTCTTCCCATTTATTTAATAGCTATACATTTTGAAAACATGACCCTGTATTCAGTTAATTATTTTTATATTTTGTAATTGTATTTTAAAACCCCACAGAAAGAATAGTTTGAAAAACTTTGTATTCAGAAATCTAATTTCTCCTTGTTGCCAGGGGTGGGCTGCTACGGGTTTACCCGGGTTCGGGCAGACCCATTGATAACCTTAATGCTGGTTCGGTGAACCGCCAAATCCCACCCCTGGCTGGCCGCCTCCCACCCCCCCAGGAATCTCCACATGGCCCATTTTGGATGCGAGGTAAGTGCAGGGCCCACGCAGAGGCTCAGGGAGGGGGAAAATGGGCCTCCCAGAAGTTCCGGAAGTGGGCCTGTTTCTGGCCTCCAGAGGGCCTCCGGAGCCCAGGGGAGCAGTTTTCACCCTCAGAGGCTTGAGGAAAGCAAAAACGCCCCCTCCCCTGTGCTGTGATGCAGGAGGCCAACTAGGCCACGGCCACCATGGCCATGCCCATCAGCAACCGGGCAGAGAACCCGTTGCTGAAATTTTTGAAGCCCACCCCTGCTTGTTGCCATACCAAAAACTGCTTGGGTTGATTTCAGTGAATTTGTTTCAAGGCAGAAGATCCTGTTTAAATTACATTTCTAGCTCATCAATAGAAAATAAATGCAGAAAAAAAATTAAGACATCCAAGACATAAAAACACAATTAGCATGTAGCAAAATGACCAGAAACTTGATTTGAAAAGGCCTTCCTATAAATGCAGCTAGAACCAATTTACTTTGATAATATAGTTTCATCAGTGCCTTACTTATTTATGTTGCTGCCTTCCTTTAAACGTTCTCCTGCAGCTCCTGTTTTAGATACTCTCTCACTACCAGCCAGATCAACCAGGCTAACTTTGCTTACTTTCTCTCCAGAGTTCTAAGCAGGAAAAAAAGAAAGAAAAAAAGCTGAAGCTTTATTAATGGACATTGAGATTTACAGAAGAACTAAAAAGTGACAATACACGTGTACATCCATAGTACCTCACTGATCACATCCAGCAATGAGAAATTTCACTGCTGAAATTTGATGGCCAAATGGCTGACTAGTTTTTTTTCAACATAAGGCTATGAATAGGACAGGAAAACCTTTAGAGAGAAACCACCATTATTATTCTTAACTTTTCCAACAAAATGGGATACTATTCAGTCATTTGACCATCTAAAAAGCTGAGCCTGTGTAATTTCAGCTTATTTCTTCTGTGCCTTTAAAAAAAACATGGGTGACAAGATTTGGTCCGCCCTTCTATTGTCATAAATTGATACCTCCCAAGGTTTGCTATCATCTTGAGAGGCCAACATATGGGAAATACTCACTTTTTACATGGTATAAATATTGTTACTGAATTTATCATTACAGCACAACAAAAGTTCACATATTTTTAATTTTCTTCATATTCAAATTACATTTTAGCACAGAACATTACTACACTATGTATAAAAGTTACAAACTACAAATTAATTATTTCTATACTACATTTGAAGACAAGGTTAATGGAGATATACAAGTATTTGTTTATTGATCATTCGAACTTACACTGATACTAAAAAAGTGACTTATCACCAGCTTTCACACTTACAACCATTGTATCATTAGGATTCTAAACAGGTGAACACATTTCTTTTACTTGTTCATAAAATTTGCATGATACGTTAATCACAAGAGGCAAGATTAAGTTGTCCTTCAATCTAGACAGTATGCAACAAAGCTGAGTTTTCCTTTGCTGACCTCACTCCCTTACCACTAAATACCTAAGGCAGGGATAGCAAATTTATGAAATGCATATCACAGGTGACATGCCACACCATGTCTGGTGACATGCCAGGCCTCCAGACCCTCTGAAGCTCATCTGAGACGGCCTTTCTCTTGCACAGCCTCTGAGGCATCTGAAAATCATGCAAGGATTCTCACACGATTTTCTGAGGTTGCAGAAGCCTTGCAGGGCTCCATCCTGTGACTTTTGAGGGTTCAGAGACTGAAGAGGAGAGTCTGGAGAAGCGATCCTGAAAGTCTCTTTTGGCCAAGATGCAGGTGGTAATATGACATGCCAGAAGTCAAGGTAAGCATTTTCTGAATTTCTGATACATAGTCCAAAAGGTTTCCCATCACAGACCTAAGGTATGATTATTGACCAACTCTTCAATAAATTATTTATGTAAAGTTCCAGATTACAGAATTGCACCCATTTTTGTTTAGTTGCATAGGCACACATTGAAAAGTTATATCAAATAAATGTGGTTAAGTGTCATACTGGATCTTTATAATTCAATATTTATTTTGATATTTAATGCAAAATAAACTGTAGTATGCATTAGAAATCTTACAATATTAGAGACTCAATGTCTTCTTTGGCTGAATTTAACTGTCAAAGCATTTTAATTTTAAAACTGTTTTATCACCTAGTGTCACTTTAGCCCTTTATTCCAGATTAAAAAAATAATCTTTATACCTACAACAGTAGAAATTTCAGTGGACATACATTCATGTTTTACATTGTTATTTATACAATTTTCGGGAAATACCACTGAAAACAACTGGATAAGGTTTAAATTTTTCAATATATTACTCAAATAATAACATGATTTTATGTTCAATTCACTTACACCAGACTGCAGATCATAAAGTGTTTGAGTGATGATAATATTAAATACAGCATGAGAACGGCTGCTTTCTTCATTCATGTTGGTTGCTGCAACCGTCCGGGATTTATTTCCCTCTGACATTAGTGATTCTATATCCTGATGAATAACATAACACATTGCACATAATGTAACACATTGCACATAACAATTTCCTTTTTCAAGTTGCAGCATTTTCAATTTATATAAACCTATCATTTTAGATGTAAATAAACAAATACAACTTAAAACATTATATGCATATTATATGTGTATTTTTTCACTCTTATGGAACTCTTTTCCACTCTACATTTACTAAAGTTCCATCTAAAGCATGGTTAAGATCTATTCTCTGAGGTTGCTGTTCAAAGTAAGAGATAATGCTATTTTCATGATTGTAAATACAATTTTATGCTGTTTTGCTTACTGGAAAGAGAGAGTTGTGTTACTTGCCCTAGGCCCTTATAATGTGATATCTAAATAAATTTAAACTCACAACACTTTTGCCTGTCTTTAACTGAACCTATAAATCATCTCCAAGTGCATATTCCAAAGCAGATCAAAGAGGCCGACACAAATCCATTCCATCATTTCAGATGAAAATAATGTGTCATCCCACTTACATTAATCTTAACTTCATTTAATTGGCTCAAAGTTATTGCAACTATAGACATTTTTGTTTTTACAAGTATAAAATAAAAACTCAGTTATACATATATATACATATATATATATGTAGGGCTTGATGTATTCGGGTCTTATCCCGTGTAAGATTGAGAGTATCTTGGTGATGTTTCGACGAGATCCCACTCGCTATCTTCAGGCTGGTGTCTTCGGCTTTGTGCTTGTGCCATATTGTGCTTGTGCCATATTGTGTATATTGTGCCATATATATATGATTTATATATATATATAATTGTTTAATATTTGATATACCTAATTCAAAATGTACCTCCAAAATAGCTTAGTCAACTGAAAATGAATAAATTAATATAAATTTTAAAAAAAATTTAAAAACTGTTTAGTTATCAGAACATCTAAAATGTATTAGTGGCTAATGTGTTTTAAATACTCATTACTGTAAATAACTTATATAACTTATATTTTTCTTCTAATGCACATTTTCCTTGTCTGTTTTTTTAATAAATATGTTTAACACATGCATATTTTTTATGTGAGTGAATCTGTCTTACCACAAATAACTTTCTTACATATACTGTCCTTATATAAATTAGCCCCCATGCTTCTTTTCTCACCCTGCAGTACAAGCACAGAAGTGCAAACTCATTCTTCAACCCAGGAATACCGTTATATTGACCAAATTCTTACACTTTACTTACTTCAAAGCAAGTAACAGCTAGTTGAGACAAACCATCTACATATGGACCCAAAACTTTATGCTCACGAACTTTGAGGGATTGCCGACTCCTTTGAGACAAAAATATTGTTAGAATTTAAACTTTGTTAGGAAAACGAATTAGTAAAATTAACTCATTATAGGCAATGAACATATAAACTTGTTCTCAAAAGGAAAATTCATGTATCAGAAATATAAAGATTTTTATTTAAAATGTTTTCATATCTACACTGTAATAAGGCAGGAAACAGAAAACAAAACAATAAAATTAACACCCTCCTTGAAAAAAATCTGGTTCCTTTACAAATTTTTTAAAGTACTAAATAACCTAACATCTCCATAAATGTTTTTTAATCCCATTGTTCCATTAAAATTGGCATCTGTATACTCTTTTTTAAGACAAAATCTTACAACTAGCAGCTTTAATAAACACTACTCACTAGAGACTCTTGACAATTCTGCTTGAGTAACTATAGCTCTCTGTAATGAACAGGATGAGGCTTACAGTACACATCCCAGCAGCAGAGATGTGACTTCAAACTAGTTTCTCCAATTTAGATAAAGTGGTGGTAGAGTGCAACAAATGGAAATGCTGTCAGTTAAGAAAACAGTTCCCATTCTTGTCCATATACATTTTCCTCATTAAGAACAGTTAAGTTTAAAGATGGAGTGACACAGCCGTGATGTGTAATTGAATCTCAAATTAAAAAGGAATTCTTTTTTTGAATCTACCACAGCAACTAGCAGGGTAAACAAATATTATCATTGTTATTCTTACATACTATTATAAGAAAACAATGCAAAATGCAAACTATAAAGCAAAACTAAAAAATATGTACCACAGTTCCCCACATATACTATACGTCTAGAATTAAAAAGGGTTGGGGGGTAACTCACCCTTTAGGGTCAAGTAGATCTCTGACCTTTTCATTATAGATTTCCATATAGGACACCTCCACTTTAAAAGTGTGTGAATCATTTTGTTCTAAAGTGATTCTCTGAAATAAAGCACAGCAGAGGCGCGGGATCAGACCCAACTGCTCCGCATTTCCCATCATTGAGAAGGATTTTCCTGAGCCTAAAAGAGGAATATAAAGATGCATTTTACATTTAAAAATGGAAAAGTTATCAATTGATGTCTCTTTCGAAAATGATAAGTAACAAATAATAAACAGTATAAATTGTACCATCTCAGGAAAAACGTGTGAGTTAAGGAGGTAGCATAGAACAAAGTAGCATTTCCCAAGAATGCATGTTAGCTACAGAGGGAAGATTTACAAACTCAGGAAAAAAATGGCTGCTTTAAGGTGTTCCCAAAAGATGCTACATGTAAGTCCACACATACTCACAATCACATTTTACCTTTCAGTTCCAGATCTCCACATAACCCTGTCAAATAGTTTTTCTTAGTACCCAACAGAAAAATCAGAAACAATGCAAAAGTATGCCCCAAGGCTCAGCTCTGACCGCTCACTTAGAAAATACCATGCCTGATTGTATTGAAAGCCTCCAAGAGTTCTAAAAGAGCACCCGCCCATCCCCACCTTTTGGGTAACAGGGACTAGTTTCATGGAGAGATATTTTTCAGCAGATTGGAGGGAGTGGGGTTTCGCATGCTGCCTGCATCCAATGGGGCTTCACTTATTTGTGTGGCCCGTTTCTGGCATACCATGGCCTGGTGCCAGTCCATGGCCTGGTTGGGGACCCATTCTAGAGAATCACCAAGGTTAAAGCAAGATAACAATAGGAAAACAGGTTAAGAAATCCAGAAAAAAAAGCCCAGACCGAAAATAATTCAAGAGAGGACAGGGTCTTTCAGTTTATATATAAAAAAGCCATATTAAAGCAAAATGGTGAGGAGGGAGGATGACATTATTGGACCTAAGCCAAGTCCTGACCTTAAGGAGAGTTCACACAGTGAAGAAGACACTGGTGAGTGGTTCATCTTTCCCAGAAGATGGTGATAACATATCCGCAAAATATATCATTTCCATTTGGAACTTATAAATACAACTCTTACCTGTTTGTCCGTATGCAAAAATGCAAGCATTATATCCCTGAAAGGCTTTCTCAAGAATTCCTTCTCCAAGGCACTTAAACACAACTTGTTGATCTACAATACAGAAAATAAAGGAAATAACTTGAGATGGAATTGTCTATGCCGTAATGCACTTTGCCCCCTCTGTATCAGTCACATCATTCATGGAGCTACCATTGTTGCTTTTTACTGATAGCAATTCTAACTTTGGAACACATTGGTTCATATTTATGACAGTTGCAGTGTTCCAAGTAATATGATTGCGTTTTGCAACCTTATGACAAGCAAAATCAATGGCGAATCCAGATTCACTTAACAACTGTGTTACTAATTTAATAACTGCAGTGATTCATTAAATAACTGAAGGAAGGAAGGTCCTAAAATGGGACAAAACTCTGTCTCATTTAGCAACATAAACTTTGGGCTCAATTGTGGTCGTACCATGAGGACTAACCTGTCAAAAAAGTCAAGAACTCTCTGTAGTTCTACGCTGCCTATCTCATCTAAGTGACTTAGATTCTACTGAGCCATAATTTAGTTTGTTTTTAGTTTTTACTGATGTGTACATGTCAGAGAATCAACCATAGCCTCTTGCTGCTCTATTGGCTGAAGTTGGTATGTTCCCACCGGCTGATGGAAAGAAAAGGATAGAACCCATGCTGTCCCTGCTTAATAAGGCTAAAGATAGCAGAGGGAAATGTGGCAGAAAGCTTGGGCTAGCCTAGTGATATATGGAAGGAGCAAATAGAGATAGCTCATGATTAGCACGACTACAAATAATGCAGTATACAATTTAGCGTGAATTGTAAATTGATACCAGTTCATTTAATAGAATCCAAAATTTAGTTAATGCAAAGCTAGCACGTGAGTTGTTGCAACTGAGGATTTAAATGGCAATTTGTTAGAATTGATCCTTGGCTGAGAGTGTGTGGCCAAGGATTGGAAGGCTGCTAGGACTTAACAGATCATCTTGCAACCTTCCCTGCGGGCTTCTCTAATGACTTTGCTTTGCCAGCAGGGACGGTCACAAATGGCAATCACATAACCACAGGATACTGCAACCATTGTAAGTATAAGCCAGTTGCCAAGCTCCCAAATCACACTTATATGATTGTGCCAGCATTGCAATGAATGAAACTCAAAGAAACAGTTTATCACTCATTCAGCACCACTACAATTTTGAACAGCTGCTGAGCAAATGGTCAGTAAATGAGGATTACCTGTACAGCCCTAATATATTAACACAAATACCGTAACAATTGAGAAAGCAAAAAAAAAACCAATGTTTTATGTTATACAGGAATGGAGAAGAAATTTTTGAATCAGCTAAAGATAGTAGTAATGAAAAATCATACCTGCATATTTGGCAGTGTTTGATTCATCCATAGACCAGAAACAGTAATCAAAGGCAAATACCTGTGGGTAAATATAGCTTATATTACTATTTGCACTAATATGAACTTCAAACCATGTTTTTAAAAGTTTAAAAAGTTAATTAAGCTTACATACTTAGTTCTTAGTTTCCCTCTGATTATTTCAACTAATTTCTTATCAAAAATAAGACACTTAAAATCCAGTCTGATATGCTTATCCTTTATTTCTAGTGAAGATTTCATTCGAGTCCTATACTCTTCACTAAATAGCTACAGTGTTTAGGGCAGTAATGATAAAGTCCTGGCGGACTTTAGACTCTGGTTCTAGTCCATCTTCAACCATGAAAACTCACTGGGTATTTTTGACCTGGTCATTTTCTCAGAGCTCAACCCATGCCCCACAGAACTTTTGCCATATGGGTTTAGAAGAGGAGAAGTATGCTCCCCCCCCCTTGCTTCCTGCAAAGCAGCCTGATGTTTTACATGACAATGCCCATCTGGATTGGCAACCCTGATCCATGCTGAGGGACAAGTAGGTTTGGAAGTCAAGATAGTTGGATTCTAGCTGGCATCTAACTAAAAGTACTTTTACATAGTTAACAATGTATAGTTCAGTACAAAAAGATTTGGCAGAAGAGGCTAAATAAGGAGGTTGATAGGAACACATCTGAATACAGGTAGTCCTCAACTTATGAGCAAAAACTGAACCTTGATTGTTGAGCAAAATGGTCATTAAGCTAGATGTCCACGTGACTGCTTTGCTCAATGACTGCAATTATGACACTCCTGGTTGTGGTCATTAAGCAACATCCCAGATTGATAAGAGGATGGAGTTAAAGTGTTGCCTGCTGAATTCAGCATGAACGGAAGAGAACTGCTCTGGCAGGTTTAGGGAACAGAGCTTGGGCCTTCAGGATTTGAGCTCCATTTTGCATTCTGTTTGAATAGTTGTACTCCCCTCTATTATATAGTATATTAGTTATAATTTAATCTTCAATTCAAATTTAAATTACTGTACATTTTCATAGAAAATAATATGAACATGATTCCTGCTATCTTAGCCCTACTAGAAGTTAGTATGAATACAGTTGTATGTGAAAGTTTAGGTACCCAGCCACTAATAAAAACTATGTACTTCAACAAATTCATAAGTGAACAGATACTTTTTATATGCAACTGTGTGCAGATTCCAGAAATGAGAATTGGATAC
Source organism: Naja naja (assembly GCA_009733165.1). Classification (NCBI taxonomy): domain Eukaryota; kingdom Metazoa; phylum Chordata; class Lepidosauria; order Squamata; family Elapidae; genus Naja; species Naja naja. The sequence goes on from CM019150.1 coordinate 153,083,369, forward strand.
AACAAGCAAACTTTAGGATCCTTTAAATTTATATCTTACACCATCTCTTTTTGTAGAAACAAGAGTTTCCAAACTTTTATAAAAATCTTTCTGTGCCTAATTTTGCCATTTTTCCCACTCTTACTTGCAGAAAAGATTCTTAGTACTCCTGGTATATACTGTGTGTCTAAAATCTTCCTATAAATCTCCAAAATATTCATGTCTGTGGCCTCTGAGATGCATTCCAAAACTATTATTAAGGTTTTCAGAGAAATATAATCTTAAAATTTGTACTATATGAGATTGTCTCAGATTTTGTTCTTTTTGAAATTAACTAAAAGATGGAATTTGACTAGAGGTGCCTAAACTCTTTCATATCTCTGTATATGTATTTTAAATATTTTCAGTATTAGTTTCAGTGAAGGTTTGGCATTATTTGATTTAAAGACCTGGTTATTTGACCAACCGGCTGTGACCTTCCTGGGGAGATAGGGTTTTTAATGTTAATTGTGTAAATCTGTTTTAGTATTTGGGCTTGTAAATTAATTTAATTGTTTTTTAAGTATTTATTGTCTCTGTTTTTGAGAGTCGGAGATTGCATACAAGTTCAAATAATAAATAAATAAATAAATAAATTTGAACTGGAAATTAATATTCCTCTTCCCTGATCTGCTCTTCCAATTTAAGTGCCTCTCACTTCTATTTCATACATGAAAACTAGATCCAAGTAGAGGATATATGTTTCTGCTTATTAGAGAAAATAATTCACATGTATATATGTGTACAGTATTTTCCCATTTTTTCATCTCTTAAACAAAAGTGAAAGGAAAGCATATCAAGGTTATTCATACAATCACTGAATATGCCATAGAACATTACAGCAAATATAGACATACATCTAGAGGCTATTCCATCTGAACTGACCTTCAGTAATATATAATCTACATTGGACAAAAGAGACATGGTTGAACATCCACCTCAAAATGTATTGTAATATCTACTACCGGTATTATTTGAAAATTTGTTCATTGGCAAGCATGGATTCTTGTATATATCCTGAAGCCCTTTCTCTGTCCCCATTTTAACAAATTAACAAAATACAGATAGTTGCACTAAATCACATTAGATTACAAAAGTATTGATCTGAAAGCAAAGTGGCATTATTAGTGCTTAAAACTAAGACCTGTATTATGTATCACTGTAAGCAAATGAACTTGATTTGAAATTACAAAATCAAAGAGAATAGAAATAAGTTGCTTACCTTTGGTAATTTTCTGTGGTGTGGAAATTCAAGTGGAAGATGAATAAGCATTAAAAAGAATTGAAATCTGATTAGTGTTGGCAACTATTAAATCACTTTAATATATTTTTTCTAGTGTGAAAGATAGTTGAATTTAATATTTATTGATAGTGGAAAAATAACTGCTTAGCACCCTAGTAACATTACACCCTCTCCTCATTTGGCAACTACAATTCCTTCCTTAAATAAGAAGCAAAATAGTCATTTATAGAGCACCTGAGACAGGGGGAAGGGACAGGGAGAGAGAGAGAGAGAATCACTGATTGCTACTGTTTCATTAACAGACCCACTGTAATTTTGAACAGTTAAATGATCAGTTGTAAGCCAAGGACTACCTGTATCTGTTTCAGATCCCACTAGTACACTATTCTATCTGGAATCTCAGCATCAGGTTTTCAACAATAAAATGACCTGCAGTAGTCTATATATTATGATTGCTTAACAGATGGGGAAAATGTTTGATCAATCATTTTTTTTCCTCATTGTTCCTTCTGAAGAAAGATTAATGATGAGTTGTACATACTGTATGTACTTTGCGTGGAGAGATGAGTCACATGGAACATAAGAAGGATTTGTCATGTGGCATTTAATGTGATAGACAGCTTTTTCATGGAAGGAAATAATGTATTATGAAAAATGCTATGATAATGACAGTGGTGGGATTCAAAACCTTTTACCACCAGTTTGGTGGGTGTGGCTTGGTGGGCACACTTTGAGTGCGTGCTCACACTTTGCATGCATGTGCACATCAAACCCACACTTTGCGCAGGCGCAGTGGTGTTCCAATTCACCTCCTGCAAGCCTACACTTTCCCAGTGGCTTCAGCAGCTGCCGCGGCACTCTTCTGTGCCGCGCAAAGCAGCTGCGCTTCAAAAGCAGAAGATAAAGGTGAGTATGGGAGCCCGGGGCGAGTGAGCCCAACAGCAGAGTGGCAGAGAGAACCGGTTCGGTCTCCGCTGCTCATCAGCGCTACTGGCTTGGCAGAACCGGGCCGAACCGGTAGCATACCACCACTAGATAATGGGTATTCTATGGTTAAAAAAATTAGTGTGAAGAACACAGTAAATTCAACTGAAAACTGGCAGAAAACTCTTGGCCAATTTTTTTTCACAGATAAATATAGTGTCCTAAAAAAGCTATTCTAGAAACTGATGTCCCACACTTTGAAGAAACTAAAGCTGAAAAGAAACTGGATATTTCAGAAGTCAATTAGGTGAAAGGTGCCTCCAGATCTAGATGAAGTATTTACAAGAAAGAAAAGTAAAGATTTTGGAATATTTTGATTATTATTGCAAATCTGTGAGCAACATGTGGTACACCCAAGGAGACAAGAATATTTCTGCAGGAAAAATGGGGGGGGGGAATCCAACAAAAAGACTCAGCTGAGTAGAAATATTTAATTTCTGCCAAGAGAGGTGTTATTCTGTCTGAAAATGCATTCAAACCTCTGCGATTTCATATTCATTATTTTCTTATTCAAAATCTATAAACAATTTAAATACAAATAGTCAGTATGCATTCAGATTTGCATATATACTGTATGTAGAAGTTGCATGAACTTCTTCTAGTTGGAAGGGTACTTTGGACATTGCTAGCTGAACCAGAGAGAATGTATGTTTCAGAGGAATGAAACCTCTTTGCAGCCTTGTCCAGCAAATAATCTTTTAACCTTAGGGTGGACAGAAACAATGACATGAACAAACCAGAAGTTGGTCAAGGTATGTATGACTAATGGATTAAAGTGCCAAATGTTAGGACATGAACTTCCACGATACAGAACTGCTTAAAAATAGCTAGACCCCTCCCTGAAATTGCATTTTAATTTATAACATTATTCCAAGACAAGACTGATAAAAACCAGAGTCCAGTATTTTTAGTTTATAAATTGAAAAAGAGGAGTTAGTAGAGTAATCTGTGTATGTGTGTGTGTGTATGAAACATACTATCCTGCTTACTGCTTTTGCCAGCTTTTTTTCTTGCTATCTTTACTTTGGGATAGCTTTCTGAAATCAAAGAGCAGCAAGAACTTTCTGTAACTATGGCTAATTTAGAGAACTGCATTGCTTGGGGAAAACCCTGTGGATCCATGCTATATACCTTCAATTAGCTGGAATTGCGAAACCTATTAAAGCAGCAATTATATTCAAGCTGTGATTCGGTAAACCTGAATGTACACTGTTGCTTTCCATGATGATTGTGCCCTTCTGAAATCCAGAAGTGCTTAAATTTTTGTATGTAACTATAGTACTACTGAGAGCCAATTTGGTGTAATGGTTAAGGTAAAAACCAGGAGACTATGAATTCTACTGCTGCTTTAGGCACAAAGCAGCTGGGCGATCATGGATCAGTTATTTTCTTTCAGCCCTTGGAAGGAGACAATGGCAAACCACTTCTGAAAAATGCTGTCCTGAAAACTGCAAGGACTTGTCCAGGCAGTCTGAACAAGAATCAGACATGATTTAAAGGAAGAAAAAAAATACTGTTATACGATGGGTTGAATGAAAAGTACTGCTCCACCTCCATATCTTTAGCTTTAATTTGGGGTGTGTTAATAAATGAAACAGGAAAATAATTCTTGAAATAAGCTCTTTTGTTATTGTATTTACTTTTCCACATAATCACAACCATTTGCTCCACACTTCTGCCAACAAGGGACAAACTTCTTACAGCCATCATGAAAGAACTCCACACTTTGTCCTTTCAACCAGAGGTGGACAAACCTTCCAATCTTTTCATTTGAGTCAAACAGATACCCACAATGGAATTTTTTCTATTTTGCAAAAAGGTAGAATTTGCAAAGCACCCAGTCTGCATAGTCTACCAGTGAAAATTAACATCACAACTGCTTCTTGGGTGACTTGTGAGGCACAGTGTTTTCATGCTGCAGCAAAATTTCATTTTTGTGCTTCTGAATGCCACTAAACTGTTGTTTCAAAGTTTTGAATGTTACAATGTAACAGTGAGTTGACTGTGGTGCCAGATTGAAGGAAATCAATATGAATAGCATTCTATGTACCTCCCCATACACAATTAAACCTGAAGTCTATTTCTCTCTCTTTCTCTATCAACTTTGTGATGGTATTTTATGGATAGATGTTTCATTTCTGGGTCATGACAATTAGCCTATGGGTGGGGTGCTGTCATGATACTATGAAAAAATTCCTCATATTTATTCTGATAGTATGACAACAATTGTGAGCAAATTTCAACTTGTGAAGTGCTCATCTCTATCATGGGCATGTGAAGAGCCTATTTTAGACAGATTTTCCAATATTGAAGAACATAAACAATGGAACCATTACTTTTCTGTGAAATACCAAGATTGACACAAATTTTCTTTTGACTGTTTTGCTAACTGTTTATAATCATATCAACCTTTTTTTCATATGAAACTTGTTAGCTGTCATCACAGGTCTTCCACTTGAGTCTTAATCACACAAATCAGCTCTTCCTGTTTCACATCTTTATTTTTTTTTGGCCCAGTAGTGCACTCAAGTCAACAGAGTACTCTCAAGTCAACAGAGTACTCATCACCATAAATAACCTGCATTCAACAATGAATGTCATTAAGAGAGCCTCTTTTGGCAGCAATCATGGCATATCCCTAAAGCAGCTGACAAGCACTCACTACAGTTTTCCATTTCACAAATAATAGCAACTTTTCCTCACTAATTCTTGCCAACTAAAGTGAAAGAACACATCAGAGCTGCTAGCATGTCAGTACTGCCATCTATCGTTGATAACATTGGAAGCATCAATCTTCCTTCAACCCTCAGTTTGTTTGTTCAGTTCTAGTCTCACTAACATTATCATTTGCTTACTGTTTAATGAGGATGAAGTGGACAGGATCATGCGGCGGCTGAGTTCCACCACATGTTTATTGGACCCGTGCCCTTCCTGGTTGGTTTATGCCTCCAGGGAGGTCACGTGCGGCTGGCTCCAGGCAGTTGTCAACGCTTCATTAAGGGAGGGGATGTTCCCTACCGCCTTGAAAGAGGCGGTGGTGAGGCCCCTTCTGAAGAAGCCTGCCCTGGACCCAGCCGTGTTGAACAACTTTCGTCCGGTCTCCAACCTTTTTTAGCGAAGGTTGTTGAGAGTGTGGTGGCTCAGCAATTGCCACTTTTCCTGGAGGAAGCGGACTACCTGGATCCGTACCAATTGGGCTTCCGACCCGGGTACAGCACGGAGACAGCATTGGTCGCGCTGATTGATGATCTCTCTAGGGCTCGGGACAGGGGTTTTTCCTCTGTCCTGGTCCTGTTAGACCTCTCAGCGGCTTTCGATACCATCGACCATGGTATCCTGTTGTGGCATCTCGGGGGGCTGGGAGTGGGAGGCACTGTCCTACAGTGGTTCTACTCCTACCTCTCGGGACGTTCGGAAACAGTGTTGGCAGGAGGGCAGAGGTCAACTCTGAGGTCTCTCACTTGTGGGGTACCTCAGGGGTCGGTCCTCTCACCTCTCCTGTTCAACATTTATATGAAGCCGCTGGGTGAGATCATCCGTGGTTTTGGGGTGAGTTATCATCAGTATGCTGATGATACGCAGTTATACATCTCCACCCCGGACCACATCAGTGATGCTCTCTCCGTGATGTCCCGTTGTTTGGAAGCGGTGCGGATCTGGATGGACAGGAACATGCTTCGACTCAACCCAGCCAAGACAGAGTGGTTGTGCATACCGACATCCCGGTCCAGTTCGGAGGTTCCATCTTTGGTCATGGGGGAGGAGGTGTTACCCCCCGTGGACACGGCACAGAATCTGGGGGTCCTCCTGGATTCACAGCTCAAGTTGGTGGAGCAGGTGGGAGCCGTGGCCAGGAGGGCCTTTGCCCAGGTCGGCTGGTTGCCAGTTGCACCCATATCTGGACCGGGATGCCCACGATCACTCAGGCGCTCGTTGTCTCCCGACTGGACTACTGTAACGCTCTCTATTTGGGACTGCCCCTGCATACCACTTGGAGGCTTCAACTGGTGCAGAATGCGGCCGCGCGGGTAGTGATGGGAGCCCCGATACTCCCATATCACACCCCTCCTGAGCGGCCTGCATTGGCTTCCGGTTGCCCTCCGGGTGAGATTCAAGGTTTTGGTGTTAACATTCAAAGTCCTACATGGCATGGGTCCAAGATATTTACGAGAACGACTCCTCCCTGCATCAAGTACCAACCACCCGGTACAGGCGCACAGACGGGGTCTCCTCAGGGTGCCGTCCGCAACTCAATGTCGCCTGGCAGGGACCGGGAGGGCCTACTCTGTGGCGGCCCCCACTTTATGGAATCTTCTTCTGCTGGAGCTCCGGCTGGCTCCCGATCTCCGCACCTTCCGCCACGAGTTAAAAACCTGGCTGTTTTTACAATCTGGGCTGTGCTGACCCTTTGGGGTTTGTTCATTTTAATTTTGGGGTTTTAATGTTAATTTGGCTTCATTGTTTAATATAGTTTTAGATAATTTATTGTTAGTATTGTATTTTAGCTGTGAGCCGCCCCGAGTCCTTCGGGAGAGGGGGCGGCATATAAGTCGAATTAAGAAAGAAAGAAAGAAAGAAAGAAAGAAAGAAAGAAAGAAAGAAAGAAAGAAAGAAAGAAAGAAAGGATTGCAACCTCATGGTTTTAACTGACCATGTCAGCATGAGAGTGATTGTTTACTGCATGTGTCCATCTGGGCCACAATCTTATGTTCATTGAATAAATAATGTTTTTTTGGAAGTTCAAAGTTTCAGCAGGTCCAAAGTTTACGGGCTACATTTAGTTGCTGTACATTTGAAACAAGAGGATACTGAAATAAGGTTATAACACTGGAAGGTATTTTAAGCATGCATCTAAGTCTCTTTTCGTTAAATAGGCCATTCACTGTTGCCATTGTGCTTTTTAGTAAATTAAATTATTTTAAGAATTTAGGGAAAGATTGACTTAAAATATCTTAATATATCTATATTCAATTGCATGTAAAAGATTATGATGGAGAAAGTGAAAATTTCACTATCCAAAAGGAGACTCTGTGTGTGTGTGTGTGTGTGTGTGTATTGTTGAATGACAAGTTTTCTATGTTAGATTTTCATCAATTTTAGATCAATTTTATACTAATTTTCATGACAACCCTCAATTTCAGACAGATAATACATAGCAGATTTAAATTTATTATTCAAACAATAGTAATTAAAGAAGAATAGATAATAGAGGGTGCCACAAACTTCAGCCAGATTTTGAACCTTTTAAATAACTTGGATAAAGACTTAGAGAAAATACTTAGAAAAGATAATTAATTTCTAGTGTAGCATAATTACCCAGAGAAGTAGGCTTTCCTTCATTGGACTTGTTCAAGGAAATGTTGAATACAGGTAGTCCCCTACTTATGATCACAATTGGGGCTGGAATTTGCAATGCAACAGTTAACTGAGTTACACCTGATTTTATAATAATAATGGACATAATCTTTCTGAAGAATTAATGAAATAATATTTTATGGAGGTTAAAATTTTCTAAGTAAAAAGCTTCCAGCGTTCCTGATACAAATCATGGAATTTTGAAGAAAAAAGAAAACCTCACGTTAAAAATACTTACGGTGAGATTATGCCAACTTATATCTGTTTTGTAATAGAAAGTCAAATTTCCTTTAAAAACACACAGAGTATCAAATTCGTAAGTCTACATAAAGATAATCCTCACTTATCGATTCTCATGCAGCAACTGTTCAAAGTTAAGACAGCACTGAAAATGAAAATTTATGACCAGTACTCAAAGACACAGCCATCACAAAATCCCTGAAGTCATGTCATCACAATTCAGGAAGTAGGCAACCAGCTTGTGGCAGCTGCAGTTTCGTGTGGACACATGATCTCCATTTGCAACTTCACAGCTGGCTTCTATCAAGCAAAGTCAATGGGGAAGCCAGCAGGAAATCGAAAGTCGCAGTCACATGACATCATGCTTAATGACCATAGCTGCCACTGATATTGTAAGTTGACAGAGTCCATATTTTTTTACTTTATGACTACATTGCTTAGCAATGGAGTTCCTGTCCAAACTGAGGTTGGTAAGTGAGGACTTATCTGTACTTTTCATTCCAACAGACATTATTACTGATACTGTTTAAATTGTCCATGAAATGCCAGTCCTTACATAACTAACTTAGTCATAAAACATGGCACAAAGGAAATGAGCAGATAAATTAATGCCTGTGTTTCAAAAATATATGCTTCATTCCCTATGGTGGATTTCTATGACTGGTTTTTCAATCCAATTTTTAATTTCTTTAGTGATAGAGTGCCAGAGTGATTTTAAGGAAAAAAGAAAAGAGATATATGAAACCTGAATTTAAATTTTCTGGTCAAAAAGAGAGTTATATTACAGCAAGATGTCAATGTACCCAGACATCCAAGAATCCAACAAAAGACTTTAGTTTGGATTGATTGAATACTTTTCGGAAAACTCTCTTGGAGGACCCCAAAGTCTCTATCTGAGAATAGCCTTTAAGTCTGAAGTATCAGATGCAGTTATTCATATGCTATTGTATTTTCAACAGAAAAAATTAGGACTTGTTTCCCTTTGATTCAAGGCAGTGTCAAAAGATAATGGAAGAGCAATACTTCATTTTTTGGTTTTGAATGTTAACAAATTACAGGTAGTCCTAGACTTACAAACATTCATTTAGTGACCATTCAAAGTTACAATGGCACACAAAAAAGTGACATGACATTTTTTACATTATGACCGTTACACCATGGTTCATGTTTATGACAGTTGCAGTGTCCCAGGGTCATGTGATCACCTTTTTCAACCTTCTGCCAAATAAAGTCATTGGGGAAGCCAGATTCGATTCACTTAACAACAGTGTTACTAACTTAACAATTGCAGAGATTCACTTAACAACTGTGGCAAGAAAGATCATAAAATAGGGCAAAACTGATTTTACTGTCTCACTTAGCAACAGAAATTTTGAGCTCAATAGTGGTAGTAGATCAAAGACTACCTGTAAGTTTTGCTTTATGTTTTGCTATTGCCAAATACCCTTCATCACTGTAGATTGTATATCCCTATAAGAATCATCCTTATACTACAGGTGAAACTCAAAAATTAAAATATCGTGCAAAAGTTCATTTATTTCAGTAATGCAATTTAAAAGGTGAAACTAATATATGAGATAGACTCATTACATGCAAAGCAAGATAGTTCAAGCCGTGATTTGCCATAATTGAGATGATTATGGATTACAGTTCATGAAAACCCAAATCCACAATCTCAGAAAATTAGAATATTACATGCAATCAATAAAACAAGGATTGTACATAGAACAATATCGGATCTCTGAAAAGTATAAGCATGCAGTACTTGGTTTGGGCCCCTTTTGCAGCAATTCCTGCCTCAATGCAGTGTGGCATGGAAGTGATCAACCTGTGGCACTGCTGAGGTGTTATGGAAGACCAGTATGCTTCAATAGTGGCCTTCAGCTCTTCTGCATTGTTCGGTCTCATGTCTCTCATCCTTCTCTTGGCAATGCCCCATAGATTCTCTATGAGATTCAGGTCAGGCGAGTTTGCTGGCCAATCAAGCACAGTAATCCCACGGTCACTGAACCAGGTTTTGGTGCTTTTGGCAGTGTGGGCAGGTGTCAAGTCCTGCTGGAAAATGAAGTCAGCATCCCCATAAAGCTCGTCTGCAGAAGGAAGCATGAAGTGCTCCAAAATCTCCTGGTAGACAGCTGCATTGACCCTGGACATAATGACATGGCTCCCCAAATCAACACAGACTGTGGAAACTTCACACTGGACTTCAAGCATCTTGCAGTGTGTGCCTCTCCATTCTTCCTCCAGATTCTGGGTCCTTGGTTTCCAAATAAGATGCAAAAGTTGCTCTCATCAGAAAAGAGGACTTTGGACCACTGAGCAACAGACCAGGTCTCTTTTTCTGTAGCTCAGGTAAGACGCTTCTGACAACATTTGAAGCCCATGTCCAGGATCCGTCTGTGTGTGGCGGCTCTTGATGCACTGACTCCAGCCTCAGTCCACTCCTTGTGAAAATCCCCAACACTTTTGAATGGCCTTTTCCTGACAATCCTCTCCAGGCTGCAATCATCCCTACTGCTTGTGCACCTTTTACTTCCACACTTTTCCCTTCCACATAACTTTCTACTAATGTGCTTTGATACAGCACTTTGGGAACATCCAACTTCTTTTGCAATTACCTTTTGAGGCTTTCCCTCCTTATGGAGGGTGTCAATGATGGTTTTCTGCACAACTGTCAGGTCAGCAGTCTTTCCCATGATTGTGATTCCTACTGAACCAGACTGAGAAACCATTTAAAGGCTCAGGAACCCTTTGCAGGTGTTATGGCTTAATTAGCTGATTAGAGTGGGACACTTTGAGCCTAGAATATTGCACCTTTTCACAATATTCTAATTTTCTGAGATTGTGGATTTGGGGTTTTCATGAGCTGTAAGCCACAATCATCTCAATTTGGGCAAATCACGGCTTGAACTATCTTGCTTTGCATGTAATGAGTCTATCTCATATATTAGTTTCACCTTTTAAGTTGCATTACTGAAATAAATGAACTTTTGCACGATATTCTAATTTTTCGAGTTTCACCTGTATGTAAGAAACTTTTGTCCTGACTGATGTATCATTTTTGCTTTTATATTTCACTGAATCTTAACCTAACTCATCCTTAACTGCAAATAAATATTGAAAAGCACTATTAAAAGTGAGATGCTTGCTCTTTTATAACTAAACCATATTTCCAACATTTGTAAAACATACTGTCTTTCACTGAATCAAATTTCCATACAGCCAAAAATGCAAATTCTGAAGAAAATGATCTATTAAACGATAATATCAGAAAGTATAATTTGTTTAAACTGAGATTTGCTGCCACAGATGTTGAAAAAAAAATCTACTATGATATTTCTAAATAAGGGCCATGACCAGAAAAAAAAGCTTTTCTAAAAAAAGATCCCTATTTTAATATCTTAATAGTATTGCCACAGATATGTCATCTTAAGACCTGGGTTTTAATAATTTATAATTTTAGAATAACACCCTAGTAAGTATCTCACACAACATCTGAGACAAAAGCAACGTGGTTAATGGGTAAATGTTTATATTGAACAATATTGTAATATTTTATAAACTGAAAAAAATGAACATGATGAGCAATTTAAAAGAAATCAGAATAACTTTTTTTTTAGTTTTCTATAAATAAAGGCTAAGGATGCAGTCAGCTGTTATTCCATCGCTGCTTCTGGCAGGTGATATTATAAGAGGGCCTGCATAGCAGCTTCTATCTAGCTGATAATATGTTGGATAAAGAAACAGTTGGTATCTGTCTCATTTCACCAGACACTCCACTTAGATTAGATGAAACTGAGGGTTTTACAGTGAACTACTAACTCACCACAGCTATAACTTTTACCTATTAACTTGATCTAAAGCTTGAGACTATGATAAATAACCACATCAGCCACCATACATGGCATTTATTGCTTCTAATGAAAAAGTGGTTTAAAAAGTTATAATTAAAAATGTTATCTAAATATACTGTATCTTGTTTTAAAATATCTGCGTAACATATAATCTCTGAAAAAATGAAAAAATATTTAAGTCATTATAATCTATATGTATAAAAGTGAAATACCACTGATGCATCATCACAAAATCTCCAGAACGGTAAAGCCTACAAACTTGAAATTTGGCACGTATGTTCCTCTTGGCTTCTAGGTGCTCACTAAGAAAGGATTTTTTGAAATGACCATCACAGCATTAGTATTTTGTATATTATTATTAACACACTCTGATGCTAAGGAGTTCTACCCCCCTCCCCACCTGAAAAGAAATCTGTTCCAAATGCAAAACACAAGCAGAGGAGAGGAGTTTCAGTTTCAGTTTTACTTTCACAGCACCAAGCAGCTTTAGTACAGAACACTTGAGCTAAGCAACACCCAGGCTCCTTGCTGTCTCCTTCTTGCTCACACAAATACTATTTCAGTTTCCAAACAACTCAACTCTAGCCAGATGGATAACGATGGATGCTGGTAGGCAGAGGAAGAATTATTTTTCCTTATTTTCCTCCCCAAAAATAAGCCCAACCACATAGTTTCGTAGCAAAGCACGGGTATCGAGCTAGTTAGAGGTATCCACATCATTTTAAAATCAAAATATTTCACGTCCAAAATACATTGCATCAATTACTGTAAAAATGTTTAGAAGCCCTGTTTCAAGCTTAAAGTAATTATTTTGAACTTGGAAATAACTCTTCTCAGCTTGAAACATTTTCTGATTGATCTGAATAACCCAATTTGAACTTGATACTGGATGTTTCAACTCAAAATGTTTTGCACATTCCTACATGAAATATAGTAATCATTTCAATCTGCATGGGAAACTATAGAAAACAATTAGGACTTAAGCACACAAGAATTATTATTAAATCTTAAATATAAATTATTGTGTTACAATGAGACTTATTTGGTTGTTATCAACCTGATTCTATGTAAGCGCCAGCATGGTGTAATGATTAATAGTGAACTCAGAGTGGTAAGACCCAAGTAATTTAGTCTTCTCTTAGACATAGAAGCCAAATCAGTGTCAGCTAGCTGAAAAACAATCCATCTTTTCACATTGTACATTGTAAGCTTTATTGGAAGAGCATGTGAAATACAAAAAAATGGCCCATGCAACTAAGCAAGGTGAAGATAAAGTAGTAGTATCTTGATAGCAGAACTGGACATATTGAAACTTATTACTTTTACTATCTTTGGATATATCTCTCTTTAGATGGGATTGGGCTATAGCTTCATTAGGCTATTGATAACAAATTAAGAACTACAACGAAGTCAGTGGTAGATGAGAATCTTGACAGCACATCTGGAACTGTCATTACTCCTGGGCTGCTAGCCACTGTAGCACAAAAATTGCCACTCAGCTTTTGGTGATACTACACCTGGAGCTGTTACTAAAGCAGGTATATTATTGCCAAATACAGGTCTGCTTTCAGAAATATTCGGAACCTGTGGCTGGTACAAAATGCAGCCACACCTAATATTGTTGTGATAGACTGGAAAAGTCTGATTCACAACTTACTTCCATTTGAAGTTCTATCAATGGGCAGGAGAGAATAGATATTTCTCATCAGTGGGCAGCAGACTCTGCAATTACCTCCTGCAAGAAACCTATATTGTTCTCTCTTCTGAAAAAGCTGTAAAGCAAGTATTTAATTCACCTATTGCATTGTTTCACAATAGTTTCATTGTGAATCTTTATTTCAATTATTAGGCTGCACTATACAGATAGTCCTCACATTATGACCAGAATTGGGACCAGAATTTTCATTTTAAGTTGTTGTGGTCATAGGTTGAGTCAGGCCCAATTTTATCACAATTTTTGTGGTTGTTAAGCAAATCACATAGTTCTTGAGTCAATCCAGCTTCCCAAAAGGCTTTTTTTAACCAGAAATGGGCAAAAAAGCTGCAAATCATTTATTACATGACCATAGGACACTACAACTGGCTGTAAATGCAAGACAGCTGCCAACTGCCTGAATTGTGACTACATGACTGTAGAGGTGATACAAGGGTTGTAAGTAGAGTACAGATTATAAGTATGGTGGAATCACAAGCTGAAGGAGAGGAAGTCCCTTTAGGGGGAATAAAGAGACATTCCAGCATGGAATCAGTTTGGGAGAGAAAATATCTGAGGTCAAAACATTAGTGTGGTGGAAACTCCAGCTACACTGGAGGGATGTGTTAAGCGGGGGCCAAGCTTAGAATCCTTGCACTGCAGAAACCTCCACAGACTTGACCTATCTCAGAATCCCTGAAGCCTTCTCTGACTATTTCCAAGGGAATGCAGTCAATCTGACAAGATTCCTATAAGTGATCAACAAAAATATCTACCTGGACATATTCACTAGCGATTCTGGTTTCTTGCACCTGACAATAAGTCACTTTTTCCAAGGCTGTCATAACTTTTAACCATTGTTAAATGAATAATCATAAGTTGAGGACTACCTGTATATGTTTAAGCTACCTGGTGAGCTATTTTCAAACATAATTAGTAACATGTAGCAACTGTTTGTACAAACAAACATTACACATCCCTTTGCAATTTCCTCCAGCACTTGCAAAAGTTAGTACAGTTTTTGTAAGATACTGTACTTATGCAGAAACTTCTTCTAATTCTTTTAGTAGCTGACTTGGAAGACCTCTGCCAATTATGAGTGCCAGAGGAACTGCAGGATGCTGTAGAAAAGAGCAAAGTAATATGGCCACTTCAGTTTATTCTGAAAGTAAAGGAGCCAAGTCTCTTCATGAAACAGATTCTAGAATGAGCTTTCTTTTATCTTTCATTGAAGCAAACTATCCATATGGAGCCCTACTGTTTAATACATTCAGATGTCAGTGTCACACTCTACATTACAATGACTTGCATTCCTAGTATAATGTTGTAAATCAGTCATAGCTATCCATACTAACTATACAATTACTATGGCATTGATACAGAGGATAGAGTCTCAATTGCTCAAAAAAATAATCAACCTGATTCAATTCAAATGAATCTGATTTAGAAAAAAGATTATGAATCAAAGAGTCAGAAAATCAATCCAATTCAGTTACAAGGTCAATTTGTTTTAGATTTCCATTTGAATAAAAAAAATCTTTCTGGGCATATGCCGAGGCTTTGAAATAATTTAGACAAATGTAAAGCCATTCATTTTGGCCTTCTGATTTGATTTGGAAAGGTAATTCAACTAGGAGAGTCAAATTAATTGCCTTCAAATCAAATCTCTGAATCCAAATTTCACACAGACCTAATATTTCCTTTAATTCCCTGAAACAGTGTCTTGATATAATAGAAAGTACTAGAATATAAAAGTAACACTATAATAAAATTATACAGAAGTATCCCTTACACATCAAATAATCACTTATCTCTCATCTCCATAATTAAGACACATAACTTTCATTGAAAGACAGGTTCAAATAATATAATTTTCCTTTTTTATAAGAAAGCTGTAACTCAGATCCACTGAATAAAAACTCACAGAGACACAGATTCATATGTTAGTCAGGCGATCACTATCAAAAAGTAGAAAATGTAAATTTTCCTTCTGCATCTTTGCTGCATAAGTCCTCCTGATGAATCTCAAATGAATGGGGGAAAATCTAATCTATTTTTAAAGTTATTTTGGTATTTTGGATGATTTCCAATTGCTCTTTTCAAGTATTTATAAATAAATGCCAGATATATTCTCACAACTGAAATAAACCACAATTAATAAGGAATCCAGGAGAGGCACCTGCACATATTTACGAACCTTTGCATTTAAGCACCAACAGCCTCCATTTCTGCCTGAAATTCTAATTATCTTTCAGATCAACCCCAAACCCACACACATACTACTGTAATGCAAATCATTTAGAAGACAGCATTAACTTTTTGTTCATGCAGCTGGATACTCCGATACTCTGCAGGTTAACTAACCTTATTTCTATTTGGCACCTGCATGAGCCAGAAGGGGATCATGGCCAAAACCTTCATTTTTGGGGGCGGGGAACTGAGGCAGATTAAGGAAGCAGCTGATGTGCAGATAACAAAAGCTGCTGGGCTCCAGGACACAGGTTTGGATTTGTTCTTTTACCTGCTTTCTCCTTGCTTGTTGTTTGAAGGCGGAGGATGCAAGACAGTCTGATTCCCTTCCATTTCCACAACACACTTGGTATTCAACTCCAACTCTAGAATGCAACACAGGGCACTTCAGAACTTTTGTCTCCCCCAAAGCATACTTTTCTTCCAGCTCTCTTGTGATGGATGGATGGATGGATGGGTTGATTGATTACACACTTCATCGCTAGCCAGCGGGAACTTTTCCCGATTCTTTCTCATGCCTAGCCCCCCAAAAAACCAACCCCATTCCCACTCACGAGTAGAAAAGCATAGGAAGCGAGATGGGCGTTGTTCTCCAAAATACTGAGAAGGAGCGCGGCGGGGTTGAAGCCCAGGCAAGACACTCGAGAATTTCTGCTCCAAACGCTCCTCCGGCACAATCCAAGAGCTCCGTTTTTTCGCAGGTTCGCGCTCCACACCCAGCTTCCACGGACCTTCCGCCGTTGCAAAGAGTTTGCCGAAATGGTGGGAACGACAAACACCCCCCCCACTTTCCCGAAAAGCTGCAACTCTGAACCCCCCCTTTTTTGCTCCCCCAACTCTTTTGCAAACAAGTGCATTCTGCAAAAAGCCTGGCGAGGGAAGAAGAGGAGGAGGAGGAGGAGGAGAGGGGATCGTTTCAGGGAGAAATGAGCACGGTTTTGATTTTTCCATCGGATTTATTACCTCGCCTGTTCATGGGCCGGACTCTGACGGCCACTTTCACCTTGGTATCCGACATCTTTCCCGGCAAGCGAGGGTGAAATCTCCCCGCAGAAGCGAACGCAGGTCCGGAGCCTCCTTTCCCCTTTCGCCGCGACCCTTCAGAGCCGCGGCAGCCGCTCGCAACGACTCGTCCGCAGCCGCCCGGGCAGCGCGACCAGCGCGGCGCCGACTAGGCTCATCCCGGCCCGAGGCGGGGGAAGTCACGGGTGGGGGGGCGGGGGAGGGAGCCGCGCGAAGCTCGAGGAGGAGCAGCCGCCGCCGCGGCGGGAGAAGAGTTTCCCAAGGGCGCCGAGGCGGCCGCCTCGCTTCAGCCTCGCCTGCGCGACAAGCTCCGCTGCCGCCTCCTCCTCCTCCTCCTCTCCCCCGCCACCGCCATCTTCCAGCTTCCGAGGCGGCGACGGCGGCGGCGGCTCCTGTCTCAGTCCCTGCTTTCCCCCTGTGGAGAATCCGGGGGAGGGGGGGGAAGGGCAGGGAGGGCCGCTGTCGGAAATACCCGAGCGACTTCGACCCTGCGAAGCGACCGGGGGAGGGGGGAACGACTCCAAGGGACATCCAACTGCCCGAAAGGGCGGCTAAAAGTCATGCGCGAACTTTCCGAGGCCACAAGCCGGGAGGGCGGCTGGCGCAAGCGCAATTGAATGCGTCGGGAGTTGGAGGGGAGGAACGCAACGTGAGGTGTTTTCGCTCTTTCCTCCTTCTGGAGGCGGCTGTCGGGGGTCAAGACTGAAAAGAGGAACGGGCGGCGACGGTAGACTTTGAGCCGCCCGACGGAGCAGCAAGTTTAAGGCTGCGGGTTGTCCTTGGCCGATGGTGGAGGACGGGGACGGGTGTGAAATAGCG
The DNA here is from genome assembly GCA_009733165.1 of Naja naja. Classification (NCBI taxonomy): domain Eukaryota; kingdom Metazoa; phylum Chordata; class Lepidosauria; order Squamata; family Elapidae; genus Naja; species Naja naja. Next base: position 153,100,848 of record CM019150.1, read on the forward strand.
CGGGAGCGATTGCCCGCCCGGAGGAAAAGCGTGAAAAGTGGAATACAGGTAGTCTTCCACTTACCGCCACCATTGAGCCCAAAACCTATGTGAGAATTAAGTTTTTGCCCCATTTTACGACTTGTCACAGTTGTTAACTGAATCACTGCAGTTGTTAAATTAGTCACTTAGTTGTTAAGTGAATCTGGTTTCCCCATTGACTTTGCTGGTCAGAAGGTCGCAAAAGAGGATCACACAATCCCCCTTTGGATGCTGCGACCATCATTAAATGGGGATCAGTTGCCAAGCCTCTGAATATAAATCACCTGACCACGGGGATGCTGCAACGGTCATAAGGGTGAAAAATGGTCTGAAGTCACTTTTTTCAGTGCCGTTGTAACTTGGAACTGCACTAAATGAACTGTTGTAAATTGAGGACTACCTGTAGTTTGAAAGAGACGCAGATCCTGCCTACTTGGGATCCAGGTTGCGTTCTTTGTTTCTTTTCAGCTACGACTCTCTGGGATTGAATAATTCACTTAACTCAGGTTGTGGCACTAGTTCGAGTTTGGAGATCACAGAACCACCTTTAACCCTGTTTGCAAGGAAGAGGACATAATAATTTGTCCCCTTTTCTGCTTCCTTCTCACCCACCCTCCTCCTTCACTTGTCAGTCTCCCTCCCCCTTCTCAGTCCATCGCTTCTTGTGAACAACTTCCCCTGTCTGGTCAGAAAGGGGTGGATTTATTTTTATTTTTATTTATTTATTTTGTCCTACAAGGAATGTTTGTGTCCTAACTGCTGTCAAGCCTTTTCTCCTTGCTGGAGAAAAGGAAAAGTTGCTTAAAGAAGGAAAAGTTGCTTAAAGCAGGGGAGGATGGGTTCCTGAGGCACAGGATGAGTTTTCTGTTGACCTTTAATAGCAGGATGAATGAATTCAGACAATACAGGATCCCCCGTCGTTTGCTGACTGTTCGAAGTTTGCAACGGCATTGAAAAAAATGACATGACCGTTTTTCACACTTATGACCATTGTGGCATCCCTGTGGTCACATGATCAAAATTCAGGCACTTGACAACTGACTCATGATGGTTGCAGTGTCCTGAGGTTATGAAGGTCACCTTTTGCCACCACCTGGCAAGCAAAGCCAATGGGGAAACTTCACAACCGTGCTACTAGCTTAACTGCAGTGATTCACTTAACTAGGGCAAGAAAGGTAATAAAATGGGGCAAAACTGGACGAGCTATCTCATTTAGCAACAGAAATTTTGGGCTCAATTGTCATCAGTCAAGGACTACCTGTATGTGATTTAGCCCTCAATTCTGACATACTGGGAGAAGAAGGTGGATTCGTTCCCTTCCTAAATGCATGCATGCAGCTGGAAGATTGCTGTGTTATAGAGCAGGGGTCTCCAACCTTGGCAACTTTAAGACTTGTGGACTTTTTTGCTGGCTGTGGAACTTTGGGAGTTGAAGTCCACAAGCCTTAAAGTTGCCAAGGTTGGAGACCCCTGTTATAGAGTGTAAATTCCACCTCTTCTGAACCCTAACCCTTACAGTAATTATTATGCCGTGTTTTGCCCTAAACATTTTAGGAGAAATCTTTTTCTTTTCTGATCCGTGACTAATAAAAATCCAGAGTGCCTCAAATTCTCTGTTTTGGTCCTCACCATTAATGGGACATGTCATAACACAGTATGTGAACTAGGCCAATGATTAGGTCTGCCCACTGTACACTGTGTTTTGATTTGTTGGTGGCTATGTATTATCTGATTATTGCTTGTGAGTGTGTGTAAACATTTGAGTCAGTTTTTGACCTCTGGTGAACGCCTGGACGGGTCCTGCAGGTTTCTTTGTAAGGTTTCAGAAGTAGTTTGCCATTGCCTCCATCCTAGGTCTGAGTCACTGGTGCAAGATCACCCAGCTTGCTTTGTGCCTAAAGCAGGATTAGAACTCATAGTCTCCTGGTTTCTAGCCTGGTGTCTTAATCACTATACTAAAAATACAGCTTATTTCTTAATGAAAAAAACACAATTGCTTTTTCAGTATGTTGTAGTTTTTTTTAATTGACACAGTCAATAAAACATATGGGTGCTATTTGTCCCTTAAAGCCATGCATTTTGGTGAAGAAGAAACTTGGTTTAGGCTTGGTGGTTTATTAAAACAAATGCATACACGATTCTCTCAAACTATAGGAAAAGCTGTGTTATTTAATCAATACTATTATCAATTCCATACATGTCCCTATGGTGGTATTCCTTATAATAGGCAGTCAAAGAAGTAAGTGTGTGTGAGAAATTAGACATCATGCTATTTCCTTCTATTGCAAAGCATAATGATTAATTGGGTGGTCATTGTTCTTACTCTGTTCACTTTTAATTCTCATTTCTATTCTGGAACTGGAAGATAAACTGCTTGGTCTCTAAAACATTTAGCAGCCCGTTTTTCAGTTTCTGGCATATTCAACACAAATTAGTGTGAACTATAGAGAAAACAAGACTTCCATTATTTGCTCCTCCCTAAATCATCTATTCTTCATCATTATGACAAAAGAATGTCTGGTATGCAAGAAACAGATCCCCATCACTCAGTTATGAACATGGATTCTGAATTGAAAGCAGAGGTTCCTGACAAAAAGGCCAAGAAGTAAAAAGCTTAAAATTTTTAGGACAGATTCCTTAAATATATAGTTTTGAAAGATACTTTCTGAAATCATATATACAGTACAAATCATAGCACTTTGTATTTCAAGATAATCTACGGTGCATGTTTCAGTCTTGTTTAAAACTAACATGTCTTCTGTTAACAGAAAGTCCATTAGTGTATCATTGTAGATTTGTAGAAAAATAATAAATTCTTACATAATAGATAGGAACCCAATTCCATAGAACTATGCAAAAAATTAATAAAATAAGTTCTTACAATGCCTTTATAAAATCTCCAGACTGGCCACAGTTGGAATGCATTAGTTAGTATGTGTGCAGTTCTACCCAGAATATAAATTACAAAGGATTCTAGAGTTGTAAAAAAAAATGCAGAAAGAAGCAATTGCTGTAATCAAAATTGGTGGACCAACTTTTAGGAAAAGATAAAAGAGAATTTAAAAATATATTTGGGTGTAAATAATAGGACCATGTTTCTCCATGAAGCTGGCCAGTGGAAAGTTTAGTTAAGATAGAAGCACCTCTTCATTGCAACGTATTGCCAGGGGTATAATTTGCTATGATAATTCTGATGACCTGAATGGAGCAAATCTGATGCATCAATTAAGGCACTATAAATATATAAAGTCAAGTGTCCAGTTAACATTCTGTCTCAATGTTATTTTCCAATGAAGAAAAAAGGAACAGGGAAAGAGTTGTAGAGCGCTGCTCTTTGACTTCAACAAGGAGCGAAGGAAAACCTTGGAGATAAGAAAGAATTCCCCGATGGAAGTCTTACAACCCCAAAATTAACGCTGCAAAATTCTCTTTACTGTGTTTTCCTGTGTCACAACAGAGTTAGAGAACTGCCAAAGAACTCCCATGTTAAAAGTACACAGAGGGTACAACATTTGTCCCAGATTAGTACAAATATAACATGTAGAATGGCCCAGATATTGGTTGCTTTATTTTGTAAGAACTGCTGGAATCAATTCCCCTTCGTCGCCATCATTGTCTAAGCGAACAATCTGTTGATTCCAAAAATCTAATGATCTTCGTTTCTTAAACCTGGATGATTGTTGCACTAGAACCCATGAAGAGGTAGACACTGAGGTAAAAGTATTACAACAGCAATGTTACACTGTATGCAATTTGCCCTGACTTTAATTTTGCTCTGTGTAAACCTTTGGAACAAAGCAAAACAAAGTTGCTACATTGTATACCATGTGATTGTGATGTGTCCCTGCAATTGAAAAAAGAGGACATCCGTAAAGGATGGCAGTTTCTAAGCAATAGCTGCAGGCCTGTTTTTAAACAGAGGATTTCACAGAACATTCTAAAACTAAAACCTGGGTCTCATAAAATTTACATTCAACTAAACAAAATTATGGCTGAATGTGCTGGCCTTTCTCATACAAGAACATGCTAAGAGAAAATTAAGTTCTTGCGGTGTTCAAAATAACAAACAATCAAGTTCCACTTTAACCTGGTGTAGAATGTTGTAAGAAGCCATCCAATATGTCATTTCTCAGTTTCCTAAATTTTGGAAATGGTGCTGCTTGAATATTATACCATTCTTCTTTAGAATGTTTATGGGGTTTTATTATTTATTATTGTCTTTGAAGGTAAAAACAGATCATGTTTGTCCCATATGCAAGTCTATAAAAACCTCTCAAATGTGTTTTTCTGAAATGTAAAGGATATTGGAGAGATGGGGAAATGTGTATATGAAATACCATTCTTGGCTCCTTTTTTGAGTTTAAATTCTGTAAGGGTTGTTTCCATTGCCTGTTGCATCCTATATGTCCTTGATTTTCACTCTCATTTCAAGTCAGTTCAAAATCTTCAATACAAGGATATATAAATAAACCTGTTACTTGAATCAGCTGAGCAAGTCCAGCTTGGGATACTGATGGAGACAGGGTAGAAAGGATGTTCTCTTTTCGTTGGCTGTCTTTCCTTCCATTTACTAAACTGCAAATAAGTCATGTTATCCTGAAACATCTGAACTGCATCAAAGTTGAACATTATTTTTAATTAAGAAGTGTAATTGTGTAAAGAATGTGATAAAGGGAAGCAATTTTTTGTGTATACTACATTAATACATTCAATATATGTCATACTATAATAAGTAGAATTTATTGTATAGGTAGACCTCACTTAAGGACTGCCTTGTTTAGCAACTATTTGTAGTTATGGTAGTGTTAAAAAAGTAACTTTATGACCAATACTTGCATTTACAGCCATGACAATTTCAAGCATATTGCAACTAATGGGTGTTTATGGCTGTTGCAGCATCCCACAGTCACATAACTGCCATTTGTGAACTTCACAGCTGACTTCTGACAAGCAGAGTCAATGGAGAATCTGGCAGTAAAATTGCAAGTTGCAGTCATGATGTCTCACTTAACAATCAGAAGTCATTCACTTAACAATTGAGGTAGAAGTAGGGTTGTAAATCTGTGATGGTCATGTGATATCTTGCTTAATGCCCACATTGCTTAGCAATGGAGTTGCTAGTCCCAATTGTGGTTGTTAAGTGAGGAATACCTGGAATTCCTTTGAGAAACTAACTAACTTTCCATTAACTGTCTAGCTATGTTCTTCTTTTGCAGCAAAAAAACTAAACAAGAAAACTAAAGGGGGCAGTGGGGTTGGTGTGATCGTTGATGTTGGTTTTGTATTAGTGTGGGAAGGGGAGGAGAAGGAAAGGGAAAGGAGGGAGGAAGGGAGGAAAGATGAGAGGGGGAAGGGTGAGAGGGAAGGAAGGAAGGAAGGAAGATAGCAGAAAGAGAAATAATGCCTATTTCGGTGCTCATTTTTACTCACAATCCATGGGTACTGGGCAGGGGAAGATTCTCAACCCTGCTATAGCCTGCAGATGAAAAAGGAAACCCTTGGTGTAATTTTTGTCTTAAGAATCTCATTCAAAAAAGTGTAACTTGCTTTTCTGCAATATGGGGAGGTAGGTGGGGGACATTGTGCCATGCAACGGATATCTTAAGCTTTCCCTTTGTTTTAAGATTTTTGTTCTTACCTGCCTGCAAATTGTTAAAAGAGGTAATATTTTTGGTTCCCCTCTATTCTGGGGGACTCTGAAAGCCACAACTATAGGAATCCTGGCAAGTTGAATGTGATTCAAGGCTGCACATTATTATCCTGCTTATAGAATAGATTTTTGGAATGAAAGACTTTCTAGGCAGAAGTATGAAAATTAAACCTCATGCCTTAAAATGAAAACAACATACAAGAGATCCAACTCAGTTTATTGGCACTACATCTCTTTTGGCCCAGTGCTCTTAAATGAATCAAATGCTACTGTGGTTATTTATAGGTTATTTTAAAAATAACCAGAATACATGTTCTGTGGATGTGGGCAGTATGTATACACTAATCCAAACTTTGTACAGTACAAACTTTTATCTTGCACTGTGAAATCAATTTGTTGATCTTTATTTTACGTTTCAGTACATGGAGCCAATGACATGACTAGCATTGAAAATACTTCTTAATCCTGTCAGTTTTGGTAGACACTATAAAGCTTTATTTCTGTAAATGAACATGGAGATACTTCCCTGATGGTATCTTGTCTGTGCTGATGTGAAACATATTTATTTGCCAGAAGTAATGGTAGGATACTTTGACTGCCAACTTTTTCTCCAAAAATGAAGGGGAAAAAAGAAAACATTATTTTTATCCTAATTCCGTTCCTGTTCTAACTACAACATACCAGATGGTAAATTTTGTACAAATCATGGCAAGGATCCAGAATTAGCTTCCGGAGAATCAAAACGTTTTCTTCTATTGGCAGAAGGATCCAAGATTTAACAGCAGTTTGCTCTGAGAGCAGGGGATAGGGCATAAATTGCAGTGTGTCCCAATTTAGTGGTTCTCTATTCAAGAGAATGCCCTAGCCTCCCAGAGCATAAAGGAGAAGAGGGGGAAATTACAAATATTGCCGTCCTTATTCTTCCACTCAGAACTCTGGATGCAATTCAGTCATTTGACTTAGTATTTTTTTCCATGTGGGTTTCCAAGAATATGATGTTTTTATAGCCTCTCATGAGTTTTTCATATGTAACCATTTTAATTTACACAAGGATGAGTAAAGGGTAAAATTCCACCAGATTAACCAATGAACAATACATTGTATTTTTTAACACCCCAGGAGTTGGAAAATTGTATTTACTAACACAGATTCTTTAAGTTCATCCCATAGAATCATTTGTATGTTCTTGATAAGAAAACAGCAACAGCAGTATGCCTTGTGTGGTGGGGAATACATCTGCACTCTTCGTGTTGTGAATTCTAGAATCCTAACAACGCCAAGACTGAAAAAGCAGGAAGCAGTACCTGCTTAACCATGTGTTACTTTAAAACCTAAGTAGGCTTGGGTCAAGTTGGTAATTGGATGGGAGATCACAGAGAATAACCTAGTTGCAGACTGGAAAACTGGAAAAAAATTCTGAAAGAAAACAAAGGCAAACTATTCCTCCATTTTCCATGGATGCGTTCATGAAGTTAACTCTGGTTGATTTTGAAGGAAGTTTAAGTCTGCTTTTTGTTAAATGTAAGTCAAATATATATTAGCAGCAACCATGTTTATTTTGGGTTTTTTTAAGAGCATGCTTTTTGAGATTAAAGGAAAATACAGTGGAGTGAAAATGCTTAAATTAAATTAGCTATCCCCTCTTCTGCCACCTGCCCCAAGTAAAAATGGGTCTCCAACTATATTCTATTCTGTGAAGCTAATTTTCTGGATGATTATTGGATGAAAACAACTATAGGGGATAATAGTGAGCAGAAAAATAGCTCCAAGGAAAATTGCCAGAATTTCCTTGTTATTTTGGGGGGAGGAGGAAGGTTTAAATTTAAATTTAAATTGAATTTATAGTTCTGATGATTGTGTTCCTCCCTCCCTCCCTCCCTTTCTCACACAAAAATGTAGTTAATACATTTAGATATGCTACCTGCATACAAATGCATCAAAAAACATCACTATTTATTACTGTGTTATATATTTCATTCACCCATTAAAGAAAGGAATATGTGATGTAAAATGTCATTCTGCATATGTACAGACCCTTACATTGATGAAATGGTTGATCTAAACCAGTTGTTCTTAACCTTTTTGAAAGAATCGCCCCCTTGAGCCATTGAGGAAGTTGTCATCGCCCCCATCCCCCAACATAACTGCCCCCCTGCCACCTCTTAGCATCCCCAAGGGGGCCATCAGAGGGGCGCTAAGAGGCGGCAGGGGGGCAGCGCATCCAATGTGGCCGCGGTGGCACGTAACGTGCCACTGCTTCGATTGAGGCGCCAGCCCGAGCAGTGCTAGTCAATGGGTGAACCTGCAAGGCTGGCCAGCACCTCCAATGCCCCCCTGTCGCCTCTTAGCATCCTCTGCCAACCCCCTTGGGGACGCTAAGAGGCGGCAGGGGGGCATTCGAGGAGCCAGCCCTGCAGGCTCACCCCATTGACTGTTGTACCGCACCTGAACTGGCGCCTGTCCATCCATCCATCCAAAAGGTCTGTCTGTTTGCCTGCCTGCCTGCCTGCCTATCTACCTACCTCTCTGCTTTTTTGTCTACCTACTTACCTACCTATCTACCAATATAGATCTCTCTCTCTCTCTCCCAATATATCTCGCTCCATCGCCCCATATTGCCCCCCTTCCATTCCTTTGCCCCACGTTGCCCCTTTTTGTTCCATCACCCCCCTGAAAAACAAAATTGCCCCTTGGGGGGCAATATCGCTCAGGTTAAGAACCACTGATCTAAACTATATCTCTTCTTCAAAAGTACTAGCTAGTACTGAAGCTAGTACTGAATTATCTTAACACTTCACTTAATGCTTACTGTTCTCCACATGCAGGTTTGCACTGGTTTAACTAGCTGCAAAGTGTTTAAAAATAAATTAATATAATGATATGGAAGTGAGTCATCCTCATGCCTTGACTAGCTGTGAACATGTCACTCCAATACCCTGCTTTGTTCCACTTTAAGTTATTTACACGATGACACTGCAAGCATTTACTGAAGGCAACTTTTCCCAAAGTAACTAACAAGTATCATTTCCCCTGATGTTTCTTGGGTCAGTCTTGGTTACAAACCAGCCTTTCTAAATTTACAGGTTTCCAAATTTAAATGAAATATCAACTTCCAGAATCCTCAGTCACATTGGTTAGAAATAATGTGATTGGCAAGCTCAACACAACTGGAGGGCATCAGGTTAGGAAAACGAACAGAAATCAGAATTGTTTTCTAATGCAGAAAAGAAAAGAATCTTATTTTGTTTTAAGAAACCTTAACTTTCTGATGAAAGGATCAAATAGACTGGCTTTGTACCATCAATAACCCAAGACAAACTCATCCCATCCAGAACCGAATATGTACAGTTTCAAAGTAGGTCACACGCGTTAATTCTAGTAGGGATGATCATTTTGCAGTGCAGTTCCACTCAGAAATAAGTTAACATGCCTTCCATTCAGGGAGGGAGATACAAAGCGGGAGAGCTAAGTTTTGTCTCAACTTGTTTGAACTGAAATCCACTACAGCTAAGTCAGAGAAGACTCAAACCCACCAGCTGGAGAATTAAGCATTTTGTATATTCTTCCTTGAAACTGTGAGCTAGTTAAGTCCCACCCAGAGACCACTGTTTAGCTGAGGGTATATATTTTTAAAGAATGATCGCCCCCATCCAAAATGACTAGAGAATTATCTGATGTGAAAGTTAACGCCAAAGGATAGGAAAGGCCCTGAGTTATCAATGGTGCACACACAGGGAATTCTTCAGGTTTTCCAAGAGAGAAAACAGCTTGGTTATAAGCATCAGTTACTATTACTTGCCCTTCCCTGCTAAAGGTCACAGCACTGGCATGGACTTTGGAAGGGTAGACAAGATTCAGGCCAAAACTGTCCACCTGACCGATCAGCTGCAGTCTCTGTTGAAGACTTTCAGCCTGGTGTTGCCATAGCAGGGGCCTCTGGCCATCAAATGTTCAATGACAGCGATGGCTCCAGAGATGGGTGAAGCAGCCACTTTCCTTGGGCAACACAGGTTAGAGTACAACTTTTCCACTCCCTTTAATTCTCCCTTTTTAAAGTCAGCTGACAAGCGGTACAGAGCACCTGCCTCCGAATCGGTCACAAGGATGTCGTTTTGCGGCAGGGTGTCGAGGCCCCATGGCAAGGAAAAGGTCTTGGCGATGACCATCTTGCCTCTGCCATCACCATCAAACACTTTAACCGAACAATCCCCACTATCTGTGACCACAATATGGTCATCCAGGGTGACCGTGACGTCTGTTGGGTACCTGAGGTCATTTCCTGATTGCCCTCTTTCTCCAAACTGCTGTATGCAGCTGCCACTGAAGCTAAACAGCTTGATTCGTTTCTTGCCGTCATGGGCCACTGCTAAACAGCTGGAGCTCTGACAGGCAGCCAGCCCCGTGGGGTTGATCAGCGTCCCCCAGCCTCCAAAAGAAAGGTGAAAGGTGAAGACCTGAGATCCAGGGGCAGCCACAGCTTCCCTTCTCCCTACTGTCCTTCCAGCAACCGGAGCTCGATTGGCTGAAGGACTCAAGATTTCCATCAGGTGCAACAACGGCAAGCAGTCACTGGTCTCTGAAGATTTGCACGCCCTGCGACAGAAAGGGCACTCCAGCCTGAAGTTCCGAGGGTGGGCCAGAGACATGACACACTCCAGGCACATCACATGCCCGCAGGGTAAGTTCTTCGGCCGATGTTTTTTCTCGGGGTTGAAATTTTCAAAGCACACTTTGCATTCGAGCAGATTGTTCTCAGACTGATCCAGCAGCTCTGTCATGATTTCTGTTTGATCAGCAGCTTTGGCAGTCATTAGGAGAAGTCTAAGAGGATTGATTGTTGCGCTGCTGAGGAGTGGGAGAGGAGGGGGAAGTGCCTTGCCATCTGGTCACATTGGTGCGGTCACAAGACGCTTTTACATGGCTGCAGTCCACAATGCAAGCTTGCATTGATGTTTGCTGCCCTCTTGAGGACATTCACCAAAGTTCTTGCGTGAGGAACATCTGGATGCAAATAATAGATGCATTCTGTTTTTCTTCATTGGTTGTAATGTATGAAAAAACGAGACAGAGCTATGAACAAGGATCACTGAAAGATGAATCCCAACAATGGTAATATCCTCCACAGAAAGATATTTGTTGCAGTGAGTTTGGGAAGGTGCAGTACTGATAAGAAGGTGGTATATAAGCTAAACCTTTCCTTCTTCTCTGGGTGAAATTCCTTCATGACACCTTAAAACAGAACCAAGTCTCCATTCCTAATTTCACCATGTGGGGGATGGATTGAAAAGATGGCAAAGGCCATAGCCACAGCTAAGTAAGGAGCTGCCTATACTGTAGTATGTGCCGCATAGATTGACTGAAAAGGGAAGAACCCTAGCTGTGCACCAATGCCAATAACTGGCTTGAGCTTATACTGCATTTTTTATATTGGGGATCAGAACATCACTTTTATATGTTTTCTGCAATGAAGAGTCAGAAGTCTATTTCTCTATTATTGTTTCCTGAAAAAGAGCAAGAGAAACAAATGTTTCCTAACACTTAGACTTCACTGAATAAAGTTCATATCATATCCAGTCTAGTAGCATTAAAAAAAACCTAAATTATAAGGCATAAAGGTTTTGTGAGCTCCACTTGACTTATCAGATGAGCCAAAAGCTGGCCAAAGCTTATTTCTTATAATAAAATCTGTTTTAAAAGTCTGATTTGGGAGTGTAGGTAGAGTGTATGTAGTCCTTGACTTACGACCACAATTGAGCCAAAATTTCCATTGCTAAGCAAGACAGTTAAGTGAGTTTTGCTCCATTTTACAACCTTTCTTGTCACAGTTGTTAAATGAATTGCTGCAGTCTTTAGGTTAGTAACACGGTTCTTAAGTGAATCTGGCTTATATCTATCAGAAATATAAAGCAAAAAGGAAAGGCCATAACTGTATTTTGTACTCAACTGCAGTGAAGAGTCAGAAGTCAGTTTTTTTTCCTTCTTTTCATCTCACATTTCTTTCCCCTCTGATCCTTATTTCCATTTGTATTTTATATTACAATAAACTCCAACGAAGTATTTTAAAAAACCCAGTGCTCCCATTTGTTTTCTTTTTCCTACCTCTTTTATATTTTTATATTGTTCTTTTCAAATTATAAACAGGTGAGCAGATCTAATTTGCTGGAAATCCTTCATAAACTACTAATACTTTTCAAATAAACAACTGGTAAACAAACAAAACCAGGCCTATGTGTTAGCTGTGGTATGCACCTACCACAAATAGAATTGCCCATAATGTATGAAACAAGCAAGATGATATCAGCAGAAGTTGAAAGTCTTCTATGCCCTGCCAATAATTTATTATGTATCTTTCCCTCACCCTTTTGATGATTTCTCACCACGGGAAATGACTCATTCTCCTAAGCAAGGTCAAACTTTTGGCATGCCTACCAGTGCTTGAAAATATATCAGCAGTAAATATTATTGCATGCAGGGGAAAAAAAATATCTGCACAAACTAGTTGATAATTCAATGATTCTGACTTCTGGAATTTCGTGTTGGCACATTCTCTTCCTGCTTCAGATTGCCTGGCTGAACTTGTTCCTCAAAGCAGATGCCAGTACAAAGCTGATCTTTGCTGATCCTTGGATAAGAGATTGCCAAGATCTCCCAATGGTGCTTGGAAAAAAAATATTGGAAAACAACTGTGGGGAATCTCTTCCATAATCTTGTCACACACAAAAACTACACATCATAGAGTAATCCAATTTTAAGCTTGACTTGAATGAAGTCTTTATCTTATTTATTTATTTATTTATTTATTTATTTAATTTGGATTTGTATGCTGCCCCATCTCCAGGGGGACTCGGAGCAGCTCACACAAAGAATCGACATACAAAACATAAATACAAGGCATTAAAATATAAAAGCCATCCAAATAAATCCCTAAAATACAATAAAACCTAATTAATTAAAAGAAAACCCCAACCAACCTCAATCCAGGCCGGCCTGTAAAAACAGCCAAGTTTTAAGATCGTGGCAGAAGGAACGAAGGTCAGGAGCCAGCTGCAACCCCAGGGGCAGCTGGTTCCACAGGGTGGGCACCCCCACAGAGAAGGCCCTCCCCCAGGGGACCGCCAACCGACATTGTCTGGTCGACGGCACCACGAGGAGGCACTGGGCGATTGGAACTCGATGGCGGTAGGCGCTCCTGCAAATACCCTGGACCCTGGCCATGAAGGGCTTTATAGGCTAACACCAGCACCTTGAATCTTACCCGGAGGGCAACCGGCAACCAATGTAGATCGCGCAGGAGGGGTGTCACAAGGGAGTATCGCGTCACTCCCATCACTACCCACGTGGCCACATTATTTTATTATTATATTATATACAGGTGAAACTCAAAAAATTAGAATATCGTGCAAAAGTTCATTTATTTCCGTAATGCAACTTAAAAGGTGAAACTAATATATGAGATAGACTCATTACATGCAAAACAAGATAGTTCAAGCCGTGATTTGCCCAAATTGTGATGATTATGGCTTACAGCTCATGAAAACCCCAAATCCACAATCTCAGAAAATTAGAATATTGTGAAAAGGTGCAATATTCTAGGCTCAAAGTGTCCCACTCTAATCAGCTAATTAAGCCATAACACCTGCAAAGGGTTCCTGAGCCTTTAAATGGTCTCTCAGTCTGGTTCAGTAGGAATCACAATCATGGGAAAGACTGCTGACCTGACAGTTGTGCAGAAAACCATCATTGACACCCTCCATAAGGAGGGAAAGCCTCAAAAGGTAATTGCAAAAGAAGTTGGATGTTCCCAAAGTGCTGTATCAAAACACATTAATAGAAAGTTATATGGAAGGGAAAAGTGTGGAAGAAAAAGGTGCACAAGCAGCAGGGATGACCGCAGGCTGGAGAGGATTGTCAGGAAAAGGCCATTCAAAAATGTTGGGAACTTTCACAAGGAGTGGACTGAGGCTGGAGTCAGTGCATCAAGAGCCACCACACACAGACGGATCCTGGACATGGGCTTCAAATGTCATCAGAAGCATCTTACCTGGGCTAAAGAAAGACCTGGTCTGTTGCTCAGTGGTCCAAAGTCCTCTTTTCTGATGAGAGCAACTTTTGCATCTCATTTGGAAACCAAGGACCCAGAGTCTGGAGGAAGAATGGAGAGGCACACACTGCAAGATGCTTGAAGTCCAGTGTGAAGTTTCCACAGTCTGTGTTGATTTGGGGAGCCATGTCACCTGCTGGTGTTGGTCCACTGTGCTTCAGGGTCAATGCAACCGTCTACCAGGAGATTTTGGAGCACTTCATGCTTCCTTCTACAGATGAGCTTTATGGGGATGCTGACTTCATTTTCCAGCAGGACTTGGCACCTGCCCACACTGCCAAAAGCACCAAAACCTGGTTCAATGACCATGGGATTACTGTGCTTGATTGGCCAGCAAACTCGCCTGACCTGAATCTCATAGAGAATCTATGGGGCATTGCCAAGAGAAAGATGAGAGACATGAGACCAAACAATGCAGAAGAGCTGAAGGCCACTGTTGAAGAATCCTGGTCTTCCATAACACCTCAGCAGTGCCACAGGCTGATAGTTTCCATGCCACGCCACATTGAGGCAGTAATTGCTGCAAAAGCAGCCCAAACCAAGTACTGAGTACATATGCATGTTTATAGTTTTCAGAGGTCTGATATTGTTCTATGTACAATCCTTGTTTTATTGATTGCATGTAATATTCTAATTTTCTGAGATTGTGGATTTGGGGTTTTCATGAGCTATAAGCCATAATCATCACAATTATGACAAATCACTGCTTGAACTACCTTGTTTTGCATGTAATGAGTCTATCTCATATATGTTTCACCTTTTAATTGCATTATGGAAATAAGTGAACTTTTGCCCGATATTCTAATTTTTCGAGTTTCACCTGTAGCCTTATACAGAAGTCTTCATCTTATATAAGAGAAAAGCTGTGTGCTGTACATCAGGTGGTGGACCAGGCAGAAATACTACAAAACCAACAACAGACATGCAACAGGCGGCCTCTAATAGACATTTTTCTAAGCACCCTACAGCTAAGAAACCTTTTCCAGCAAAGTCAATATTGTGTAATGTTACAAATGTATTTAGCTTGGCATAATGCTGAGTAGGAGGAACTCAATAGAAGGGAAAATGGGGAGAAAGCACAAATCCTGATGTAACGCTTGATATTTGCGAAGGCAAATTTCAAGAAAATTATTCTCAGAGATATTGATAATTGAAGAAAGTATCTGAAGAATGATCAATCCTCAGTCCAGAAATGTTATGGTGTCTGGCAACCAAGTGGTTCTCCTCATCCTCCAAGGGGTAGGTCTAGGAGTCATCTCGGTTCTTTCAATGTGATCAAGTATAAAACCTCCCATAAATAATCTAAACCCCACTTCTTATGTCGCTCTTCCAAACTATAGACCTTTTCAAGACACTGAATGTCACAGTCTTTTCCTGGGAGGAAAGAGAAAAAAATGACTTTCCCTCCACCCAATAATTTTTATTGTTCTTTTTCAACTTTAAAACATTTTAACCTTAATATTAACATTGCTGTGTCATCATACTTATAAAAAACAATCTCATGTGAATATCTACATATACATTTTTATACATTCATTTGCATTTGTCTATAATTTTCTTATCTCCATTATCTTTATTTCTATTGTTCAATAATTTATACCAATTGTCCCAAATTTCATAATACTGACTCTTTTCTATCTTTTAATTTTAATGTCAATTTGTCCATTTCATCACAATCTAGGATTTTTTGAATTATTAATTCCTCTGAGGGCATGTTATTGTTTCCAGCATTGTGCATATACTATCCTTGCTGCTGTCAAAATATATAGTAGAATGTATTTAATCTTTTTCTTATGTTGCCCTTTAATTATTCCCAACAAAAACAACTCCAGTTTAAACTCTGTTCAATCTTCCACTATTTCCTGTATCCAACTCCATATTTTGGTCCAATATTTTTGGGCTTCTGGGCATAACTACCCCATATGATAGAAGGTACCTTGATTCTGTTTGCATTACCAATATGTGATTTATGATAGGATACATCATCGTTTGCATTTCCAATATGTGATTTATGATAGCATACATCTTGGCCAATCTCATTGGTGGCAAATGGCTACAATAAAACATCTTGTACATATTTTCTTTATAGACCGCTGATCTCGTTAATGTATAATTTTTGTTCCAAATATTTTCCCAATCTGCTAAATCTATATTATGTCTAATATTTTTACCCATGCTATCATATAGCCTTTTACTATTTCTTCTTCCAAAGCAACTTTTAATAAGTAATTGTACATCCTTTTCCATCATTTCAAAAAATGTTGTTGGTAGTGTTTTCTTTTTCTTCCTATTTTGCTTATCACTTACATAATCTGTTTTACTGTCCAGTATTGCATTATAATCACCCACTATACAAATATTTCTTTGTCCTATTTCTGTGATTTTTTTCATGTAGTTTTTTTTTATAAAAATCCTTCTGGTTTTCATTCAGTGCACTACTACTAATAATGGTTTCTGACCAATCAATATTTCAATCATTAGCATTCTTCAACATCTGTAAAGATTAGTTTTGTCTTTTATCTCCTCCTTAAACAGTTATCCCTTTTCTTTTTTGTCAGCTAATGCTGTGTACAAAGTTCCTAATTTAGAGTATTCTAAGCAGTTTCTATATTATTTTTTAATGTGTACTTCCTGCAAGCACACTATATCTACTTTTTGTTTTGCTAATTTTACCAGTGTTCATTTTCTTTTGGCTGGTGAATTTAATCCATTAATATTTATTGATATTAATTTGATTTCTTCTCCCATTCTTCTATTTGTATACTTGTCTTTGTCTTCTATTGGCCCTTGTGTCTCTTTGTATTCCTGGTCTTGATCCTTCCTCTTCCTGTTGTTCTTTCTCTTCCCTACTTCTTTCTTCCTGTTCTTCTTTTGTTCCTTTCTGTTGCTCTTCTTGACTTCTGGACTCTAATTCTTCTCTGCTGCTCTGTTCCTCTTCTACTCCTATGAGTTGACCATATAATTCTTGAGCCTTCTCTAAATTGTCAACTTTAATTTTCTTCTCTTGCCAAGACACTAGCATCCCTTCTGGTACTAACCACTTAAATAGTATATTCTTTTAAATCAATTGTCGCCAAGAATTGATAGTCCCATCTCTGTTCTCTCACCCTTCTTGGAATCTGTTTCAGAGTTTGTATTTCCTTTTCCTTGTATATCATTGGTTTGTCCCTCGTTATTTTACAAATTATATCTCTGATTTTTTTTTGTGCAAACCTAATATGCACTTCTCTTGGTAATCTATGCCTTCTGGCATAATTTGTATGAACTCTGAATATGTCATCCAATTCATTTAGAATTTCACTTTTATCTCTTTGCAAAGCTTCTGCTATTATTTCAGCCATTATCATTTCTAGATTTTCTTTTGTCTCTATAACATTTTGAAATCTAAGATAAAAGGCTGTGCGGTCCATCTCTAAATGGGTGAGAGAATCCTCTAGATCTTTGTTTAACTCTACCATCTTCTGATCCACCAACTCAAATTTCTTCTCCATCTGTTCCATTCTTATCTCCACAGCTTTTATTGTTTGTTCGTTTTTTCTATCACCTATTGAATTGAGCCCATTTTTTCATCTAATTTATATATATCATTTTTCATTTCACCCATCTCTGTTTTCATTTTACTGTGGTTTTTGGACATTGTTTCTTGAAGTTTAATCATTGTTTCTTGAATTGCTAAAAGGGTTGTTTGCATATTTGGTGCATTTGATGTTGTACTTTGTTTTTCCATGGTAAGCATTCCTTCAATTGACCTTTGTGTCACTGGAGAAGCTATTGATATTGATGGGTTTGCTGTTGTTTTTTCCAGCCTTCAGTGTTGTTGTAGTGATACTCATCATTTCTTTTAAGATTTTGTTCTGTTCTTTCAAAATTTTATAAACATTATCCCAAATTAACATCCAGTAATTTAAATATTATTTTTAGATTTAGATTTGTACTTAACTTTGTTCTCTATCCACAATTCTCTATAATTATGCTCCCTCTAATTTCTCTTTTCAATATTCAACCTATCACCTTTTGCTCACCTATTAATCACCATTCTAAATCCTTTTCCCAAAGATCCAAATTCATTAATAACATATAACTTATGATACACTTTGTAGAGCAACAAATTAATTCTCCATATTATTTCTCACTATATGTTGATATATAATTATTATTTAATATAGTATTTAATCTAAGAAAAATATAAGACACACTTATTATCCACTCTAATATCCAAATTTCAAGAAAATTATTCTCAGAGATATTGATAATCGTAGAAAGTATTTGAAGAATGATCAATCCTCAGTCCAGAAACATTATGGTGTCTGGCAACCAAGTAGTTCTCCTCATCCTCCGAGGGGTAGGTCTAGGAATCATCTCGGTTCTTTCAATGTAATCAAGTATAAAACCTCCCATAAATAATCTAAACCCCACTTCTTATGTCGCTCTTCCAAACTATAGACCTTTTCAAGACACTGAATCTCGCAGTCTTTTCCTGGGAAGAAAGGGAGAGAGAGAAAAAATGTCTTGTAATGGTTTTGACAACATTTCATTATCCTTTGGAATTTGTGTAAACCATTGTTTCCCCTCCTGTTACACATTATAAATGCCTCATATGGGAATAAGTGCTTATTTTTAATAACTCTTATCAAAATAGGAATCCTAAGTTTATATGCTGCTATGATAAAATCGTTTTAATGTGCTCTCATCTAATGCTTTAATAGGGAGGCTGTTAATAGGTTTTGCAATATTGTTATATGATGGTGAAGCTATTTCCTCTGCATGCTTTTGAGCTAAAAAAACCACCTGAATGAAAGACTATGAATGCAGCCAGGTAGCCAGAGCAAATAGTGGCAAGAGTAAGAAAACAATTATGTGCATTTATATTGAGATGTTATTTCTAAAAATTGGACCCAGAGGTAGCCTACCAACATGGGACAGTCCCTCCATAAATGGAAGGCATTTTCCAACTAAAACAAGAGTCTTGCATGAGAAATGAGAATTTAAAAACAATGCTGTGCTCCTCTTACCACTGTGCATGCAAAAAAAAAAAAAAACCTTGGGCAATCTCCCAAAATTCATGCCAAACAAAGGACTTGCCCAGTATTTTAAGATACACACTAGTAGAAGGAGCTGCACCATCTCAATTAACCAGTGGAACAGCTTGCTGTCAGAAGTTGTGGATGCTCCATCACTAGAGTTTTTAAAGAAGAGACTGGACAGCCACTTGTCTGAAATGGTATAGGGCCTCCTGCTTGAGCAAGGGGTTGGACTAGAAGACCTCCAAGGTCCCTTCCAACTCTGTTATTCTGTTCTGTTCTGATCCCTTATGGACCACATTTGCTGCCAACTTCCCAAGCACTGTTCCCACAGAGGTTTGCTCAATATGTCATGAGGCATATTAACACAAGGCTAGCACAAATATGAGGCATTCTTTACTGTCCTTTGTACAGCTTTCTGCAAGCACAAGGCCATGGCAACAAGAATGTTTTCCACCGGCATCACTCTAGACCCAGCTAGCTTGAAGCAGTGTAAAGAAATGAGTCATTTCCATGTGGCACAGTCGAAATAACAGGACTAGGATATGGACAGAGGCAAAAACAAAACGTCCCTGTCCTAGGTCTGCAAAGTAGATTTTGTCCAAAATAATTAGGAAAGGTGAACACAAAGGGGTGCTAGATTTATAGTACAACTCTGGGATCTAAAAAGAGTTAGAATAAACCCAAGAATCTAGATTGAATTACTAGAACTCAGCATGGAAAGTAATCTTGAACTGGAAGATACAGTATCTGTTCGCTAGATGTGCGTATTCTAAAGTTTGTTTTTTTCTAGCACAAAAAATTGGCAGACATAGATTGAGGTTGTTGATATTTATCCTGTGTTTCTGGTTTTTTTTTTGGATTGCATGTCTCTAGATTCCGTTTAGGAAATAAACGTTCCTACATAATATCCCTACAAATTTTCAATATACAATAGGAAATGCTGCATTTGTTTCTGAACATTAGCTCCCATGCGTTGCTAAGACAGATCAGAGGAGTAATCCTGAGTAGCTGATCTCTAAACAGAACAATAATGTGATTCACATTGCAAATAAGGTAAGTTGACACAAATGCCACTCATTTAGATTTATCAGACATTAGGATGTAACAGCACCCCCTTCCACAAGTACCACATCAAAGTACTGGTTTAGGGCCTATGGCTCTGTTCCCTCCTAGTCAATGAAAATAAGCATTTTCATTCCTGAAGACAGCAAGTAACACTGTAGAGCATAGGTTGAAGCTTCTTTTTCATTGTCTCACCAAATAAGCTTTTCACATCTGAATCAGCAACATAGAATGGTGGACCTACAACAGAAAAGATGAAGTTAGAAATTCAGAAATTAAAGAAAACCCAGCCAAAGCCCTAAATGTTCACTTTTAAGGAATGAGAATTCAGGGATTTACTCAGTTTAATGTCAATTCAGTCTGTAGCAGTCCATTTATATTTCAAAAAATAGATGAATGGCAGTACAAATGTGAGTGGAAAAAAAGACAGTCACTTGAGAAATGTTATGCAATGGTTTGCGCTTATATCTAAAACTGCACTCCCAGTTTTAATTCTGAACTGAATGTTATAAATTTATGGCAGATTCCTAGAATACTGAACAGTAGATTAAAAAAAAACTGAATTGCCATTGCCATACCCTAGAGAATCATGAATATTTTGATTTTTTTTATTATATTATATTTTTACATTAGTAGTCTGGTTTGTTTTGATGATATTCTGTGCTAAATCGTGTCTTTAAATGAATTTTTAAAAAATAAATTATCATGGTTACCTAAAAGCATGAAAAAGACGCAAATCACTGAATAAATACAGTAAAAGTATTGGCAAGTATTAGAAAGGATTTCAGACCAACATTCACTGAGGAACCCTATCTGTTTAGCCTTCCCTCTAATCATGGTAGACCAGTCTCTCAACCTGGACTACTTAGATAAGTGGACTTCAACTCCCATAATTCCCTTACTGGCTGGGGAATTCTGGGAGTTGAAGTCCACCCATCTTAAAGTCACCAAACTTGAGAAACACTGTGTCAGAACAATCCCATACTAATTTTAAGACCTTACTTCCAATTACAAAGGATGTAAGATTCTCCCAATATCTAGCTGAGATTTTAGTCCCAATGTCTTACCTTTGTGTTTCCTTGCATCATACAACAAAGTAACAAGAAGGCAGCGACACATTCTGTTCATTAGTGATAGTATCAACTGGGCATAGCTAAAAGGAAAGGGCAAGAAACACATACTGGGGAAAACATTAATTTTATTACAAAGAACAAATTGAAAATGCAGAACATGAGAAAAGTTGGATTCACACAACATGATGAGCTATGATTCTTGAACTGTTTAAAAGTAACAATTGGGGTTGATGCAGAAAATTGTCTTGCTAACCACCTAAAGCACAACTGACTTACTGAAAAGGTTTGTTCCCTATAATTTTTTTTTAATTACATTTATATGCCGCCCTTCTCCGAAGACTCAGGGCGGCTTACAATTTTGGGAGCACAACCCATGCTCAGCAATAGCCTTCATTCCATTGTATATGCCTGCTTATTACTAAGCGGCATTTTTACAAGGTCAGCTAATTGCCCCCAACAATCTTGGGTCCTCAATTTACCTACCCCGAGAGGATGGAAGGCTGAGTCAACCTTGAGCCTGGTGGGATTCGAGCCTACAGCAGTTGTAGGCAGCTGGATCTTAAGTGCAGGCAATTAACAGCCTGAGCCACCAAAGCTCAATTACGCCAAGCCAAAACTAGGCTGCAGCTTAGCATGGAGTGTGAAACAACACAGCTGCTGCTGCTTCCTAAGAGTTGAAGGAGACATATACCAAGTGTCCATTTTATCTCTACAACAATCCTGTTAGGCAGGTTGTGGCACATGAATACACATTGTGGCACATTCGAGGCGCATTAACCACAACCGCACACTGAATCTCATTCATATATATGTGGGGGAGAGAAGAAGCGGGGTGTTACTTAAATTTTCAGGTTCAGGCTTTATACGGGCTGGGTTTGTGTGCTATAACACAGCATATTTTGTTTGGTTTTACATACACAAAATATATATGTTTGAACTCCTGCTTATGTCATAGTAGATCCATGCCTACTTGACTAAGTTCAGGTTTGGGAAGATGAGGACTACAGATTAATTTAAAAATAGTTCATTCAGTGACCATTTGAAGTTACAACGGGCCTGAAAAAAGTGACTTATGACCGTTTTTCAAACTTACGACCATTACAGTAATGCTATGGTCATGTGGTCAAACTTCAGACATTTGGCAACTGACTCATGTTTATGATGGTTACAGTGTCCTAGGGTCACCTTTTGCGACCTTCTGACAAGCAAAGTCAATGAGGAAGCCAGATTTACCTAACAACCATGTTACTGACTTAACAAGTGCAGCGATTCACTTGTGGCAAGAAAGATTGTAAAATGGAGCAAAACTCACTTAACAAATGTCTTACTTAGCAGCAAAAATTCTGGGCTCAGTTGTGGTCGTAAGTCGAAGACTACCTATACTCAGCCTGTGCAATGAAAGACAAGTAGCACTGTCCAGAGAAGGCACAGATCACAGTTTGGATATATCAACCCACATCTCCAGAAGGAAGTAACATCATCCAAGGTGGCTAAGAATTAAATTCAAAAAAGCAAAATGCTCCAAAAGTCCAGATGTGAACAATACCCAATACAGGGGCTAAAAGGATAATGAAACAATTGTGGAGAAAAGAATCAAGGAATAGTAGAGAACCTGTCTTGGATACCATGTTGTTCTGATGGGAAACCAACCTGAAGCAAATTACATTAGCAAAGCTTGATGGCTCTCTCAGAATATTTGGTCCATTGCACTAACTTACAGCATTGCAACTCCTATGAGGGCAATGAGACACTAGGAGTTGTCAGTAGAAGAGAAATAAAGTATTTGAATACTGCTGTCATTCAAGCCTAGCCACACCTTACATATTACCTGTGACAGTGCGGTTGTGATTTAAATGTAATGACCTTGTCATTTCAGGTATCCCAATAATTATTTCATCTAATATTGCAAAAGTTATTTAGTAAAGGTATCCCCAGTAAAGAATGACGGGAACAAGTTAATCACTCGGGAAGAAAAGCAATTTCCTGGCAGCACCCAAGGCCTCAACAAGCAACACTGTAGTTCCTAATATTTATTTATTTATTTATTATTTGAACTTATATGCCGCCCCATCTCCGAAGACTCGGGGCGGCTTACAACTAAAACAGGAACAATAAATACTTTAAAAACGATTAAATTAAATTATAAGTTCAAACATTATAAAACCATAAAACCATCCCTCCCCAAGGGGTCACAGCCCGGTTGGTCAAACAACCAGGTCTTTAACTCACGGCGAAAGGTGCGGAGATCAGGGGCCAGGCGGAGCCCCAAAGGCAGTTGGTTCCAGAGGTCAGGGGCCGCGACAGAAAAGGCTCGTCATCGGGGAACCACCAGCCGGCATTGGCCCGCCGACGGGACCCCGAGGAGTCCTTGCCTATGGGCTCGCACAGGGCGACCGGTATTTGATATTGGAAGAAGACGCTCCCTTAAGTATTGAGGACCCATGTCATGAAGGACTTTGTATGAACATATGAACATAATAAAATGCAGTTCCCAGTTACTGACCGTTCTCTCTCAGAAGGGTTAACAGCTACTAGAGAACCTCTGTCCCAAATCCCATCAAAATGACCAGTGACAGAGCTACAGGGTGGGAGAGAAAAAAATAACATCAAACATAGTAAGTACTATTTTTAGTCATACCAGAAAAGCAATGTTGGGTTAGAAAAAACAAAACAAACACACACACACAGAAGTCAAAGGTTTTAAAATCCACATGAGCAAGAAACAGATACAGCTTTGATATGGATGCTGAAAGCTTTACAGAACTAGGGAGAATGTATTTTACGGCAATATAGCAATAGCACATACACTTATATACCCCTTTATAGTGCTTTACAGACCTCTCTAAGCAGTTTACAGAGTCAGCATATTGCCCCCAACAATTTGGGTCCTCATTTTACCCATCTTGGAAGGATGGAAGGCTGAGTCAACCTGGAGCCTGGTGAGATTTGAACTGCCAAATTTAGGCAGCTGGCTGCAGCAGAAGTAGCTTGCAGTACTGCACTCTAACCACTGTGCCACTGAGGCTCCCTAGATAATATATAATATGCTTGATATGGTCCAAGAATCAGCAAATGAATTGATATAATTGTTTCCTTTGCACATAATGCTAAGCTATAATATGATGTGTTCATTCTGACTTAGGATTATTTGTGAACCAAAACACATTATGACATATGCTATAGCACTTACAAAAGTCGCAATTGGTATCCAGGAAGTCCTCACTAGGTTTTCTCAAAAATTCCCAAACTCTTCCAAGATCACTAGATCTTATAAAATAGCAATATACTTGCATGAGGCCTTATGATGCAAGTTACGAAGTATCAGGAGATACTGAGTTTTGGGCCATTTTAAAATATTTTAGGGGCCTGTACCATTACACAATATAGGTAGTTCTCGACTTACAACAGTTCCTTTAGCGACTGCTAAAAGTTACAACGGCACTGAAAAAAGTGACTTATGACAATTTTTCACACTTGCAACCATTGTAGCATTCCCTATGGTCACATGATCAAAATTCAGATGCTTGGCAACTGACTCATATTTATGACGATTGCAGTGTCCCGGAGTCATGGATTACTTTTCATGACTGTTTTACAAGCAAAGTCAATGAGGAAGCCAGATTCACTTCACAACCATGTTACTAACTTAATAGCTGCAGTGATTCACTTAACAACTCTGGCAAGAACAATCGTAAAATAGAGTAAAACTCATTTAACAAATGACTTGCTTAGCAACATACATTTTGGGCTCAATTGTGGTTGTAAGTCGAGGGTTGCCTGTATTATGTCACAGTGCTCAGTGCCTAAGAAGATGATTGATCCCTGGTTTTGTTTATATATAATCTAGCCCATTTATCAAATATTAGCATGATGTGTGAGCTTAGCCAATGTCTATTTTCATGGAATGAAAAGCTCATTACCCACCATATACACACCTGAACCAGAGTAAAATTTCCCATAGATGCTACCTATGCTGTGTAACAGGTAGAGTTGAAAGCAAACAAATATGTTAAATGTGTGGAAAGACTCTGTATTAATTTTTTCTTACCTGGTTAAATCATATAGATTGCAACAATATAAACAAATATTCAGAGATGTGCACTACAATGAAAAATAAATTAAAAAAAGATAAAGCAACAAAAACGTAATTAACATTTTTAACATCTAAACATTCTATCTTATTTTATTATTAGTTGTATTTTCTTAGTGGCAATGCTATACTATTTTTATAGGCATAAAACAAAATTAAGCATTAAAATAATTCAGCATTGATGTAATAAAAGCAGTAACATTTTAATTTTCATTTAATATGAGCTTTAATATAGATAAATGTGCATATTTATATATTGTATATAATGCTTAAGAATAGTGAAATATCTAGCCTTAAACATGCATGGTGTTTGTTTACATTTCAGTTTAAATAAAGAAACTTCAGAAGAAGAATCAGGGATGAATTTTACAGTTTTCATCAAGGAGTTCACTTCTATCATCAAGACATTCTATTCTTTCAATAAATTACAGATTTTAATTCCACTTTCATTATTAATACCCTAATGCTATGAATTACCTACTATGCTACTTTTGGAATAATCAATATCATTACTTCATTACGTGTATTTTAATGATGTCCAATCTTCATTGTTGCCATTTTAATTCATGGTTTGCACGAATCCATATTTTAAATCAATAAACAGAGATGTATCTATTTTGAGCCACTGATAAAGCTTTTAGGCTAAGCTGCACAAATAAACATAATAACATAATTATGAAGAAAACAGAGGGTTCGATACATACCTTCAATAATTTAGCTCCAGGGATTTCTGAAACTATTTCTTCTGAAAATGAAAGATTTTGTTCCATGAAAAAGTCCTTCAATGCACTTTCACTAATTTCCACACCAACCACATGGTGTCCCATGTCAGCTAACCTATACAGAACAATAAAACATGCCATGTTTACTCATACGTTACTGAGGTGGGTTTTTTTAAACAATAAAAGAAGTTAAATCAAAGTCCTCTTTGTGTTAGTGGGGAACCACATATTATAACAATCAGGATGTTGCCTGTGGAAAATTCCATTTTTTAAAGTAAATAAAACTTTGGACTGAAGAAACCAAAGCACAATGCCATAGAATGTAAGAAACAGCACTGAATGCTTTGTTCGACTTTTTGGTAAGACTTTTTAACCTGCTAAACATTAACGGGATTTTTTCCCCATTAAGTTAAAAGCATGGGGTGCCTTCCTCCCCTTTTTTTTAAATAGTGATGTAATAAAATTGGAATATCAAGATATAGATGCATGGAGTACAACATCTGCTTTGAATGTAGAACTGAACTACATTGTTAATGTACATTTTAACAGTTTATTTCCACATTGATTAACTTCACTCAGATGGTGGAAACTTGATAAACTGGGAACATTTGATGAAACATGGCATCATAAACCATCAGTGCACTGATGTAATGAATGAGATTTCCCTGCCTCCCCCATTTTGTTCAAAATGAGACACAGACCAAATTACATTGATTCCTTTGGTGACCATCAATCAAACAAATATAGAAAAATCCATTTTGATACTAGCATTGTTGTGAATAACATAAAGATGTTACTTCTATAATATGTTAAAAAGTACATGCATCCAAATGGGTTGCATTACCAACAGGAAAACCTTCATATTTTATTGATTATTCTAGGAGCAGGGAGCAATTGCCGCTCCAGATGTTGTTGGGATATTAGGCTTAGGAGCGTAGCAACTACAGGTTGCCCTCAACATACAACCCCAGTTGAGCCCAAAATTTCCATTGCTAAGTAGGGCAGTTGTTAAGTGAATTTTGACCCATTTTATAACATAGTTAACTGAACCATTGCAGTTGTTAAGTGAGTAACACGGTTGTTAAGTGAATCTGGCTTCCCCATTGACTTTGCTTTTCAGAAGGTTGCAAAAGGTGACGCTGGGACACTGCAACTTAAAAAAAATACATGCCAGTTGCCAAGCAGATGAATTTTGATCACGTGACCATGGGGATGCTGCAATAACTGTGAAAGAGTCATAAATCACTTTTTTCAGTGCCTTCGTAATTTAGAACATCACTAAACAAATGGTTGTAAATCAAGACTTCATGTATAATTGAGCAGTATCTGTACAGTCGCATGTTTTTCAGCCTCAGACTATTCTAATCATAACTCTCTATTGACTGTCACTCTCAGCTAACATCTAATCCATATTCACAACCAGGTGTTTTTCTGGTGTTTTGGATTCCAGCTCCATGTGTCCCAGCTGGTCTATTAATGTTTATGGATGATGGATGCTAAAGTCCAAAGCTCTGGAGGATGGCATGTTCAAGAAAGCTGGCTCATTTCTCAGCTTGAGAAGAATGACTTTGCAAGGTGAAGATTTTGAAATACAGTGGTATCTCAGTACTCATCATGAACAGGTTCTGGAAGGCATAACGAGAACCAAAAATGATGAGCACATACAACTTTTTCCCATAAGGAATAATGTAGTGAGTCACAAAGAGCTGACACCAACAAGTTCTAGCTTGTGCATTGAGTACCAGACAATGAGTACAGGAAAAATTATTGTGTCAAAATGCACTGAGTACCAAATTTGGTAAGTTTCAAGGTACCATTATACAGGGCTTAAGTTTACCTAGTGAAGGAGAGTTATCACATAGCTGAAAATACATAAGGGACTCAGCAAAATTATCCAATCTTCCCCCCCATGTTTTATTAGTTGTTATTTGTTTATATCCATGAAGTAGTATAACACAATCTAGATAAAACTGAAATGATCTGATGAATCATTTACCATTTCATTTCAACAGCTTTCCCACAAAATGGAAAAAATATTCTTAATTCCTTCCTGCCATTGACAAAAATATCCAAGTATTTCGTCAGGAATCTGGGGAGAAAAAGAGAAAAGTAAATGTTATTTTTTAAAAGAACATATAGCAACACTCAGGTTCTTATACAACCCATTAATAATTTGTAAAATACCAATTCAAATATTGAGCTTTCTTAGCATGACCTGAAGGGCTACATTAAGAAAAGCTGAAGGCAGTCAACCAAGGAAAGCGCTCGAAAACAACAAAGATGGAGACTAAATATAGAAAAGAAACAATTGCAAAGCAGTTTGTTATTTGGAAGAACAAGCAAATGTATGGTCAATACTTGAAGGATATAGAAGGAAAACATTATTTTAAAACCCACATGGAGTTGGTTAAGATCAAGAGTCTTAAAGAAAGAAACTGAAGGCTTTATTTTACCAGCTCAAGAACAAGAATTGCCAATTAATTGGCATGAAGGGGAAAATTGTAGTAAAAAGGATGAACGAATTAACCATTTGATCAGTGGGCTGAAGCCAAATTCACAGACTGACTATAAATAGCATCGTGATTGAGTTGCCAGAATTATTCACTGGAAACTTTTGGCAGAGGTATGGATTGGAATATGTTAAAATTATTGGGACCATCAAGTTCAGAAGATTTGGAAAACGAGCAGGTTAAGATCCAAACAAGCAGGCATCTTGTTCATAACAGGCTTGATATAACAGTTGTTGAAAAGAAAAAAAAGACTGATTCATTGATGTTGCTATTCCGGATGATGCTAGGATTGAGGAAAAAAAACAATAGGAAACGATTACAAAATATATTAGAACTTGCAGATCAAAGTTGAATGCTTAGGGAAAAAGAAATCCATTGTTATACCAGTAGTAATTGGAACCCTTGGAACAATACCTAAAGGACTTCCTTGATAGCTGGAAATATTGAATTTATCAGACCTGAACACATAATTAAAAAAACACACCCCTATCCTGCTTGGAACTGTCTATACTCTTAGAAGCTGCCTTAAGAATTCTTAGGTCCTTGCTTAGGGCTTGAAATAGCTTTGGTGGCTCAGGCTGTTAAATGCCTGCTCTTAAGATCCAGCTGTCTACAATTACTGTAGGCTCGAATCCCACCAGGCTCAAGGTTGACTCAGCCTTCCATCCTCTCGGGGTAGGTAAATTGAGGACCCAAGATTGTTGGGGGCAATAAGCTGACCTTGTAAAAATGCCGCTTAGTAATAAGCAGGCATATACAATGGAATGAAGGCTATTGCTGAGCACATTGGGTTGTATCCCAGAAATTGTAAGCCGCCGCCCTGAGTCTTCGGAGAAGGGCGGCATATAAATGTAATTAAAAAAAAAATATTTCCACCAATCTTAGATTGTGAATCCAACTATAGATTACTCATGATAATAATAATAATAATAATAATAATAATAATAATAATAATAATAAATCCTCTTTCTATAGGTGAACTAGAATTTACCCTATGATTCTGTAAAGCAAAATAATTAACTCTCCTGAATTAATAGTCCTCAAAATATATTTCAATGGCTATGAGTGTTAATAAAACTTTTGTGATCATAAGCATGGCATGGAGGGAGAGATGGGAAGACGGAAAAAATCTGCCCTAGTATACTAGTACCATATACCAAGGTGTTGTTCAGGGACATCTCTAGAGTCTTCTATACTGCATATAGTGGTACCTTGGTACTCAACTCCTTTGAAACTCATCAAATTTGATACTCAATGCATTTTGACGTGCAAATCTTATCCTGGTACTCATCATTTTTTGGGTACTCAATGCATAAGCTAGAATTTGTTGGTGTTGGCTAACTTGGGGGTCAGTATATTATTCCTTATAGGGAAAACATTTGATATTCCTAATTTTTAGTACTCATTGCACTTCCTGGAAACAATTAACGGTGAGTACTGAGATGCCACTGTATAAAAATGCAATAAACAGAAGCAAATGTGCTAAAGTAAAAAACTATAGTGACAGTATCGCTATTATTTCAAGAATATCTCTGAGCCCAAAAAGGCTCCATAAACCTAATTGGTGACTGCAGCTCAATCAAAAGAAAAGATGGCAAAATATGAACTGGCATTTCAAAAGAGGTCATATGCCCCTTGGCAGCTATGCTGTGAATGAGCCAGGCCTCTTTCAGACATTTTGCAAAGTGGCAATGTTTTTTTGTTTTGTTTTTATAAAAGTGATTATCAGCTGAAAGTCAAGAGGGTTCCTTGGCTAGCAGAATACTTACTGATGTTCTTCCTTTTTATGAAATCCAATATTGTTTGTTTCCCATAAATTTAGCCAGTCTTTTTCGGTCATCACTCGATCCCTCTGTAACTCTGGATCATCACAAACTTCATTTCTAGAGGAGCTGAGGGAGTTTTCCATGGTCCAGACAACCTTTGTATAGCTTGATATATTCAAAAACTATCAGTGAATTATTCCTTTAAAAACCTTTGTCTATGTTCATAAGATAATGAGTGTTATACCCTCAGGCTAAAAATCATTTTTAAAATAACAGTGCAACATCTACAGATATCTACTATTTGCAGAAATAGCTATTTAAAGAATTATATTTGGCTTTCCTCGTAGTTCATTCCACAGCATAGATCCAGTAACGTACAGGTTTGCTGATTCCCTGAACAAGTGAAAGTAGTGTGTGTATGAGAGAGGGAGGGAAGATTTATGGTTTATGTTAATGAATGTTTGCAGGACAGGGCAAGGACAAAGGGCAGAATGGTGTTCTCTGAGTTGCAATCATGTTAAGGCTTCAGCATTTCTAATCCCAAATGTGTTACAAAAATGCTACCCCCTGCTACCAGACCCACAGCAAATTTCATAGCATCCTAAATCCTAAATTGATTCAAAATGTGATCAATTCTCCTTGCTCATTTGAATAGTGAAGGCAGTTTCAAGTAACTGCTTCCCAATTTCCTGATTTGTTTAAAGCACATATCCACCATACCTATTGCCCAATTTTCAGCTGTTTCCTCGGATGGCTTCCTACTTCCCATAGATGTGTTTTCCCAACCAACATTAAAGAGATAGATGTCAGCCACTACTTTCCTGGGTGCTTTTCTAATTTAAGGTCCCAGCTGATGCAGGATTACTCTTTTAGAATACCCAGAAAGTTCAGATAGAACAATGTGGCGAAAGTTCACTGTGGCAGTCTTTCAATGTTTTTTGTAGAACAAAATACCCGAAAACTCATCTCTGCCTGTGTGCTTCTGTTCATTATTTAAAACATTCCCAGGGGTCATTTTTTCTTTAGTTTTGGAGAAGATGTTAAACTTCTTTTAAAATGCTGCTTTGTTCAGCACATTAAAATATATCAGTTGTACCCTCCAATCGTGAGGTTGTTTTTCTGCTGTTAGGTGTTTTATTGATCTATCCATTACAAAGCTGAAGAGCCAGCACTATATGAAGACATCTCTGTGGCCATGTGGCCAGCATGAACACTGTTATCTTTTCACCAAAGTGGTCCCTATTTTTCTACTTGCATTTTTACATGGTTTCGAACTGCTGGGTTGGCAGAAGCTGGACAAATAAAGGGAGCTCACTCTATTATGTGGTGCTAGGGATTCGACCTGCCAAACTGCCGACCTGTCCGATTGACAAGCTCTGTGTCTTAGCCACTGAACCACCGTGTCCCTTTACCATTTCTAAAGTTTTAAAACTGAAAGCTGCATTTGGGCTATAATGTTCCTGCAGTTGTACCTCTTCCTGCTCAAAAGTAAAACTGAGTGTTCATTGCATTTTCTAGCAAACGTGAGCAAACTAGCAGTCACGGAACTGAAATCAAGCCAATGCAAGCCAGCATAAACTTCCTTGAGTGGATCTGAATTCCTGAAGACTCCACTGAAACTTCAGTATAATTGACAAATAAAGGGATGTTGTTTGCTATTGCTTTCCTCCAAGCCATTTTGTCATCCTACTACTTCCTAAAATCTTTTTGTGGTTGCCCATTCAAATACTGAACTTCAGCCAAGATCAACCAGATGCAGCCACACATTAAAATGAAAATACATCAGTTTTTCATTTATTTTTGATTGTTCACTGCATTGATTTCACTATTATTGTACATTTCATATCAACTATCCTGGGTTTGTAGGAACACCAGGATTGTCTTCACTCAGGATAATCTATGGAAATTCTCTGTCCAGATCAGGGTTGTCCAAAGGTGCTTTTCCAAGAGGCAACTCGATTTTCTTGGTTTTTACCTTGAAAATGTTTCGCTTCTCATCCAAGTTCTGAACTGAAGAAGCTTCTTGGATGAGAAGTGAAATGTTTTCAAGGAAAAAAGACAGCTGCCTTTTGGAAAAGCAACTTTGGACAACTCTAAGCTAGATGATTGAGAATCTCCACAGACTA
This sequence comes from Naja naja, assembly GCA_009733165.1. Taxonomy (NCBI): domain Eukaryota; kingdom Metazoa; phylum Chordata; class Lepidosauria; order Squamata; family Elapidae; genus Naja; species Naja naja. The sequence continues at coordinate 153,132,993 of CM019150.1, forward strand.
TCCTGAATATATCCTGGTGTTCCACAAATGGAAAGAAACCAGCGATAGAAACCTACATAGAAATAAACGAGTGGCTTAGTTTGATTTGATGGCCTGCCCTTTCACCTCCTTCCCTCACCTAACGCTGATAATGTCTGTGGAGATTCTCGGTCAACCAGGTCATAGTTGTTGCAAAAGTCCTTCTTTTTTTTCCTTTTTTCCTTTTTTTTCAGGCAGCTGGATATTCAGGGTTTTTTCCTTCAGCTCTTCAGAAGCTTCTTGGATGAGAAGCGAAACGTTTTCAAAGAAAAAAAAACACAGAATGTCCAGTTGCCTCTGGGAAAAAAAAGCACCTTTGGGATAACGCTGATAATGTTACCTAGTTTGGTCATGAAACGTCTGCAAGAAAATCACCAAGGCTCAAGAGAGCACCAAGGACCCCACCCCCACCCCCACCCCTTCCCTCAGACCTGCAACCCAAGAAAAACAACAGCAGCCGCAACAAAGTGGCAGGAAACGACAACAACAACAACCTGAGCGAAGAGGAAGCGGCGGGGACGGGGAGGCAGCAGGCGAAACGCTGCTCAGCTCCTTCGGAGGCGCAGCTGCTGCACTGCGCGACGTCGCTTCTCCAGGCTGCGCGGCCGGGCGGGCGGGCGGAGAAGAGAGGAAGCGAGAGGCTAGCAACATTGTCTCCTCCCCTCGCCCAACACGCCCCGCGCTGAGACCAGCGGAAGCAGCTGCGGTGGAGCTGGGTCGGCCAGCGGGAAGGTCTCTGGCTCGGTGGGGTAAGAGATCCTACGAGGGTCCTACGGCTTGAGGAACCGAGCCGCCCGTTCCTTCTTGCGGTGGGGAGGGGACGTTAAAGTGGCCCTGCTGAGGGTCTTTTTTGCTTTTCTTTGACCCGCGGTCTCTCCCCCTCCTTCCTCCCCAAGCTGCATGTCCCCCTCAGGGGAATCCTCTCTTGCAAAAAAAGAAAATGTGTGGCTGCGCGGATCGGGGACGTTTGTACAAGAAAAAGGGATTGCTTCTTGCCTTGCAGATGCTGAATTAGGACTTCGCCCTGGTGACTGGAGCGCAATTTCAGTGCTGGGGCGCAACCTCCCCCCACCACCACACAGACAGAGAGACACACAGACACGCACACGCACCGCATGGGCAGAGCGTCTTTTCATTACAAGGGGCAGGGTGGAATAAAATAAAATAAAATAAAATACATTATAAAATAAATAAAACTCTACTAAGCTCATCAGGATTAGGAGAAGACCAGAGGAGGGCAAGATTTCCAGGCAGGGTTTTTGTCACCTTGGAGACAGTGAAGTGTTGAATTGGGGGGATTCTAAAAAGTGCTTCCTTAGAATTTATCAAGGCGGGTGGGTATAAATGAATATAAATAAAGCTTTTTTAAAATTATGATCTGAAATGGACTTGATATTTCTACTTCTTGCCAAAAAGAGGAAATTGGGAGGAGTGAGACTGTCCACAACAAAAGAGGATGTAGTGCTGTTTATGCCACTTTCCTTTGTCTTTACAATGATTTTTCTTTTTTGTTGTATTATTGCAGATTGACTTGACTGAACCTCTGAAAATTGGGTTCTTGGATTCTTAGGTAAAAAGAAAACTGCCCTTTGTATTATGAAACTTACGGGAACCATAATTTTTCTTCTTTCTCATGCAATTGCAACCCGTCTTCTTATGTACAACAGTTCCTTTAGTGACCATTTGAAGTTACCATGGCATAGAAAAAAGTGACATGTTTTTCATGCTTATGACCATTGCAGACTCAATTATGGCCGTAAGTTGAGGATTACTTGTATAGTCCATAAGGAATTGTGGAGTTGATGAGCAGTAAATGTTCCTGACAATCTTCTATGGTATATTGATTTTTTAGTTCTCTTAAAAAAAAAAAAAACTTCAGCTGAATGTCAATTTCATCCTGGACAAAAGACAAAGTCTTTCCTTAAAAACCTCCAGAGCACCCAGAACTCCAGGAAGCAAACTGTCCCGTTGATTAATTGTTCTCACTGTCAGGAAATTTCTTAGAATAGTTCCAGGTTGGATTACTCTTTAATGAGCGTCCTGCTCTCAAGTGCTTTGAAGAATAAGTTAACCCCCTCTTCTCTGTGACAGCCCCTCAAGTACTGGAAGACAGCTGCCACTCCTAATTCTTTTCCTCATTACCTACTTTCCTTAACCATTCATCATACAGTTTATGATCCAGATCCCTTGTTCTTCTCTGTACTCTTTCTACAGTCTCAACATATTTTTTGTGTAGTGGTGACCAGAATTGGATGCAGTTTTCCAAGTGTGCCTTCACTAGTGCAATATAGAATGGTACTATCATTTCTAGTGATCTTGATGCTACCCTTCTGTTGATGCAATCTAGAACAGCATTGGCTTTCTTGGCAGCTGCAGCAGAAGCCCCAGTGAATTCTGTCCACAGCATTTCCTTGATCCAGTAATTTAGTCACTTTATCAAAGAAGGCAACAAGGTTTGTCTGGCATGATCTGTTTTTAATAAACCCAGGCTGTGCTTGGAGTCTCTGTAAAGTTACACTAACTTTCTGAGGATTATTTTATCTGTCTAGGGTGTATCTCAGAATATCCTGATGGATGAAAAGTTGTCATGCCAGGTTGTCTTCTTGCTATTGCTTGGGCTGAAGTATTTTCTTGATTGATTTCTGTTTACTGTAATTGACAAACCTCTGGCAAGCTACAATAATCACATTGCAGTAAATCTAGGTCTAAAATAAACAATCACAAAGTAACATAAAAGCCACAACACAATACAGTAAAAGCTAGAACAGCAGTCAGAAAATATAAACAGATGGTAACCTTCATAACTCTGAGGCCTTCTTAAATTATTCTACTTTAATACATTCCAAACTAATAAAGCAAGGGCTGGTTGAATTTTAGTAAAAACAGGATCCGAAACACCATCCCAGAAGCAGAGAAGCGGGGTCTGTGGGCTTCTGTTCCCTTTTCGTTTACAAAAATAGGGAACTACTAGTAGGATCTCCTGGGAATTGCAGGTTTTGGGCAGATGAAAACAAATTCAGCAGAGGAACCTTTTAAAAGTACATATTTTTCCAACAACTTTTAGATGCGTTTTACTGGATTCAACCTTATGTTGACCATAAAAGAGCTTCTTTCATTTTCTTCAAGAACCATTCTCCCCTTTTCTTGCCAAGACCAACAGAGATTTCCTTCAGGGTCTAGGGCAGCTGTGGGCAAACTACAGCCCGGGGGCCGGATCCAGCCCGTTCGGCTGTTCTATCCGGCCCGTGGGCCGAAAGAGCGGAGGGTTCTCTTGCTCTCCCAAAAGGCTACGTGAAGTAATCTAACTTTGAATTTATATTAGTTCACACAAACACTCCATCCATGCTTTTGTTCCGGCCCTCCGGTCCAGTTTAAGAACCCATTGTGGCCCTCGAGTCAAAAAGTTTGCCCACCCCTGGCCTAGGGCAATCCATGGGTGATACATACTTTTGAGGGATGGGAATGAAGAGCTTCGTTGAGATTACTCTTTGTTTTTTATACTGTGCTCCTAAAAAGAAATTTTTGCAAGTTTCCTTCTTCCCAGTTCAGTTGACAGATGGATCAGTTGATGGAATGGTACCTATAAGTAAGACCAAATATGGCCTGTTCCCTTACCTAGGGAGCATAGCAGGACACTTCAAACTCTCCGTTAAGAAGACTGCTTAATGTTCCTCTTTCTCTCTTTTTTAAACCCTCCAGTACCATGTCAGCTGGCAGAGTCCGAACGAAGAAAAAGGTCACCGCTTTAGATCAAGCACCTGATAATCTTCCATTGAGAAGTTCAGGGAGACAGGTACTGTATGTCTTTCTAAATATATAAATGGAAATGGTAATCACTTAAATCTTCTTTATATTGAGCATATACACCTGCATTTCCGATGCATCTTTCCTCCCCTGTATTTGTCTGTGTTCCTCTTGTCTACTGCTCTGTTGCTATTCAGCTGTTGGAAGAGTGAAGCTTGTATTAGATTCAAAAGACGGAGTTTGTATGGTTGTATGTTGCATGGACAGCAATGTGTATGCAAAACAACCCTTTGCTGCTGACCATTATCTGCCAAATAAATAGAGGCAGGAGGCCAGGCAACAATTATGAATGGAGTGGGCAAGAGAAATTATTTCATCTCCACCCTTGCATTAGATACAATAAGATAAAGCAACCTTTATTGTCATTTTTTACTGTGAGCACACTGAGAAACATTAAAAATGAAATTCTGTTGCCTGCTCTCCAAAAGAAAGATATTTCTACCCATACACATACATAACACACACATATACATGCTATATGCATACGTATATATACTTATACACACACACATACACTATATATACGTGTGTGTGTGTATGTATATGTGTATTGTCAGTATATAAGAAATTATGAGCTGGGATAGCCATAACAAGTCAGCCAATGGGAACTGTTTGGTGACTAAGAAACAGCACCTGTTGTGAGCCATGTCAGACAGCTTGGAGGCTGAGCATGGCTTAGGGTAACTGGTATGTATAAATATAGACCTGTGAATTCTGAGTTCTGATAGTTCTGATTGCTTCTGCTTCTTGTCCTTGAACTTGCTACCACATTGCAAGAGCTGCATCGGTATTGTATGCATACATCGTGTTTTATATTATTGTATATAACAAGTTTCTTCAATAAATGAATCTTGCTGAATTATTAACTTGTGTGCTGGTTGGATTGCTGCAAACTCTGACATATACTTATACGTATATATATCCAATTTGAATACATAGTGGAAAGAGAAAATATTGGATTCTGTGGCGGCTCAAATGTTTGAGCAGAGACTCCTATTAAGGTTATTTCTTCAAAGTGTATCTGTGCATTGGAATCTAAGCATTTGAATCTTAGTTGCCCCTATGGTGATGCATTTAAAAATTAAGCTTCTTTTCAACTGGAATATTGAAGGAGTTTACAGCATTAAAAGATATCTAGCCTCACCCCCCCCCACCATTAAAATAAATAATAATATAGTTGTAGACTAGGCTGTTTCCTATCTGGAATAATGTGTATGGAGATTCTCAATCATCCATGTCATGGTTGTCCCAAAGATGCTTTTCAAAAGGCGACTGGACTTTCCTTTTTTGCCTTTGAAAACATTTAGCTTCTCATCCAAGAACCTTCTTCAGTTCTGACTGAATGGTGGAGAATAGAAGGATTCATATTGTTTGCAGTCATCTGGTCATTAGACTCGTTAGGTCTCTGAGAATCATTGGGGGCACTTGGGGATTTACCTGCAGCCTCAGGGTCACCTGAATCAGAGTGCAAATGGGTGTATACCCTTCTGCTGAAAGGACTGTGTTGTAGACCAGGGATCCCCAACCTACTGGGCTGCAGCCTATTGGCCATTGGGTCGAATGAGTAAGTAGGCCGGTTTGCACGTATGTGTGTGCAAAGCCCCACTCACGTGAGAGATCGGCACTCGTAGTCCCACTTGCGTCCATGTGCCTGCCCCCCCACAAAACCATCCCCTATTTCCCACTTCCCCCCACTTTGGACCGCCAACTCGGAAAGATTGGGGAACTCTATTGTAGACAAGGGATAGATGAGATGAGAAGTGAAACATTTTTTCAAGGAAAAAGACCACAGAAGTCCGGTTGCCTTTTGATCTTTGTGATGCCTGGAATACTGCTTTTTCCCTCTGAGAACTAGTTACGATCTTTGGATTATTAGGCTGCTGTTTATTATTGCTTTACTCAAAGTAAGATCTACTGTAAACACAATATTACCAAGTCTTGACAGTTTTTTTTTTCAAAACGATTTCTTCTGTGCCCAGCTACTCATGCAGCATTTCCACATGAATTCAGACGGTTGGATGAAATAGGGATGCAGGAGAAATCAAGGCTGTCATCCTATGTGTAAAGACAAACCTCTTTAGTCACAAAGTTCTCTGTGATGCATTAGGTGAGGAGAAAGGCAGCAGAGGTAGCTGAGGAGGATGAAGAAATACTGGAGAAGAAATACCGGAAATGTGAAAAAGCAGGGTGTACTGCAACTTGCCCGGTCTGCTTTGCTAGTGCTGCCGAAAGGTTTGGGTTTATTTATTTATTATTCATTATTTATTTATTTATTTATTTATTTATTTATTTAATTACATTTATATGCCGCCCTTCTCCGAAGACTCAGGGCGGCTTACAATTTCTGGGATACAACCCAATGTGCTCAGCAATAGCCTTCATTCCATTGTATATGCCTGCTTATTACTAAGCGGCATTTTTACAAGGTCAGCTTATTGCCCCCAACAATCTTGGGTCCTCAATTTACCTACCCCGAGAGGATGGAAGGCTGAGTCAACCTTGAGCCTGGTGGGATTCGAGCCTACAGCAGTTGTAGGCAGCTGGATCTTAAGAGCAGGCATTTAACAGCCTGAGCTACCAAGGCTCTATTTGTCAAATTCATTGGCCGTCCATCTTCCCGTGGAGTAACCTTGGGCAGCTTACTTTATTTTTAATATAAGCAAAACCTAGATGATATAAATGAAATACTATAAAGATCCCAATTATTGAGCCCTAACTGCAAAGATGGGGAGCAGGATGAGAAGAGGGTAATGTGAAGACTCTCCATTGGAGCTCTGAGCCAACTCCCAGAGCCAGGTTTTTTGGCAAATCAGGAAGATTGGAACTAACCTCACTCCAAGGAGCAAGATGTTCCAGAGGGCAGGTGCAATGGCAGAGAAGACCCTTGTCCTGGATCCTGCCAGCCAGAACACCCTGGCTGATGGGGCCAGGTGGGATTCAAATAATTTAACAACCAGTTCTCTGCCCTAATGATTTCATCCAACAACCAGTTCACCAACTGCTCAGAAAAGTTAATGACCGGTTCTCCCGAAGTGGTGCGAACCGGCTGAATCCTACCACTGGCCTACAGCATGCCTCCTCTACCGGCATAGGTGGGGCAGGTCAATCCCAGTGGGATGAGACAGACTTTCAAGTAGCCTGAAGACCCGTGGGTGATTCTCTTTCTTCTTCTACTCCAAAACCCTCTGCCCCCTCCTCCCCTCCTGGTCCTCATATCTTCAGGAAGTGATCTTCAGCGTGATAAAGTTTAGTTTGACTTTGCTTTGTTTATTCTCAACTGAGTAGAGCCAATGTAAGATTGACCTCTCTTGTTTTCCTTGGGTTTTTGGAGGTTTATTTGTTTGTTTGTTTGTTTGTTTGTTTGTTTATTTATTTGTTTATTTATTTATTTATTTATTTATTATTTAGACTTGTATGCCACCCCACCTCCGAAGACTCAGGGCAGCTCACAATTAAAACCAAAACATAACAATAAATTAATTTAAAACAATATTAAATAGTTGCAAGTCTAATTTAAGTTAAAACCCCAGTATACCATTTAAAATTTAACCCTCCCCCCAGGAGATCAGCCCGGCCTGGCCTGTTCGAATAGCCAGGTTTTCAGGTCATGGCGGAAGGTGTGAAGGTCAGGGGCCAGGCAGAGCCCCAGGGGTAGTTGATTCCATAGGGCGGGAACCGCCACAGAATAGGCCCATCCCTGAGGCGCCACCAGCCAGCATTGACTTGCCGACGGCACCTGGAGAAGCCCCTGTCTGTGTGCTCGAACAGGGCGGTTGGTACTCGTTATTGGCAGGAGACGCTCCCTCAAATATCCCGGACCCATGCCATGTAGGACTTTGAATGTTAACACTAAAACCTTGAACCTCACCCGGATGGCAACCGGCAACCAATGCAAGTCGCGCAGGAGGGGTGTAACGTGGGAGTATCGGGAAACCCCCATCACCACCCGCGCGGCTGCATTCTGCACCAGCTGCAATCTCCGGATGACATGCAAGGGCAGCCTTAAATAGAGAGCCTTGCAGTAGTCGAGTCGGGAGGTCACAAGAGCATGAGTGACTGTGCGCAGGGCATCTCGGTCCAGAAACGGGCATAGCTGGCGAACCAGCCGGACCTGGTTGGACTAGTTTTGGATGTTCTCAATACAGGGATTTGCAATTTGATTGCTGCCTGTATTGGGATGTGGGAAAGGCCTTGGTAGAAATAGGGAAACAGGCAGATAAGAGACAGCATAGCTTATAGCTGGATAGTGGGTAGGGCAAGAAGCCCAGAAGGGACTTTACCTAGTTTCTAAAGCTGCAAATGAGATGGCAGGAGAGTTGTACTTTCAGATTTGGAAGATTCTGTCAGTGTAGCTTTATATTGAAATAGAATTGGCTATCTGGTTGTGCCTCCTGTCTCGTCTATCTGGCAAGGCTGACACTGCCATCTTATAAACTTCAGTGTTGAAATCTTGTGGTATTTTGCCAAGATATCAAAAAAGCTTTGTTCGTAAGATTTTAATGATCTTAGTTAGGAGTTGTTCTTTGCTTCTAAATGATTTAACAATTGTAAAGTCTCTGGGAATTGAGCAGGATATAAATTTAAATAATAACAACAACAACAATAATAAAATTTCCTTATTTTTAATTGAGGAATTTTCATTTTATTTTTCTATTCATTTTATTATTATATGTCAAGGAAAGCAAAAAGGAGAAAAATAAAGTTTACCTACCCTGTATACTAAAACTAGACTGTAATGTGTAGGTTATTATACTGCTGTTGCCCAGAAATCATTTCCCTAAAATTAATCTTGTTTATGTATTCATGTCAAGTTATATAATTAAAGTATTAATAGTTAATTCATTTTTGTTTAACTACGGGAAAAAGGGGGAACCAAGCAAGTAACATGCAGTCCAAATTTCAAAGCAATCTTTCATTTGTCATCCATTATACAGTGATTTGAAAAACAGCTCTGCTTCTATATTTGACAAAATGTAGATGAGTTCTTCAAATCATTGTGTAATGGATGATAAATGTGTATCCTTCCAGGCCATAAGTCAAGGATTCCCTGTAAAGGAAATGGTTTCCAATCTGTCATACATGGGTGTTATACAGCTCCTGTTCATGACTTTTATTTCAAGTATGAATAAGAAGAAGTGCTTCATTGATGGCTAATGTCAGACGTAAACTGAAACTGTAGAACAGAGGTCTCCAAACTTGGCAACTTTAAGACTTGTGGGCTTCAACTCCCAGAATTCTCCAGCCAGCTATGCTATCCACAAGTCTTAAAGTTGCCAAGTTTGGGGATCCCTGCTGTAGAGCAAAGCATATCGTTTTGGTAAACAGAGTTTTAAAATATTTTCTGTTTTAGGTGTGCTAAAAATGGCTATACATCAAGGTGGTATCATCTATCCTGCGGGGAACATTTCTGTAATGAATGTTTTGATCATTACTACAGAAGGTAATCTTATTTAAGAGTTTGTACTCTGAAATGACTTCATTCAGTAGCAAAATCTTATAGTCATTAGCAATTTCAAACAAGAAAAATTGATAAAATTTACAGCATAATCTCCCTGGTAGTGAACCACACTGAGTTTTAGTGGAATCTATTCCCAGGTGAGCAAATTTTGGGATTGTTGATTATCCATAATCCATTTGGATTGGATTTTTAATAAAGATTAAATATAACTGTTACATTTGTAGTACTGTACAACTCTTAGTTATCATTCAAAATATTTTAATGATTTGAACCAGGTATTTTGCTTCTTTCTAGAACCAGATTGGTAATATATTTAGGTCCAGATTCTGCCTACCCCCATTAAAAAAGAAAATGCCTAAAATCTCAAGACAGCCATAAGTACTTCGGGAACATATCAATCCTCATCCTAAGAGTTTATGAATTTAATGCAAGAACATTAGTATCTTTTATCATGTGGGAATGTTAAATTCTTGGGAGAGTAGGCAATCTGCTATTTACCAGAAATTTTGGCTGTTTTGCAGGCACTGTTTCAGGGTGCCCTGGACAACCTGAGCATCTTGTATTAGAAGGTGCAACAATAAGATATTAATATTCTCTTTCAAAACTATGTCCAAAGCCGTGACAGTAAAAGGCAAAACATATTTTAGAATTTGGTCCTTTTTGCCTCTCTGTTGCACATGGGAAACAGAAGCAGCATCTGCTCCCAGCTCACTCACAGGTGACCTGACCTGAATAGAGCTTCAATTCATTTGCAACCTTTCCCTACATGACAAATACTTGCAACTAGAACTTGTGAGGGACCATAAAGTATTCAGATATCTCCTTGAATTGGAAGCATTTGGAGATGATCATCTGCTTTAAAGCCTGGCTGTTTGTGAAAGCAACATCTAGAATAAAATAAAAAAAGTAAGAGTTCTATAATAGATGTTTTCCATGGTGCTTCAGTTTGTACTTCCAAGCAGATAGGGTCATATGGATGTCGGTTAAAGAGGAGGCAAAGAATCTGATCTTCTAAGACAGGGGTGTGAAATTCACGGCCCCTAGCCTGGATGCATTATGTGTTGGCCCACACTCACCCTCGATTTAGTGAAGGAGAAATAAGTCATGATACGTCACGTGACGACAACATGATGCCATGAGTTTGACACCCCTATGCTAGGAAGTCCAGTTCTGGCTGATCGTTGAAGTTGGATACAAACCAAGATTTAGTTTGAAGAAACAAATCTAATAGTACAGGGATGTCAAACTGGTGGCCTGTGCACATCACGCGCAGGCCACGCCCACTCCAGCTCCACAAAGGGGAAAATCGTCATGAAATGTCACATGATGGCAACATGACATGGCGAGTTTGACACCCGTGTGATAGTGGAATCGTTGTGTAGATTTAGATATCCATGATTGCAGGGGATGTAATTCAAAGTCACCCCTAGATTAACCAACATAGTATTGCCATGAAGTACTTGTTAGAATCTCTGCTTAGTTTTGCCTCAGCAAGTGGAAATACCTGAGTTGCCTTGTTTGGGCTTGCAAGCTAAGCAGGGGCAAGTCTGGTTAATATTTGGCTGGGAGACTCCCAGTTATAGTCTAGAACCAAGTGCCAGAAGGCAACAATAGCAAAGTGCTTTTTATTACTACCAAGAAAATTAAATAGATCTTTCTGTGATCTCACCAGAAATCTATGTGGAGACTTTATTTTTTTCTGTCTACGTACAGAAAAACCCTACTGACTATAGTCCTATTATTTTAATGACTGCCTTTTCCCCATAATATTGACCATTTAGATAAGCTACAGAAATCTTATGCTCATTGCTTTTTCTACTTTTGTTAGTCATAAAGATGGTTATGCAAAATACACCGTGTGGAAAAGGATCTGGACTAGTAATGGAAAAAGTGAACCCAGTCCAAAAGCTTTTATGGCTGATCAACAGCTTCCTTACTGGGTAAGGATTTTGAGTTCTTATAGTGAAAAATCAGAATAGGTAACTCATTCAATTATTTATTTATTTTATTTATTAAATTTATATCCCGCCTCTCTTCTCCCATCGGGGAACTCGAGGCGGCATACAACAAGATAAAAGCAGTTGCCTATACAATATAAATGATTTTATATTGTATAGGCAACTGCTTTTATACCATCCAAACATACAAGAGGGAAGAACAAAGGTCCTCAGTTCCATGCCCTCCAACAAAGCCAGGTCTTAACGGCTTTGCGGAAAGCAAGTAGATTGGGGATGGTTCTAATCTCCGCAGGGAGCATATTCCAGAGGGACGGTGCTGCTACAGAGAAGGCCCTCGCCCGTGGACCCGCCAGCTGACATTGTCTGGCCGATGGTATCCAGAGCAAGCCCTCCCTGTGGGATCTAACCGGGCGCTGGGAGGCATAAGGTAGCAGTAGGTGGTTTCAAAGGTATCCCGCTCCTAAGCCATGAAGGGCTTTAAAAGTTGTCACTAGCACCTTGAATTGCACCCGGAAGACCACCGGTAGCCAATGCAGCCCGCGGAAGATAGGTGTTATATGGGCTCACCTAGGTTCTAATTAATTAGAACATGTAATAGGGATTGGATAGACACTGTCCACATACATTTATTTGGTGTCCCTGTAAGTAATCCTAGAGTGTCTTTAGAATTTTGCCATTGAATAAAATAACATTCTGCAAAAATTAATTTGTTTAAGAAGATCCCCACATTTCCTTGAGCTCTCAGAAGAAAGGTGATAATTACTACAAGCTATTAAGGTTTACAGCAGGGAATTTACTCAGCCCTTACTCAGGGTCTGACTCCAAGACTTCTTCATGGAAAGGTCTGCTCCTGAATATTGTGTGCCTGCTTTCGCTGAAGCTTCAAGTAGTTTCCAGCAATATTTCTGAAATAAAGTGGCTAAATATAATTCAAGTTCATTTGAACTTTCTGAACCAATTTCATTGCCTGCATTTATAACTCTTAAAATGTCACTTATTAACCCCATAGGTTCAGTGCACAAAGGCGGAGTGTGGGAAGTGGCGTCAATTGACAAAGGAAATTCAACTTACCTCACAAATAGCCAAAGCATATCGCTGTGGCATGAAACTGAACAATTCTGCTAAGGTACCTTCAACACCCATTTGTATTGGAATAGTCTGATGGCTTGGTTGTTTCTACTTCTACTCCAGCTATACAGTGCTTCTGTGAGCTTGCCTGTATGTGGATGGCAATAGAATAGAATAGAATAGAATAGAATAGAATAGAATAGAATAGAATAACAGAGTTGGAAGGGACCTTGAAGGTCTTCTAGTCCAACCCCCTGCTCAGGCAGGAAACCCTATACCACTTCAGACAAATGGTTATCCAATCTCTTCTTAAAAGCTTCCAGTGTTGGAGAATTCACAACTTCTGGAGGCAAGTTGTTCCATTGATTAATTGTTCTATTGGTCAGGAAATTTCTCCTTAGTTCTAGGTGCTTCTCTCCTTGATTAGTTTCGATCCTTTGCTCCTTGTCCTGCCCTCAGGTGCTTTGGAGAATAGCTTGACTCCCTCTTCTTTGTGGCAGCCCCTGAGATATTGGAAGACTGCTATCATGTCACCTGTAGTCCTTCTTTTCATCAAACTAGACATACCCAATTCCAGGAAATGTACTATACATGGATCTGATGCTTAGTGGCTCCATAAACAGTTGCATTGTTGCATCTCTCCATACTCAATAACCATTCATACCAGTTACTTCACAGGAGCAGCTCCTTTAGTTTGCACTATAGTATTAATTCCCAATTCTTTTCTGTAGCATCAAATATCTCTTGAGGGTCTCTGGGGGATCAATGGTGTATTACTTACAGGCACCTAATGTGTATTATAGAGGAGATTCACAGCTTAAATCAGAAATTAATTTTACAAAAGGAAAAACCGAGAGATTTTAATGTTCCTTTTGGAAATCTTGTAAATGTTGGGATGCCAAAATCTTGTGAGATTTTAACGATCGCCCCACTATTAAGGCCGTTGTAAGACATCATGTTGGCACTTGTTCTAGGGACCATCTGTGGCATAGCCGTTATTTTTGAGCATAATTGTTGATCTGTTTCTTGCTTTTCAAAGGCAAGTGTTTCTCTTTGAAAATGCTGTCCTTCTGAAGAAAATGCTTCCCATGTCTTAGGAAAAAAAGGGCACACCCTTAGCTTTGAGTGTCAGGTGCAATGTTGTGTGATATTGGACATCAGAAATACCTTTGCTTCAGTCATAGAATATTATTTTTAAAAAGCTGCATTTTGTACCAGCTGGAAAGACTCAGGCTCATTATATTTATTCCAGGTGGAAGGCTCAGACCAGTGCACCATGCCTGAGGATCTGGTAAGCAGTGCCTGTGATATTAAAATTAATGGATTAATAGAAGCTGCAGGCTTGGCCATGATGTGCTCAAACAATTTTACAGGTAGTCCTAGTTCTAACCATCTTGAATGAGTAATCTGTATACCTTAAGACCTATTTAGAGAGCTTTCCTTGCACTGATAGAATTGGCAGATGTATGTATGTATGTTGGTTTGTTACTGGCTACGTGTAAAAAGTTGGCATTATATAGAACGCCTAGAAAATCTATAGAACATATGACATTTTTACGCAAAGTATGAATCGTCTGCATTATTTTAAAATGCCATATACTTTCCGTAGGCATTGTTTATAATACCTAGGCATCATGCAGAATGGCAAGAACTATTTAGGCAGAGTGTGAAAAGAGAATCATGAAAAGGATTAGGGTTAGAGTATTCCTAACTCTAATCCTATATTGAAAAGATGTATATTAACATGAAAGAAGAAATGCAAAGTAAAGTACAGGACTTTCTTACTGAAAAAACAAACAAGAAAAAATGATGAGTATTGATTGACCTATTTGTTGCAACAAGGAAGGCTAGAATGGGATTTTAGTGGGAGTACTTTAAATTTTGCTGCTTTTGCATAGAATGCCCATGAAATGTATGAGGTAATAAACATATCTTACTTTGACATCCCACTTTTGGCGTTCTATAAATTTCCTAGGCATTCTATAAGATGCCTAATTTCACACATTGATGAATACATACATACATACATACATACATAATTAAATACACAAACATATGTCCAATTTACCTTCTAATGTAAAGTTCCATCAGGATTGAGAAACAATACTGGGGATGGGGAAGAAACTTGAGTTATTGCTAAGGTTTTTCTTCTCAATTTCTGCTCTACTGCTTCTTTTTAGAGAGTTGCTGAAGTTTCAGATCACTGGTGGTATTCCATGCTTATCCTTCCTCCCCTGTTGAAGGACAGCGTGGCTGCTCCACTACTGTCTGCATACTACCCAGACTGTGTGGGTATGAGTCCCTCTTGTACTAGTACTCACCGATCAGTTAGTGAATCCAGTCTGATGAAAATGGACAATGTAAAGACTCCACCTTCCATAGCCGGTAAGCCAGGATTTCTTTTAAATACTCTGCATTTAGAATTGAATTATGACTGAGAGTAGGCATTATCAGTTGTAGGTTCAAGCAGATTTATTTTCCCAATGATCAGTCAATACTGCCATTGTGGGTTTTCCATTCCACCTGGTTTTGTTTTTTTGTGTCTATAGTTGTGGACTGGCTTTGCTTTGCCAGTTGACAGCCTATATTGGTTTCAGAAGTGGCGTTGCAGAAATGTTACACTCTACCTTTACCGAATGAAAACTTATTGCTGTTCTATGGGCAATTGAATCTTTCTTGTGTTTCAGGGATGAACAAATACTTCCAGCCTTTCTATCAGCCCAATGAGTGCGGTAAAGCCTTGTGTGTTAGGCCAGACGTCATGGAATTAGATGAACTCTATGAGTTTCCAGAATATTCCCGGGATCCCACCATGTATTTAGCGTTGCGAAATCTCATTCTGGCTTTGTGGTACACAAACTGCAAAGTACGTTTTACACATTCTCTAAAGATTTATCAAGTAACACCAGTTTAATGTTTTGATAACTTTGTGGGACTGTGAAACTTTTCCGTCATGCCATCATCTTCTTAGTGATGGTTCCTGGGCTCTAAAACTTCTTGCAAGGAAGTTCAAGCTAATTCTCCTATCTTTGTGCTTCGTTCACTAAACCCAGGACTTTTTATCTAAAAGTTTTTCACTTGTTACTTTATTAATTTATTCATGTGGTTTATGTGGTGGATTTATATTTAGAAAAGGAAATACAGGAATGCAAAGTACTGTTTTCTAAAGGATGTGTTTTCCACTCATTTAATTCTGATAATCTCACTTTATGTACTTGGATAATTTCTTCACATGAAAGCTACACCACAACCTTCCTCCACCCAATGTCCTCCACCTGTGTGGAAACTATTATTCCTACAACTTCAAGTAATACTTTATAACAGAGGTCTCCAAATGTGGCAACTTTAAGACTTGTGGACTTCAACTCCTCAGAATTCTGGGAATTGAAGTCCACAAATCTTAATGTTGCCACGTTTGGGGACCTCACTTTATAACAACTTTGGAAGATAACAGGTCTATAGTTGGTCTGTTTTATAGATATGTAACCCATGGCTTTACAAACTGCAAGGAAGTTTTCAATGTATCTCCAGAACAGGTTGAACCAAAATTTGGTTTCCCAGGTAAGGGAAATGAGGATTGTAAGAGAGAGAAAAATGGTGCTTTAAGTCATTCACAATCTTAAGGAATTTATTTCATTTCTTGAAAACATTCAGATTCAGGCTAATTTCACCTTCTGCTTTATAGGTCATCCTTTCTGCTGCAAAAGTAAGGAAACATTGGTCCCATCTAGCTGGTGATGTCATTATTATGAGTAAAACTGTTGAGTGTGTCATAAGATTATTTGTCATTATTTTTCAGGAGTATAGATAATTATAAGCCAGTATTCTTTGGTTGCAAGACAATTTGCTGCATGGTTTGCTTTGGATCTGCTTCATGATTCTTCTTCTCGTTTTGGGTTTGGTTTTCTTCCCTCAATCTACAGGAACCTCTAACCCCTCAGAAATGTACTCATCACATAATTGTTCGAGGACTTGTACGCATTCGCTGTGTTCGGGAGACAGAAAGAATTCTTCATTTTATGACCAGGAAAGGTCTGATTAATACAGGAGTTTTGTCAGTTAATCGAGACCAAGCCCTGCTTCCCAAAGACTACCACAATGTAGGTCTTTTAAAATTTAGTCATTAAATTGGTTACATTTCAGAATATTCTGAAAGTATAGAAACATCCCAACAAAGGTTTTTGGTAAAAACAATGTTTCTGGGATGTTCTTAGTTCAGGAAATCCTTGACTTAACCACAGTTGAGCCCAACATAAATGAATTGTTATAAGTTGAGGACTACCTGCATTACTTCTCTAGTTGGCAATAGATTGCTTCAATGGGAATATTATCTCTATATTTTATGCAACTGGTACAAAGTCCTGTATGGTCTATTTGACTAGCTTTAGAGAAATGGCATTTGTAATAGTTCCATCTTTCCTTCATTGCAGAAATCTGTAATTGTGGTTGGAGCTGGCCCAGCAGGATTAGCAGCTGCAAGACAACTTCAAAATTTTGGAATTAAAGTAAGACCTGTTCCGATAAATCAAGATACTGTAATACTGCTGTCTTCTGGCATAATTTTATTACATTCCAATCACTTGAACATGAAGCTTCACAATCCAGAAAGTATTCCAGTGAATTATTCCATTGCACAGTTAGGAGCAGAGTTAGTATCTAGTTGGAGAGATTAAAGTATAGGATGACTTTGAAGTTATTATGGTATGGTTTCATTGTGTAATATAGAGTTTAGCCAGCATTGGGATATGATAGATTCAACTGCCTTTTTACACCTTCCTTCTTTAAGAAAAACTTCATATGAGTATGTCTCTGCTTAACACTTCAAGAGCCTACATTTAGCAAAATCAATAGCCCTTAGACTTATATACCGCTTCATAGTGCTTTGCAGCCCTCTTTAAGCATTTTACAGAGTCAGCATTTTGCCCCCAACAATCTGGCTCCTCGGAAGGATAGAAGGCTGAGTCAAACCTTGAGCCTGTCAGAATCGAACTTCTGGCAGTTAGCAGAATTAGCCTGCAATACTGCATTCTAATCACTACGCCACCACAGCTCACCTATTTTGGTCTCACCTCACATTTTGTAATTGTATCAAAGGCTTGCTAAACAACCCACATAATTAGATAATACTCTTCTATCCTCTTGATGACTTTGGGATGTTATACTAACTGTTAAAAAAAACTATCGAGAGTAAAGCGTTACCACTTCCATTACTTTGTTTGTATATTACAGGTCCTTGTGCTGGAAGCAAAGGATAGAATTGGTGGACGAGTCTGGGACGATAAGACTTTCAAGGGGATCATTGTGGGAAAAGGAGCTCAGATTGTGAATGGCTGTATCAATAATCCTATAGCACTAATGTGTGAGCAAGTGGGTTGCACTTTTGAAGATGACACATTGCAGATAACAAGCTTAGTATATATTGATCCTGTAAATGTACATCTCTATTTTGGATACATTTTACAAGGACTTTTGTGTTCCACTGAAGGATTTAGTCTGAAGGCATTCTAATTGTAGGTTTATTGGGAAATTTGAGAAATGTTTCTTTAGTTTTATCACTTGGAAAAGAGCAAGGATTTGCCTGAAGGTTTGTGTGGAAGAGTAGGATATGAGGAGGTAAATACAATTCTTAAGAGCAAATAAATCATATTTTAAAATTTTAGCATTTGCTATTAAGCTACAGATACCAATAGCACTTATATACCGATTTATAGTGCTTTACAGGGCCTCTAAGCAGTCAGCATTGCTCTATTGCCCCCAACAATCTTGAGTCCTCATTTTAACCGACCTTGAAAGGATGAAAGGCTGAGTCAACCTTGAGCCAGTCAGGATCGAACTCCTGGCAGTCGGCAGAATTAGCCTGCAATACTGCATTCTAACCACTGTGCTATAGTGGCTCCTCTGCATCCAAAGTTTCTTCCTGCATCATGGATTTAAATTTATAATGGATTATGTCACTTGCAGTAAACAACAGACTATTCATTTTCAATGAATAATCCTTGTCATTTAGAATGCCTATCCTTCATGACACATGGAACTAGGCTTACAAATACCTTATGATAAATTAAATGATTGATTTAGAGAATAGAAAAGATTTCAAAAGTTTCCTTAATTTTTGTTTGCTGCCTGTTTTTTGATCCCAATCTGGTTATTTGTCTTTAAAATACCAATAAATATTTTGTTGCAGTGGCTCTTGGTTGGGATTGTTGTGTATTACTATGAATGAAAATGAAGTTTGAATTACTCACATGTTCCACCTTTAAAATTTCTTTTTCTAAAGTTGGGCATTAAAATGCACAAAATTGGAGAGAAGTGTGATTTGATCCAGGAAGGTGGAAGAATAACTGATCCTGCAATAGATAAGCGCATGGATTTTCATTTCAATTCTATCCTTGATGTTGTGGCAAATTGGAGAAAAGATAAAAGTCAACATCACGACATTCCTCTTGGAGGTAAGAAAGAATCGAAAGAGTAAAAAAAAAGTGCAACAATGGCAGCAGAATATTGCATCCATGGAAGTATATATTTGTTTGCGTATTGTTTGTGTCTATACGTTTGCGCAAACACTTGGAACTCATGAATTGGGCCAGGTTGAATCCTAGCTAGATGTATTGAATAAGGACAGTTTGCCAGGTTTATACAATGTACTAAGGGGAAAAAAAACAAAATATTTTTAATGCCCAGAATACAAGCTTGGTCATGTGTTGCTCATTGAGGAAAAAATAAAATAGTCTCTTCTTCAAACTTATTTTATTCATCATTTGCATGTATGAACAGCTGAAACTCAACCAGTCCAGTTGTTAAGAGGTTTCATTGAATTATTGTATTGGTAGGAAGATATACAATATTTGTAAGTGCAGAATTGCACCTTTATGCGGGACCTGGGAGAATTGTAACAAGTATCTTGAACTTGAAAATAAGCAAGGTTCTGCATTTATTAGGTTCACTATCGCCTTATATTGACCAGATTAACACATGTATGTGTATTGGTAGAGGGTAGTTGTCTCTTTTGGTGACCTGTCCATCTGCATGTAAAATGCTACCATAAAGGGCTCATTAGATAAGACCAGAGAGTTTTTAAAAATTCTGGTATAAATATCAGGTTAGTGAGTTTAACTCTTTTTGAAACATCTGCAGTTTAAATGTTCAAATTAGTTACACTTTAACTGTAGAGAGAATATGTATGTGTGCATGGACTTTATTTAAATACGTTGCTGAAATGACAGGACACTGAGATCAATGAATACTTTTTACTAACTATCGAATTGTTAAAACATTTGCAGATAAAATTCAGGAAATCTATAAAGTTTTTATTCAGGAATCTGGTATCCAGTTCAATGAACTAGAGGAAAAAGTGCTGCAGTTCCATGTTAGCAATTTGGAATATGCCTGTGGCAGTAACCTCCATGAAGTGAGTGAAAATACTTTTCTTATAATGACAGAACAATGTGCTTAAAATATGTATGGCCAATTGTTGTAACAATGTATCCAGCTCCATATTTTCTTGCTCCAAATTATAAATGTTTCAGGGATTTATTTATTTATTTATTTATTTATTTATTTATTTATTTTATTTATTTATTTATTTATTTGGATTTATATGCTGCCCCATCTCCGGGGTGGGACTTGGGGCAACTCACACAAAGATATGCATACAAAAATAGGTAAAAATATTAATCCAATCCAAATGGCAAATTCAATTATACTAAAACACCCAATTAAAAACCCGCAATCCCTCTCAATCCAGGCCGGCCTGTAAAAACAGCCAGGTCTTTAGATCGCGGCGGAAGGCGAGGTCAGGAGCCAACCGCAGCCCCAGGGGCAGCTGGTTCCACAGGGTGGGCGCCCCCACAGAGAAGGCCCTCCCCCAGGGGACCGCCAACCGACATGTCTGGCTGATGGCACCCCCAGGAGGGCTGTCTGTGGGAGCATACTGGGTGATTGGATCTCAATGCTGATAGGAGGTGTTCCTGCAAGTACCCAGGACCCAAGCCATGAAGGGCTTTATAGGTTAATACCAGCACCTTGAATCTTATATGGAGGGCAACCGGCAACCAATGTAGACCACGCAGAAGGGGTGTCACATGGGAGAATCGGCGCTCCCATCACCACCCATGCGGCCTCATTTTGCACCAGCTGAAACCTCCGTATAGTCCGCAAGGGCAGCCCCAAATAGAGAGCATTGCAGTAGTCAAGACGGGAAGCAATGAGCGCATGGGTGACCGTGCATAGGGCATCTCGGTCCAGGTAGGGGCGCAACTGGCGCACCAGGTGAACCTGGGCAAATGCCCCCCCCCGGTGATGGCTCCCACCTCCTCCATATTGAGCTGTGCATCCAGGAGGACACCCAAGTGGCACGCCCTATCCACAGGGGGCAACACCTCTCCCCCCCATGACCAAAGGTGGAATTTCTTGGACCCGAGATGCTGGTACGCACCACCACTCGGTCTTGTCTGGGTTGAGCTGGAGCCTGTTCCTCCCCATCCAGATCCGTACTACCTCCAGGCACTGGGACATCACGGGGAGGGCATCACTGAGATGGTCCGGGGTGGAGATGAAAAGCTGGGTATCATCAGCATATTGATGATACCTCACCCCGAAACTGCGGATGATCTCACCCAGCGGCTTCATGTAGATGTTGAACAGGAGGGGAGAAAGAACCGACCCCTGAGGCACCCCACAAGCGAGGGGCCTCGGGGCTGATCTCTGCCCCCTGCCAACACCGACTGCATGCACCCCAAGAGGTAGGAGGAGAACCACCATAAAACGGTGCCTCCCACTCCCAACCCCTGAAGGCGATGGTATCAAAAGCCGCTGAGAGATCTAATACGACCAGGATAGAGGAACATCCCTATCCCAAGCCCTCCAGAGATCATCCATCAGCGGGACCAATGCCGTCTCCGTGCTGTAGCTGGGTCTGAAGCCCAATTGATACGGATCTAAGTACTCAGTTTCTTCTAGGGAAGCCGGAAGCTGTTGGGTCACCACGCTCTCAACAACCTTCGCTATAAAGCGAAGGTTGGAGACGGGATAGAAGTTGTTCAAATTGGCTGGGTCCAGGGCAGGCTTCTTAAGGAGGGGCCTCACTACCGCCTCTTTCAAAGCGGCAGGGAAAAACCCCTCCCACAATGAAGCGTTGGTAACTGCCTAGAGCCAGCCACATGTACCCTCCCGGTGGTATATACCAGCCGGGAGGGGCACGGGTCCAATAAACACGTAGTGGCACACAGCCACATAATCCTGTCCACCGCATCTAAGGTCACAGGGTCAAACGCATCCCAGATAACATTAATTAATATGGGACTGCTACCCAGCTGATTTTAACTGTACATCCTGAAAGAAAATTATAAAATGTTTGGATGGGGAAAGTTAACGGACTAGCCTCCCAGAGCTTTACTTTAAGCAGTAAAATCTATTTTACATGACTGCAAAATTCTGGCAAGTGAAAATTTCATCCCTTGCAAAAAAGAGAAATGATGATGATAGGTCAGGTCATTGTATCTGCCCTGCTGAAAACCCACATCAAACTGTCCTGTTCTCCTTGAACTTCAGCTGATCCTTATAGAGTAGGGGTGTCAAACTCAAGGCCCAGGTTAGATCAAGGTTAGACCTGGCCCGTGGGACCACCCTGGAAACTGCAAAGGACCGGCCTGCGGTGCCGCTGCCAGCAAAAACGGAGCTTGGGAGGACTGCACGCAGCTCTCCCAGGTCCTGTTTTCAGCTGCAAAGGCCTACTGCAGCCCTCTGCCAATGAAAACAGAGCTCGGGGGCATGCCCGGGCTCCGTTTTCACTGGCAGAGGGCTGCAGGAGGCCATTGTGGCTGAAAATGAGGGCCTGAGCTCCATTTTTGCTGGCAGGGCTAGCAAAACAAACTAAAAATAAAATAAAAGGAGAAATGTTCCCCCTTTTTCATTCAAGCATGCAAGAAGGAACTGGAAGGAGAAAGGGAAAGAGGAAAGACAAAGAAAAAGAAAGAAAGATGGGAAGAGAGCAAGGAAGGAAAAATAAGGAAAGGGGAAGGAAGAAGAAAGGTGAATGAAGAGGAAAGGAAAAAGAAGGGAAGGAAGGGAGGGAGGGAGATTATAATGAGAGAGAGGGAGGGTCTGAGGGAAGTCCTGCCTTAACACTTGGCCACCACAGGTGCCCCCAACACAAGTGACACTGAGCTGGCCATGCCCACCCCGGCCACGCCCACCCCAGTTCCCTGAGGTCAAACACAACCCTGATGTGGCCCTCAATGAAATCGAGTTTGACACCCCTGTTACAGAGGAATGACTGTTGGTGGGCTGAGTGCGGGGATGTTTTTCTTCTTTATGCATGTTTTTCCTTTCATTGTCAAGCTTGCTTACTGGGAGGGCTTCTCTCTCACTCTTATTTTCAAACTGCCCTTCATTGGCTACATATAAGTTACTTTGGGAGCCTCTGTGGGTGAAAAAGGATAAAAATGCTTTAAAGAAGAGTACTAATCGTTGAAAGGGTTTGTATTTTTTAAATTTCATTCTCAGATAAAGCTGGAAGAAGGCTTGCAGTGTTAAATGTGCTAAGTGCTAGGCATGCAAGAAGGGATGGTATGGCACAATTAGCCCTTTCACATAAAGGACAGTTAGGAGAATGGGGAGATTTCTTTATGTACATGGGAAAAGAAAATATGTTAAAAAGAGTTAACTTGAATTGCAACTGAATGAAGAATTGTCTCGCCACACAGGTTTCTGCACGGTCTTGGGATCATAATGAATTTTTTGCACAGTTTGCTGGTGACCACACCTTATTGAGTTCAGGATACTCAGCCCTAACTGAAAAATTAGCCGAAGGCCTGGATATTCGGTTAAATGTTCCGGTAAGTATCAAAACATGGAAGAATCATTTTCCTTGCTTTGTCATGGAGTATTTCATCTCACTGGTGTTCAGTTTAGTTCTGTTTGAATTGTGCTATGTACTTGACCTTTTCAAACTGCTTGTATGGATGCCCAATTTAATATACATTTTGGAAGAAATATAAATAGGACTTTATAGAGCCTATTTTAAATGTATACTAGACCTTTTAATAGTCTACAGCAGTGATGATGAACATATAACAATATGTATCAAAGGTGACCCACCATGATGTCTTGGGTGGGAAGTCAGCATTCATCAACACTTGATAACTATTCTCGAAAGCACACTCCATTCTTGGGAATTGTTGTGGTTGCAGAGGTTCCATGCAGCCTCTGGACACTTCAGAAGTTGCACAGGAAGGCCCTGCTTTCTCAAGACCTCTGGAGTCTCCAGAAATCATGTGAGAATGGGGCATGGTTTGTGCAATTTGTAGAGGCTGCATAAGAGCATTTTCTGAAACCACTTTAGGAACAAAGGCCTTGTGAGACCCACAGCAGCCTCAGATAAGCTTCAAGGGCTACCTGAAAGTAAGTGGCACATGGCAGATCCCGGGAGTGCTGGGAACTGGGGAAACAGTATGAGGTGGCCTTTTGATGACAGCTGTGGCACTAGGGCTGAAACTGAAGCCCAGGTCTCTACTACAAGACCTCTACTTTGAGACCCAAGTGTCATGCAACAGGTTGAGTGTCTGTCTTCACCTAGCTCCTGCCCACGTAGCAGCTTGAAAGAATGCAAATGAGAGTAGATAAATAGGTACCACTTCAGTGGGGAGGAAACAATGCTCCACGCTGTCATGCTGGCCACAAGACTGCGGAAATGTCTTTGGACAGTGCTAGCTCAACAGCCTTGAAATGGAGATGAGTGCTGCCCCCTATAATTGGCAATGATTAGATGGGGGAGGGAGGAGGAGACTGAGAATTGTTTCCTTTGTTCATATATGGGCATGTGTGTGACATGCCAACCGAGTCAAATTTGACATTTTCTGAATTTTTGACATGCCGAGCCCAAAAGGTTCACCATCGTTGGTCTGCAGTCTGCATTCACTGTGTATTCCCATGCCAGCTTAGAGTTGCTGCTTGCCTTTACAACCTCAAACCCAACTAGTCTGTTAGTTCTCCTCTTCCACCCTGTTCCGAACTTCAACTCTTGACTTTTCTCACTGTCTCTCCATCGTTTAAAGTTGGGCTGATTCATCCGAAATAGCATTTGCTTTTTTAGCAGCTGAATCACACTGGTGGCTCATGTTCCACATATGTTATATTGGAACACCCAGATCTTTTTGTTGTACTCCTGCTAAATCAGGTCTTCCTTGTATTGTTCTTGTGCCTTTTGTTGAAGATATTCTTGTTGCTTCGTGAACAATGCTTCAGCTTCTTTAATGTCAGCTGAAATATATAGGGAAGAGAACTCTGGTTTTACTTGTGTTAATGTCCTGAGATGTATAAATAAGTATTTTACAATCTCCCTTTCATTCCTAAAAGGTCTGTAGCGTGGATTACTCAGGAGAACAGGTCAAAGTGACCACAAAGGATGGAACTCTGTGGACAGCACAAAAGGTGATCTCTCATTCTTTGGGGTTGTGTTGGAGTGGGCAACTTTTTTCAGCATTGGAGAACACTTGCATTTTGTTATTACTGTACTTTTGCCTTTGACAGCTGAAGGTGGCGTGTTTGGGTGGAGCCAATGGTTTTGATTCCTTCCTGCCTGGGTGGAGGAGCAGGGGAGTTAAATGCAGTTGATGAATTAAATGTTTTTTTAGCCTTTTTAGAGCAAATATGGTGTGCCTCTGATTTGTCATCTGTGCTTTTGAGAAATGTTTTGGCAAGAAGCAGAAAGTACGCACTACGGGTCTTAGCATCTATTGTGTTTCAAAATCCTGCAACCTGCCCTCACAAATGTAAACCAGAGAAATGGCTGGTAGACCAACCCATTCTGTGGCACTCTCCCTTTTATTTTCATTATTTCAATTTGTTAGCCCAATTATGCATTCTCTTTCTAATCTTTGTGGCATTTAGAAACACCTCTTGGGAAAGTAGTGCTAGGGCATTTGAGATTGTGCAGCTTCAGACACATGTATGGCCTCAGTGGCACTCAGCTCTCTGTTAAGTGTTCTGCCTTGGTTATCCATTAACTCTCTTTCAAAGCAGCTCTGCTCGGTTACTTCCAAATTAAAACCCTTCAGCATTAAGATTATAGGATAAGCTTTCCCCAGTGTGATGTCTTCAAGATGTGTGGACTTCAATTTCCAGTGAGCAAGCTGTTGAAATCTCAGTACAGAAATCTGTGGATGCAAAGGTTAGGGAACATCATAGGGCAGTGATGGCGAACCTTTTGGACACTAAGTGCCCAAATTGCATGCGCACACATGCCCAAACTGAAAAGTGCATGCGCGTGTGAGGACATGCATGCATATGCAGCAGAGACCCAAAGACCAGATAGCCCGCGGGAGGCGGGATATCACAACACCGGCAGTGCAGCAAGTGGTAAGATCTTTTTCTTTTGTGATCTTCTGTTTCGTAGTTTTCAGGGAAACAGAAGCTCACGGAAGAAACGCCACGGAGATCTGACCTGGGGCGACGGCACACGGGCCAGCAGAGAGGGCTCTGCATGCTACCTCTGCCACGGGTGCCATAGGTTCACCATCACAATCATAGGGCAATAGGAGACATTGCATGAAAATTACGCAGAATAATTCAGAAGTAAATAATATCAATTTGACTTCCTCTTTTGGATCTGTTTTGGGTTCGGGTTTATCAATAGAGGGAAGATTGAATGTTATTTGGTTTTGGGAGTGGAAAGGCAGTTGAAATGTTTGCTCGTGTCCTTGAATTACTAGGATTTGAAAGAAGGAAGAACAAGAAAAGTTTCCTTGATAGATTGTGTCTTTGAATTGTTTTAAAAGTGAAAGAGAATATTTATTGTTTTAGGTGGTTTCCTACTTAACATGTTTTTCTGCTGGAAACATGTTATTATAACATGTTATTGCTGAAAAAAGCCACTGAAAGTTTTTCTTTAAAGTACTTCTTTAAAGTTGGCTCAATAATTTTTTCCTGTGTTTTATTTCCTCTTTTGAATATAGAAACAAATCTATTGAATATATTGGGTTAAATTATTTTAATGTGATGTAGGGATAGATTAATCAGTTTGGTCAGTTTCAGTTTTGCATGCATTTGTTTCCTTATAAATCCTTTTTGTGCCATTTCCCCAA
The DNA here is from genome assembly GCA_009733165.1 of Naja naja. Lineage (NCBI taxonomy): Eukaryota > Metazoa > Chordata > Lepidosauria > Squamata > Elapidae > Naja > Naja naja. Next base: position 153,159,380 of record CM019150.1, read on the forward strand.
TCCTGCAAATTAAAACAAAAACCAAAGAAGTTATTTTAAAGAATATTTCTAACAAATTTCAACTCATACTTGAATTATAAAACTGTATCCTTCTGGATTTTTATCAAATATATTGCTTAAACTAGACCTTTTTTATTTTTATCTATATTGAAAATTTTGAGATAGAATAATGTATAACTACCACGAGAAAGATCCATTGGTAGCCAATTATATTAATTTAAATTATTAATTTGAATGTGAAAAAAAACATTGCAAGATACAAAATTCTGAGTGTTTATTACATGCTTATTTGCGCATTAGCCCAGCAAAGTGTAAATTAGAAAATTTGGAAATATGGAATCCTTTAGCATTCTATTGTAATATAATTAGGGCTCTTTTTCTTTCCAAAGGTTCTGATTGCTGTACCTTTAACTATTCTTCAAAAACCAGCAATTCAGTTCAATCCAGCGTTATCAGATAGAAAAATGAAAGCAATCAATAGTTTAGGGGCTGGAGTCATTGAGAAGGTAAGAGTTTGTTTGGTTTTTTGTTATAAAAAGTAGAATGCAAAGAGCAAATATTTGCAGGGAATGTTTTCCAATAGAAATGTGTAGAGGCCAGTGAAGGCCTTCCAAGTCTGTTCTGTAGAGAAGTTATTATTTGAATGCTGATATGCATCCATATACTTGTTTCAATATTTGTTTCAATATTTCTGGCAAAAGGTCCTAAAACTTGAGTCTTGAGTTCCTGTGGCCTCCTTATAACCTTTTTAGGAGTTATGTTCTTCTAAAAAGGTTAGACAAGTTTATTGCAGTAAGAATGGATTCCACATAATGTATTCATAAAAAACAATCCATATTAGGAGGGATACCCCTTCATCTTTCAAAATCAGCCTTGAGACTTCTTGACATCATTAGTTTGGTATAAGTTGGAGCTAAGCTAAGATCAATTACTTCTCTATATACATTCCTAAAATGTATAAGATACTCAGATGTTAAATATGTACTATTCAAATTATATTTGTTTGTTGGAGATGTTAGTTTGGATGAGAGAAAACACTTGAAAGCAATGGCTTGATCCTATGCCCTATAACAGGAACTATGTTTATGGAAAGAGATGGACTTTACTCCATACTGCTATATACTAAAATTATGCAGGATGACAACCCATGTGAGCAAAGAGGTAAATGCTGCTTTTTTTTGGTTTAGATTGCACTACAGTTTCCTTACAGATTCTGGGAGAGCAAAATTCAAGGAGCTGATTACTTTGGTCATATCCCACCTAATTCAAGTAAACGTGGGCTCTTCAGTGTTTTTTACGACATGGATCCACAGGTATCTGGTCTCTTTCTATTCTTCAGATTTGGGGGGGGGAATGATTACCTTCAGAATACCTTTCTTGTTTGTTTTAATGTAAACTGGCATTTTTCTAACATAAAATCTCAGTACTTTGCGGTATATTTTATGCTAAGAGCTTTTGGCGATTTTGATTTTTGTCATCTAAAATGAATGGGTTTTGTTGTAAGGCAAACATTTTTAAAAAATGTTTAGGGGAAACTGCAATTATTCTGCACTGGCACATGTTCTAAGTAGTTCAGTTTTATGGGCTGGCCAGCATTTATTTAGAGCAGGGCTATCAACTCCTGGCCCATGGGCTGGATGCATCATGCGCTGGCCACGCCCATGCCTGGTTTAGCGAAGGGGGAAAAAAGTCCTGATACGTCCCATGACGCCATCGTGACAACTTGAGTTTGCCACCCCTGATTTAGAGGTTTTTCAAGGGAGCACCAGTAGGGGAAACAATCGATGATCCTTCTTTCTTGTTTTCAGCGTAAATGCAGTGTTCTAATGTCTGTAATAACTGGAGATGCTGTGCGTACAATAAGGAAATTAGATGACAAGGAAGTGCTGCAACAGTGCATGACTGTACTTCGGGAATTGTTTAAGGAACAGGTCAGTTTTTTTTCTCAAAGACAACAACATCCATTCCATACAGATAGATGGAAAGCAGAGACTTCACAGGATTTTTTTTTAAATTAGGGATGGATGAATTTATTATATGATCTGTCATTTTCTAAATGTTTGGTGTTAAATTTATTTTGTTCCACTTCTACATGACTTCACAGTTTAAACATTGTGCATATTTTTAGCATATTAGGGAAAAGACCATTTTACCGTGTCATTTTAGCATAATAATACATACATACATACATACATACATACATACATACATATTTCTGATACAATGTCTTGGGGCAGCAAGTGCACCATATCCAAATGTTTGGTTTGTTTACTCTGCTCGTGAACTTTCCAATCCTCCTCCTTCATGTTCTGCATCTCTACATCAGGCTATCAATCTATTTATTTCAACATTGTCTGCCCCAGCTGGAAATAGCATTTAGACATTCATCTGTATTAGCCTGACAAATGGAAACTTAATTTGAGATGTTGCACGTAGCACTATCATGGATGCCTAAGAAACTGAAATTTGCAGGAAATGACTGAAGGAGTGACTGACTGATTGAATTCACTAGGTTATATATTGTGCATTTCACAAAGCCAAAATCTGTGAATTCATGCATCATAACTATAACAAGAATTATAATACTGTTTCCTGTATTTTATATTGAATTAAGAATCACCTCAGAGCACATGATGAATGAAGTCTGCTTTGTTTAATTGTTCACAGGACAATTATGCATTTTTATGTTTTAACAAGATGTTAAAACATTCAATATATGTTTTAAGCAAGTGTCTAGATTCGGACATGCATGGTTTCATTTTATTGCTATACATTTTGCTTATCTTTGTAATTCAGGAAGTGCCAGATCCAGTCAAATATTTCATTACAAGATGGAGCAAAGATCCTTGGATCCAAATGGCATATAGTTTTGTAAAGACGGGGGGCAGCGGTGAAGCATATGATATACTTGCTGAAGAGATACAGGGAAAAATCTTCTTTGCTGGAGAGGTGAAATCTCAATTACATACATTTTTTAAAAACAAAATACAGTCTTGTTTGAATCAGAATTAAGTTTAAAAAGACTAAAAATGCATTTGTGCTTTGAATAAGCATTACAGGCTGTGGAAGGATTTCTGAAATTATTATAGGTAGTCCTTGAACAATTGGGACTGGAATTACTGTTGCTAAGCAATGCAGTCATAAAAGTGCAGTGTTTAGAAGAGCCTTTTCTGCTGTAGCCCCAACTCTTTGCAACATCTTGTTCCCTGAGGTGAAATCGGCCCCCACTCTTCTGGCCTTCCAGAAAGATCTTAAATCCTGACTCTGCTGGTTAACTTGGGGCCCCAATAGGTATGCTCTAAGCCACATGTTCTTGGTGCAGCAACAAAGATACCACCTCTGCATTGCTTGAGCCCCTGGTAGTCTGTACTTAACTTTTCTTATTTTAAATTGCTTTTTATATTTATATTTTTGTTGTACTGTTAAGACAACCTGATAGGCAGCATATAAACGTAATAAATAAAATGTCATGTGACTGCATTGCTTAGTGACAGCAATCTCAGGCAGACCAGTTGCTGTTGTAACCTGAAAATGTAAGAAGAGGTGGGCCATGTGGGTGCTGCAGGAGGATTGGGAAGGCTGAGGGGAGGCCATATGTGAGTCATGGGAGGCCATGGAAAAGCCAGTAGAGGCTACGAAGGGATGGGTGCAGATGCTGCAGGTGGGAGAAGAAGCTGGAGTGACTTGTAACCTTCCCTGCCAGCTTCTCCAATTGAGTGACTTTGTGGAAAAGTTGAAAATGGTCATCATGTGACCATGCCTTTTCTGCAGTATCATGCTTTGAGCTGGGCACCCAAGTGCTTGGACCACAATTGTCTGATTGCAGGGATGCTGAGGTGGCCAGCACCTTGAGAACCAGTGATATGTCCCATTTTTCAGTGCTGCTGCAACTTTGAATGATCATTGAACAAATGGTCATCAGATGAATACCTATAATAGCCTAAGCCAAGGGTCGGCAAAACCTGGCCCATGGACAGGCACCAGTCTGTGGGATGCCAGAAACTGAACCATGCAAACAAGCGACACCCCACCCACAGGATGCAGGCAGCATGTGAGACCACACCCCCTCCACTCCATGGAAAAACCTCTCTCCAGGGAACCCGTCCCTGGTATCCAAGTTTGGGGGCTGCTAGTCTAAACCATGGGTACCAAAGATGTCTCCCCCAAAAATAAGACCTACCCCAAAAATAAGACCTACCCTGATTTTTAAGCATGTGCCTAATTGCGTCAGGATTGCTTGTCTTTTACCCTGCGCCTCTGCCTCCGTCTGCTGTTTGGACAGGGAATCAACTGCACTGCACGGGCTGCACAGCCAGTGTGCACCAACCAAAGGACCATAGGGGTGCAGCTGCTGCCAGATACCATCAGTGCTCACGTACTTGCTGCCTCTTGTAGCACGCTGGGGTTGGGGTGGGGAATCTAGCCAGGCTGATCACCCTGAAAATGTTTCCCCAAAAATAAGCCCTAGTGCTTATTTTGTAGCCCCCCCCCCAATATAAGATCGGGTCTTATTTTCGAGGAAACACAGTAGTGCTCCCTCTGTTGCCTCCAAGTTCTCCTTTAATGTATTTCTTTCAGGGATGAACTTCCTTGTCACCTCCCTTTTTTCAGGAGTTTGAAGGCTTTTTTGATTATTTTGTTGCTAGATATTTTTGTTTATAAAGATTTGTAACACCTTCCACAGCATGTTGGTAGTTTCCCCACCCAATTGTTTAGTTGCAGTATTGTAGATCTACTTTTATAGCTTGCTGCTTGACTTCTGCTTTGATAAGGAAGTTACATAAATTTGTATAAAATATCTAATTGTAGATTGGGTCTTTTGTAAGGAAAACTTTTTCTTTGGGGGATTCTATATCCTGTATTTTAAGAATTCTGTATTTCTCTCAAAATATATAATCTGAAACTTTTTTTTTAAACAGGCCACAAACCGGCACTTTCCGCAGACAGTTACAGGAGCCTACTTGAGTGGTGTTCGAGAAGCAAGCAAAATATCAGCGTTTTGAATACTAAAGTTTACATTTTAAAATAAATCCAAATCCACATGGTGCTCAAATTTGTGAAGACAAAAGTGATTTCATTGTTTATGCCTTGAAGATGCACTTCACACACTTCATCCCTTATTTTTTCACTAGGAAGTCTGTATTATGAAAGCTGGAATTGAAACCTTAAATAGTGGTAGATGGACTGTCAAATAGCTCATAAGTAGTTGAATATTTCTTCAGAAAGATAGTAGGTTTCTCCAATTATGTATAGGGTGGGGGAAAAATGTCTAAGAACTGGTTAGAAATACAAACATGGGGGCCTTTGGTACTATTCAGTTCTATAGTATGCATAAATAATCGTAACATTCATTATTGACCTGCACAAAATAACATAAAAAGAACTGTATGAAGCTAGTATTTGTTCATGTAAATGGCCTAATAAAAATATTATGTGGACATTTCCTTTCTGTGCACTTAGTTTTAATAATCAAAACTTTAATTAAAGAAATATAATAGAAGTAGGCAACTCTGAAAAATAAGTTTGGCTTAAAATTGGGGTTGGTTTGTTTTTGAAAAGTTAAATGATATGACATCATCCAGAAGCAAATTTAAGATGATGTAATAACATGTTGTACAGTGACAATTTCAATATGCCAGAATCAGCACCTTTTCTTTATTTTTCAAAAACACTGCTTAGATGTATTTAAAAACCGTTTGCTACAAACATGCAATATTTTCTAAATATATAATGGAACGGCTTGTCTCCTGGAATTTTGAGTGCTCCATTGCTGGAGATTTTCAAGAAAAATTGCACAACAATTTGTCCGAGATGGTATTACGACTCCTGCCTTGAGCAGGGGGGTTGACTAGAAGACCTCCAGGGTCCCTTCCAGTCTTGTGATTCTATGAAGACATGAAGAGTAACCTGATTTACACAGTAGAGGACAGACTGGAAAAGAATTACTGTTTTAAAATAGACAAGTTTTAATATTGTAAATTTTACTAAATTAAATGGACTATAATAATGAAAACATGTATATAAAGTAAAAACAAAATAAATATGATTTCTGGAAATTTTCTCTGATCTAAAATGCTCAAATTATGTGAATGTTTATCTAAAGCAGTTTAGCTATGTTTTTTTTTACCTAAACTTATTTTCTTTGATACTTATTAATCCTTTTGTGAAGTTTTTAACAAATAACAAATGTATTAGCAAATAAACACATCTTAAACCCAAATGATATAATGTGGAATATTTACATAGTGAGGAATAGGCATCTGTAGGTATTTTATTGTCATTAATGTGGAACTCCTGCTTTAAATATTGAATTACTGTATAAATTGTTTGTACAAGGAAAGATCAGATACATTTTTCACATTTATTTAAATGAGCTAAACTATTCAGGAAAAAATCCCAAAGATTTTTTGAAACTTTCCCATTTATTTACATATACCAACTTATGTCTTGTAAAACATTTTGAAGCATTTACTACTGATCATAAGTGACTTAATAGCAATATAGGAACTGAAAAAAATGCTCATCTATGTTAACAGGTAGTTTTGAATTACAACAATTGAACCCAAAGACATTTGTTAAGTGAGTTTTGCCCCATTTTACCACCTTTCTTGCCACAGTTGTTAAGTGAATCCCTGCAGTTAATGTGGTTAAGTGAATTTGGCTTCCCCATTGACTTTGCTTGGTAGGTTACAAAAGGTGATTACATGAGGCATTGATTACATACCACTTGCAACTCTGAATTTTCATCACGTGATTGTGATGTTGCAGTGGTCATAAGTGTGAAAAAAGAGTCATAAGTCACTTTTTTCAGTCCTATTGTAACTGAATGGTCACCAAACAAATGGTTGTAATGGTTGTATTCAGTGTCTGCATATAATATGTGACTTTGTACCTGTTCTCTGCTTAGGCCATTTGGAAAATAGAAATAGTATAATAAGTCAACCAGATTCTTAGATATTTAAAGAAAACCTTCTGGCATTAATTCATAAAAATAGAAGACTAAAGACTAGAGAGGGACTAAAAAACAGTTGGATATAGTAGTACTTGAGCATACTGGTGTAACCATGTAAGGTAGCTTTCATTTGTTTTGTTTTGTTTTTGTTTAAGTATAATTTGCCTGTAGCTCCAAACTGAACATTTATCATTGTTTACTGACCAAACAGTCGAATGAAATGATTTTTGTTTCTCTTAGAATGACATACTTAAAAGCCAAGATTATAAATCAACTTGAAGTCCTGATTTTAATTAATCCTATAGCTTGCTTAAACAATTATACATTAGAACTATTAAAAGTAAAGGATATAATTGAGAAATAGGATAAGAGTCTAATGATTTCCTGTGATAGCTCACAGTTCCTTAGAAATATTTGGATAATTAATAATTAGTATTTTTTATTTAGAATAATTGTTGCTTAGGGAAATGTATACTCATTGTCTACACAAAAATAAGGTTCTTAAATTTTTTCTTCATTTAGCATAAACAAGGAATATTTTGTCTAGATGACACACACAGGCACCTTTGATTCTGTATCAAGTTTACTGTACATGTATTAAAATATCAGTGTACATTTTCCTTAAAGACATTTATTGAATAAAAAACTTACACTCAGCTTAGTTAAAAATGATTGCGTGCAAAGAAAGTGATAAAAATGATATAAGTTGATCAATTAACAATATTTTGGAATACAGATCTATGATTCCATAACTACGTATTAATACATTATTTAAAACCTGCAATTATTTTAATCAATACAGTCTTGGAGAAGTTAATTATACTTGACTTCTTTATGACACATTTATTTGGCATTTGCTGGAAATTTTAACACATGATGATCTGATCCCTTAAAGGATTTTTGTGAACAGGTACTTCATTCTGGAATTGAATAAAAATTTCATGAATAATTATTTGCAGAACTGCGATTTTATCTTAGAGTATTTAAGCAGGAGTCGTCTAAGATTAATGCATTTAAGTATGTATTCTTCCAAAATAGATTCTGAGAATCTAAAACAAGGGTACAGTTTTGCAAGAATACTACGTTGTTCAAGCGACACCAGATAAATGGTCAATACTACCTACCTTGGAAAAACATTTTAGAAATCAAAATTGTATTTATTAACAATATAGGATATCACATTAAGCCTTCGGAGCTATAATTCTCTGCACTCAGTTAAAGACTGAAAAATTAAATTTCTCTGCACTCAGTTAAAGACTGAATGCAATTAAGACATTCCTTACAAAAAAACAAATGTGCTATCTTTTGTATGGTGATTATACTTACTTCCTACTTTATCACAACATGATTCATAAACACTGATACTGGTCATAAATCTAAAACACATTTTTCTTTCTTAACCTGGTTTTAAGCAAGAAATCTGAAATAAGCTTATATACAAAAGGCTTTAAAAGTACAAAAATAATCTATTTGTGATTGATCATGCTTCGTAACTTTCAGTTGTATACACATGCAAGATAGTAAAACATAACAGCAGTCCTAGTCAGGGCATGTGACTAGCTCCTGGTAGAAAATGGGTGTCTTCAAAATAAATTTAATGCCCAATACTGCAGTATTTAACAGTCTCTGCATGTGTATCTACTAATACAACAGCTTTCATATTGTTCTTTTTAAAAAATCTCTACATTACAAACACTAAAACCTACAATAGCTATATGACTATTTTTACAAAGAAATATAATGTACAAAGGAAAAGTAGGGAACATGTATTACCCATGCAAAATTTAGGAATTATATTAAACTCAATTTTTAAAAAGTTGGTAATTCCTATTAACACTCAGAACATTAAGCCAATAGTCATCTCCAACTAATACTATGTTATACCAAGAGTAAAACAAAAATAATAAAGTTTACAATTTGCTGGTTTTTGTAAAATATTTAAATCCAGGAAAACAAGTTCGTAGCCTTCATTTTCTTCCCATTAGATCATGAAATGAGCTAAAAAGAAAAGAAAATATTTCATCTTCTATATAAATCCACCTTTCCATGAACAGTTTGCTCAGGCTGCAATCTTAACATCTTACTTTAGAGAAAGTTCAAAAAAATCAATAGGATATTCAATTAACATTAATTAACATTTTTGCTATGTTATTATAAATTTATAGAATAGGATTAAAAAATGATTAAACAAACATTAAAGTAAAATTACCAGATGCAATTAAGGATAGAGGTGAATAAAATTTGGGCCTGGTTTTAAGAACTGAGTTAAGTTTATTACTCCGTATTTAAGATTTCTAAAATTTAAATATATTTATTTACCAAACCCATCTCAGCAAAGCAAGGCATATATTATAATTGAAATCTAAAATATGATATCTCATTGATCAAGTAGTTACCTCTTTCACTGCCTTTTTGATGAATTCTTTTCTGTCAGATAAGTCATAACTGGGATAGTTTTTATATACCTGCAATGATTAATTTAAAACAAGTTTAATCAGGTGAATTCAGGCGTGGGATCCTACCGGCATTACAACCGGTTCGGTAAGCACGCATTTTTCAAAAACTACACAAATACTGTATATGGATCTTTATTGGCAGCCCTGAAATCTAAATATACACAGTAAATAGTATACAAAATAAATGGAAAATATATACCTCTTTACAAATTTGTTTCATGGTAACTTCCTCCAAATTTGCATCAGCAAGTAGTTTTTTCACAGTTTCTTTCAATTCTTCATCTGTGGGTGGCTTTTTCAATTTTTTAATTAAAGGCTCATCATCTGAACTATTCTCAGATTCACTTTCTAAATGAAAAATATTTTGTTAAAATGCAGATAACTGGGTTTCCCTTCCACCAGTCAAATTTAACTTTGAATAAAATCGCAAATTAGTTTATACTAAAGAAAGCTTTACATACTGGGATTTTTCAGAGAAAGATTCAGGTAGTAAAAAGGTATCTTTTAGATCTGAGTACCCCAACCTTTCTGGTTTTGTGGACCGCCAGAGGAATGGGATGGTTCCGTGCAAATGGCAGGCAAATGCATGCACACAAGCAGCTCCATTTGGAGTGCCTGCGCTTGCCCGATGCTCATGTAAGGGGCACACACACTTGCCTGCCACTTCTGCAGCCCGGCGGTTGGTGACCCGTTTTAGATTTCTTTTCACCTGTTTTCATATCCTACAACTTTACTATTTCTTATCCCAGTCATCTCTGGGTTCTTTTCACCCAGTATAGATGAGAGAGGATAATCAAGATAGTTTTGCTTTTTGAACCTACTTTTTGTTTGGGTTTTTCTTTCTTTGTTGATTTTTTAGGTTGCTGTGGGTTAGGTAGAAAGCAAGTAAAATCTATTTCAATATCAATTTTAAACATACAACTAATGCAAACTTAATGCTAAAGAAATAAAATAAAAATGTAACCCATTTAAACACTGTTTTTTAAAATTTTTATTTATTTTCAAAATACATGTGTATTTACATTTTAACAGTTCTGTATCAAGCATTACAATTATATAAATAAAATACATTTTATTTACAATTCTATTTCATATAAAATCTTATTCCTTTTTTCTAACCATATATGTAACATTTCCCAGACTTCATAAAACTTCGACTCCTCTTTTCCTTTTAGTTTCTTGTAAGCCTATCCATCTTGGCACACTCAAGTATTTTGTTAATTACCATGGTTTCAGAAGGTATGTCATCTACTTTCCAGTTTGGGGCATAAGTGATTCTTGCTGCTGTTATCACATGTTGAACGACATATTGGGTGGGTTTCTCCAGATTTCCTTTAATCATCCCCAGTAAGAAGTTTTCTGGCTTGAATTTGATATTGTACCCTGTAATTTCTCTTATCCATCTCCCCATTTTTTCCCCAGTACTTTTGGGCTTTAGGGCATTGCCACGACGTACGGTATAGTACAGGGGTGGCAAACAAGTTCGACACAAAGAGCCAAAATTTTAAACTGTGAGAGTCAGAGAGCCACACCACGCAGTGACCTGCCGAAACAGACGAACACTCACACAAAAGCATATAATTTTAACAATAATATATTAAACACAGCGCTTTCCCATTCCGTTCAATAAAGAAGAAAGCATCTTCCCATTCTTCCAAAATGTCCTGTGTTCATCTTCATATTTTCGTTTAGCTTTGCATTTTGCCATTTTGAGTGAGGGTAAAATCCTGCAGTGATGGTGAGGGTGTGCTGCGTCCTCCACACTAAGAACAAACGGCAAGATGTGGCACAACATGTGACACACGTGTCCCCCCGCCGCTGGCCCATGCAGTTGTTTCCGAGGGATGGGAGGCGGGATGGCGCAGCCTGGGGGCGGGACTACTGGCCGGAAATCTCTCCTCAGAGGTCCCTCCTCAGAAGCAGCATAACAAAATCCAAACTTGGCAAAGAGCCACAGTATACAAAATAATGATAAGAGGCAAAGAGCGCATTCATTTTGGCGGGAGCCGCATGCTCGAGAGCCACGTGTTCGCCACCCCTGGTATAGTATGTTCCATCTACTAGCTTACATTTCCAACAGTGTGGGTTCATGTTCGGGTATATCCTGGCCAATCTTGCCGGTGTCAAATGCCATCTATAAAACATCTTAATAAGATTCTCTTTATATGCAGTTGATAACATTAATTTGCAGTTCTTGGTCCACATTTTCTCCCAATCTTCTAACTGTATGTTGTGACTACATTTTGTGCCCAAGCGATCATCGGACCCTTAACTACCTCTTCCTCCATTTCTACATGGAATAGATAATTATATGCTCTAGTAATAACTTTTTCTTCTTTGCCAGTTAAAATTTGATCTAATTTTTGGGGTTCCCTTTCTATTCCAAATTCCTCCATGTCTTTTTTATACCTAGTTTTAATTTGCATGTATAGCCACCAATCTACAGTTGTACCTTGTTCTTTTAATTTTTCGGTTGTTTTTAAGCCCCCTTGGTTATCTAGTAATTCCTTATATCTAATCTTTTTTTTGGTCTCTGTTGTATTTGGATTAAATTACTGCTTCCATCGGTGACACCCAGCCTGGTAGTTTCATATAGTGCTTCTTCCTTAACTTTTCCCATATTGTTATTAATGAATCTCTAATTTGGTGGTGATGGAAGTATGAATGTGTGTCCTTTCCTGTTTGTCCCATAGAAAGGCATGCCATCCTATATGGAGATCATGCCCTTCTAATACTAATATCCCCTTATTTTCTAAATTTATCCAATCTTTAATCCAGAGCAATGCCACTGCTTGATAGTATATTTCCCAGTTTGGGAGTCCTAGGCCACCTCTATTTCTATTGTCTTCTAACATTTTATATTATAAAATGTTGTGCTTTCTTTCCTAACCAAATAAATTTAAGTACAATTCTATTCAGCTCTTCAAAGAATTTCCCATCTAGTTTTACAGGAATTGTCTGGAACAGATATAGAAATTTTGGTAAAATATTCATTTTTATTGTTCCAATTCTGCCCATCAATGATATTTGTAACTTTCCCCAACTTTCTAAATCTTTTTTGCATTGTAGCATCAATTTCTTATAATTATCTTCTTTTATTGTCGAACATCATCCTGTAAGCCAAATTCCTAAATATTTAATCTTTTTTTCCACTTGCAGTCCTAATTCTCTTTCTAATTCGTTCTTTTGTTTTCCTGTTAAATTTTTTACTAACATTTTTGTTTTTTCTTTATTAATTTTCAAGCCTGACACTAATCCACATTGTTCAATTTCCTTTAAAAAATTTGTCCCTGTGTCCATCGGTTCCTCAATAAAGAACACTAGATCGTCTGCAGATGCTTGAGTTTTGTATTCCTGTTTTTTCATTTTCAATCCTGTTAAGTCCTCGTTTTGCCTTATTTTGGTTAGAAGCACTTCTATTGTTAGTATAAAGAGTAGAGGTGACATTGGACAGCCTTGTCATACTCCTTTTTTGATTCCAAATGTTTTGGTACAGTCTCCATTTACTATCACTCTGGCGTTTTGCTTGGCATATATCGTCTTAATCATATTTTCAAATTTAATTCCAAATCTCATATTTTTAATTTGTTGGATCAAGAACTGCCAATTAAGGTTATCAAATGCCTTCTGTGCGTCCAGAAAGATTAATGCCGCCTGTTTCCCGGGGTGTGCTTTATAATACTCTAAGATGTCTAAAACCATTCTTATATTGTTCCTGATTTGTCTCATTAGCAAAAACCATTCTGGTCTGGGTGTATTATTTCATTTAGCACTATCTTTAGTCTTTCTGCCATTATTGTAGTGAAGATTTTATAGTCAGCATTTAACAGCGAGATTGGCCTATAGTTTTTAATATACTTATGATCTGAACTCTCTTTTGGAATAAGCTTCTGTCCAGGAATCTGACATTTTTGATAACTCCAATACGTCGTTGTATACTCCCAACATTACCTCTCCAAAACATTCATACATACATTTATATACTTCTGCCGGAATTCCACCTGGCCCCAGAGTTTTGTTACTTTTTTGTTTTTTAATCGCTCTAATTCCGTTGATGTTATCTCCATATTCAATATGTCCCTTTGGTCTTCTCTTAATTCTGCCAAACAGTGTCTTTGTAAATATTGTTCTATCTTATTTCATCTATGTTTTCTTCCCCATATAACTTTTCAAAATAGTTTTGAATTAATTTCTTTTTCGCTATCATTTTCTATTGTATTTCTCCATTCTCATCTTCCAATTCCTGAATCAACCTTTTCTTTTTCTTTTTTTTAATTTATGGGCTAGCCACTTCCCTGGTTTGTTGGCAGGTTCAAAGTAAGTTTGCTTTGCCACTTTCGGTTCTCTTGCCCTCTCCTCTTGGTTTACCATATTTAATTTATGTTTAACTAGGGCCATGTCATTTTTTACTCCTTCATTTTGAGGTTCTCTTTGTAATTTGTGTTCTAGTTCTGTTATCTCTGTCGTCAATTTTTCCTGCTTTTGTCTCCTTTCTTTGTTTCGTTTTACCATGTACACTATATTAATGCCCCTAAGATATGCTTTTGCTGTATCCCACACTATCTGAAGTATCTTGATTTAAATTTTCCTCAAAAAACATTTCCATCTCCTTTTAGTCCTTAATATATATATATTCTTTTTCATTTAAAATTTGGGAGTTTAACGTCCACCTTCTCACTTTTTTTTCACAACTGTTCCAAATTATTAGTAATGGATTATGGTCCATCCATGTGGTTGTTGTAATTTCTATCTTATCCAATCCATTTCCTAGTTCTCCGCTCACCCAAGCCATATCTAAGCAGGACCACGATTTGTGGGCATTTGAAAAAAAAAGTATATTCCTGCTTTTTAGGATTTATCTTCCTCCATTGGTCGACCAAATTTAATTCCCGCGTCATTTCAAAAAATGTGGTTGGTAAAGTTTTCCTTTTCTTTGCAGCCAAATTCCCTGTGTAATCTCTCCTCGGATCTACCACTGCATTATAATCTCCTATAACACATATATTATCGTATTCTATTTCTATAATTTTTTCATGCAAAGTCTTATAAACTTCTTTTTGATTCTCGTTTGGAGCGTAAATTACTACCCGAATCATAGATTTTTGTCCAATCTGTAGTTCAACTATCAGGATCCTTCCATTTTCATCTGCATACTTTAACTTTGTTTCTAGAGTTGCTTTTATATAGACTGCTATCCCTCTTTGTTTATTTTTTTGCTAAGGCAAAAAAACACTGTTATGTATGCTTTATCTGTCCCAAATATCTGTGGCTTGTTAGAACAGGTGTTTCTATTTTTTTTCAGTATGCAAAAAGATACATTATAGAACAAGAAGAGTTGTGTCTAGAAATCTGATATGTAGATAATTTTAAAATAATGTTTATAACAGCCATTATTCAGCCAATTCTTTTAAGAATCATTTATAACATTAATATATCTTAAAAGCGATAAATTTAAGGAATTTTGGGACTATCTGTAACTATCTGATCCCATGCTGTTGCCATTTAAATTAAATTATTGGAGAGAGTATAATTCTTTAGCACATATTATTTGTACTGAAGTTCTTACCTCTTCTTCACTTTCCTTATCTTCCTCAGATGATTCATCTTTCCCTTTCTTTTCATCATCCTCACTGCTAGATTCATCTGTCAGGATTTCAGGACATTTGGTGCGTTTGACTTTCCGTGCCGTTCCAGAGCTACTACGCTCTTTTTTACCACCTTTGTTGGGAGTTTTCTTGGATTTTGGCAATGGCTATTAGATATTAAAAATGAAGTAACTTTTTAAAAAACAATAAATTAATTTTATAATGCATATGTACCATAAGAAATACCGTAACTTAACTAACTTTGATGATTCTTCCTATTTTACAAATTTGTTGGGAAAATAGTTTCATAGGATAATAAGTTTACTTTAAATAAATCAACATTTTTTCACTTTTATAAATTGTTTTGTGCTAATTTTAGTTTTCAATATATATTATGTATTTTGTTTTCATTTTTTAAATTCTCAGCTTATTTTTACTTTTGTGTGTTAGACTCCTAATTCTTTTTCAATGGAAAGTCATGATACGGATTAGATGAGTAAACACATGCATTTTTAAAAAAGAAATAGAACTGAGTAAGAATTTAGTCCCCATTCAGATTCAATATTAAATGTTACATATCTGTGACCTTTTTGATACATTTTTCAGAGGTGCTCTGTAAGTGGGCAGTAACTCCCAGAAAGTCGGTTCCACAGAATTCAGCAGAAAATTCTTGAAAGCAAAGTTTAAGGATTTCTATTCCCTGATTGAAGAGGATTATTTATTTACAATTTGCATTTAGTCCTCATTTTCACGGACTCTGCTGATCTGAGATACTTTATATTATTTATAGAGATTAGGGAAGATTGAAGAGATAAGGAGAATACAGGTTTATAAAATTTAAATGTTATTACTGAATAAATCTTTAAAAACTCTTAACGAACTGTGATTTTGTTCTAATTGGCTACTTTAATTTGCATCTATTTTCTGTTTTTTAAAAAGGGAAAAATAAAGAAATAACCTAATAGTTTGAAAATAAGCCCCACTAAAATGTTTTAATTTTCAAGGCATGTTAGTAGAACCCTAAGAGCTTCACATGTCCTCAATATTTGAAGACCTGGCTATTTGACCAAGTCGGGCTGTGATTACCTCATGGGGGGTATGGGATAGTTTTAACTTTTTAATTTGGTTTCATTGGACTTTATAGTGGTTTAATTCTTTTTAATTATTTATTGTATTTGTATGTTTTAACTGTGAGCTGCCCCGAGTCTTCGGAGATGGGGCGGCATATAAGTCCAATAAAATAAATAAATAAAAAATAAAAAATATTTATATGACTTCCCACTCACCACAACTACTGTAACTTATCAGTTTGTTGCATTTGCTTTCAGAAAATATGATCCTACAAATATATCTAAAATAAACAGTAATTAAAGTGGTTTCAAATCATATACTTCTATTGTTAATGGAATCATGAAGACACAATCAACCCATTCAAATAAGCATTTGTAGGCAACTCTTGAAAGTAACAATTTTTAATAACCTTACCGAAGCTAAAAGGGCATTTGATTTGTTGTTGTGAGTTACTATAGGTAAACTTTATATCAACAGTATCTCAAATATGTCGCCTGTATAACTGTGTCCTAAGCTATGGCACATGGGTATGCATGAAATAAGTAAAGCATTAGTGTAATTTTGTGCTAACAGCAAGGCTCAGGAGGAACAGCTGTAAAAAAAATCAGGCACAACATCCTTAGGGCATCCATCCGAACTCTGACATCTTTTTTGTTATAGGGAACAATGCTAATATATCCAAATTATGTCCTAAACCCCATTTTAGTTTAGATTAAAACAATGATCTGAGCATAGCTCTCACCTTGCCTGAAGGTTTTGGATGCATTAGAAAATTTAGGATTCTTGCTACCAGTTCACTGTTAACTCCTGATCTTTCCAAATCAAGAACTTCACATATGCTTTTTAGCATTGCATTTCTATATCTGTAGAGAAACATACTTTTTAAAATGTTTTATAAGTATTTACTAAATATGTAATAAAAATAGACAATATATTATTAATACACACACACAGATGCATATATACACACATACTCTATGTATGTATGTATGTATGTATGTATGTATATGTATATATATAAAATCGTTGGTAGACCAATGAATTTAAAATGCAGAAGCCTCCAAGTCCTTTCAAACTTTAATCAACATTCCTTATCAGTGTTACCATCATTTTGCAGATAGACAATTAGATCAATGTTTTATGCTTTTTGTTTTAGCCTCCACACAACATATCCAAATCACTTACATGAATCAAGTATTCTTCAAATTAGTGAAAATTGAAATATTACAGATTGTTACATGCCCTATACATGAAATAAAATTACATAAAAAGTTCTCTTAATCATAAACACCAATAGCAAATACCTATGGAAGACCTTACAGTTAATGCAAATAAATAGAGAAAACATTAACATGTGTTAGTAGAGGACTTTTAATATTTCCTCCAAAATAAAAGTTGTTTTTTTGTCAAATCCTTAAATATGAATGATCATATTGCTAAATTCCAAAGCTAAAATTTCCAAAGCTAGTACAAAGGGAATTAATATGCTATAAACATACCAGCAACAATGTAATGTTTTAGTATAATTTAAGGTAATTATTACCATTTGTTTATCTGCTATGCTAGAATATAATGTCAAATTATATTAAATTATATTCATAGATACGACTTGAAATACTTGTACAGTGAATTTATTAATTGAATTTTGTCCTGGAAATGCACATTAGGTTCTGAATATTTTGTACATTAATTATATTGATTAAACATGTTAAAGTCTCACTTTTTCAGCATTTCTTCCTTTTTCTTGTATTGACCACTTCCTTTTTCAAATGGAAAGCCACTGAACTGTCCTACATTCTTTTTCAATGAAGTAACCTAAAAAAGAATATAGTCGGTCAGTATAAACAATGTTGAAATATTCTTTATTTCATCTAATTGTCAAAATATCAAAGTACAAATATGTAGTCTTAAAATCAGACAGCAAACTGTCATGTCAGCTTTGACTAAATATGTAAGAATCAAATTACAGGGTAGTCCTTAATATACGATCATAATGGAGTCTGCCCATCTGTAACAAGACAAGAGGGGTTAATTCTGGCTGCACAAGACCAAGCATTAAGAACAAATGCACACAAAGCGACAACTCAAAAGAGAGCAAGACAGGAAATGCCGCCTCTGCAAAGAAGCTGAAGAAACTGTGGGCCACCTAGTTAGCTGTTGCAAAAAGATGGCACAGACTGATCACAAATGACATGACAAAGTAGCAACAATGATGCATTGGAAGATCTCCAAAAAATACCATTTGCCTGCAAGCAAGAATTGTTAGAACCATAAAAGAAATGATGTAATAGAAAATGAAAGTCAAAAGCTCTGACAGACATCTGCCAGATAACCATTGTCGATAAAAAAGACAAAAATGTCTGGATAGTGCACATGGCAGTGCCTGGAGACAGCAAAATAGGAGAAAGAACTAGAGAAAATAACAGAATACAAACATATGCAAATAGAAATAAAATGACTGTGGCAAAAGAAAGCAAATATAGTAAGAGTAGTAATAGGCACCTTAAGAGCAGTACCAAAAAATCTGGAACACCATTTGAACAAAACAGGATCAACATTTACAAAATCACCATCAGCCAATTGCAAAAGGCAGCCTTACTCAGAACAGCTTACATCTTTCCATAATACCTTTTACCTTTAATATCATCAAATAACATTTGCCTATCCTTGGGAAGGACTCGATAGGTGGACAAAAATGCCAAATCCAGTCTAAACATCTGGCTGTGTGATGAACCATAATAATAAAAAATATTTGGGATCGTAACAAAAATTTAATTGTACTTTGACCCAGCACTAGCAGATCCCATATTTATCAAAATGACACTTAACAGAATATTTTATAAATAGAAAAATGTTTATTTGAAAGCTGAGACAAGGATTCAAGGAAACCTGTAGCCAATTTTATACTGCCATTACGTATGAACACTTACTTTTCTTGAACAGCAATTTTGTTGCAATTGCTATTTGTTTTGGAAATGAAAGGAAACTGGGATCAAATACAGACAGTCCTTGACTTATGACCACAATGGAGCCCACAATTTCGGTCATAAGTTGTTGCAGTTGTAGGTTGAAGCACACATAACTGTTGTCATGACCATTTTTACAATGGTTGTAAAGCTTGTAACTGCAGTCATTAAGCGAATTGTGTAGTCACTAAGAGAATCCAGCATATCCAATGCAGGGTTTTTTTTGGGTGGGGGGCATTTTCTGCTGGAAAATATTGTAAATCATGGTCACGTAATTGGGCAACTCTACAACCAGCAGTGTATGTGAGCCAATTGCCAAGCACCCAATATGTGATTATGTAAACATGGGGGTGTGGGTGCCGCAGTTGTAATGTTGAGAATGGGTCATAAGTAGCTTTTTTGAAATTCATCATAACTTTGAATGTTATTGAGTGACCCATTCTAAGTCAAGGACTACTGGTAATCAAAAGATAATGTATTTAATTCTAACAGCCATAAATAAAATATGTGCCTCACCAGGAACAGGCTCATCTGGTATTTACCAGACTTTATGGCAATGCCTCCAATATTCTTAGAATCCCTCCACTGCACTGCAGCGTCTGAGTAATTTACTTTTATAGCTTTTACTTTTACAGCTTAGTATTTCTACTGTAGAAGACTTGTTTTCAATCTGCTTTTAATAACGAAGCCATGTTTTTATGAGCCAATTTCTGATAATTTTAACTACTTATAGTTTTGTTATTTTGTTTACATTATGTATTATATTTTCAATTTTGGATGTGATTGGAATTTACTGGATATTACAAATTGTTGTAGGCTGCTGGTAAAATACAGCTTATAAATGTGCTCAATCTAGGAAATGGTGTGATTTCGTAGAATCATTATATATCAATTTAAAACAGTATGAATGAAAAGCATGTTATGAGATTTCTTACTGTGCCTGGCCTGTTGTAAAGAAGTTTGTGCAAATTTCGAAGTTCATCAGTTTTCTTCTTACTTAAAAAGTACTGTATTCTTTCAATTTCACAAAGTTTTTGACCCTTTCCTGAAAAGGCAAATATTATGTTATAATAATGAAACAAAGTTACTTAATCACATTTTAGCCAATCTGTTACTTGCTTTAACCAAAGCCCATCCCCATATTTATTGCAATATTGCTTCAAAATAAACATTAAATGTCCCAAATACCTAAACATAGGATAGTTTAGAAAATTACCAATCTTTCATATTATATATACAAAAGTTTTCTCTTCAATTAATACTTGTTTGATTTCAAACAAAGAGAAGTATAATATGCAAAATAAACAGCTTGCCTGGTGTAATTGTAAAAGGTTCCTTTTGTAATGATGACACCTGCATTGTCAATCTTTCTACTTTCTTCTTCTCTCGCTTTCCTTCAACAATGAGGCTCTTTTCTGAAAGACAATTGATAAGTTTCATGCAGTCAGGAAAGTGGTTGAAATTACTGCACAGAACAACAAAAATAAAGTATTGTATTTTTCAGAGTATAAGACACACCTCACCTTTGGGGAGGAAAACAAGGGGTGGGAGTGAGGGGAAATCTGCCTGTGCCTCTGAGCAATTTGCCTCCTTGCAGCAAACTGCAAACAGCCTGGTCAGCTTCAGCACAACCTGATTAGCACAAGCAGCTGATTGTCAGTTGGATCCGTCTCCTGACAATCAGCTGTTTCAGGCTGCAGGGATTGCCATCGCCTATTGCTGCCTCCACGTGTCCTATTTTCAGCCTCCGCATTCCGTTTTCAACTTCTGCATCCTGTTTTCAGCCTCTGTGCGCCCCATTTTTGGCCTGTTCCAGGCGGCAGGGATCAGAATGGGTGAAAAATGGGGTATGTGGAGGCTGAAAACAGGGCATGGAGGCAAAGGTGGGATGCAGAGCTT
The DNA here is from genome assembly GCA_009733165.1 of Naja naja. Classification (NCBI taxonomy): domain Eukaryota; kingdom Metazoa; phylum Chordata; class Lepidosauria; order Squamata; family Elapidae; genus Naja; species Naja naja. The sequence continues at coordinate 153,180,309 of CM019150.1, forward strand.
GAAAATGGGGCACATGGAGGCGGCAATAGGAGATGGCAATCCCTGCAGCCTGAAACAGCTGATCATTAGGAGGCCGACCCTACCGATAATCAGCTGTTTGTGCTAATCAGGCTGTGCTGAAACTGACCAAGCTGTTTGCTGCAAGGAGGCAAATTGCTGGGATGCAGAGGCTGAAAAGTGGGGGCCAGCAGGTGTGCAGGGCTTCAGCAACATTCGCTGTATAAGACGCACAGACATTTCCACCCACTTTTGAGGGTAGAAAAAGTGCGTCTTATACTCCAAAAAATAGGGTAATATGTAGGCTTAATAAGAGTTTATGTGTCACTTGAAAAAGCATTCTGAGCTAAAATACTGGCCAAGTAGATGTAGTCAGATGCTCAAATAATTTAACAATTTATCCACAAATGGAATAGGTTTATTTCACAAACTATGATTAGATACACAAGGAATTTGTCTCTGGTTCAGAAGCTCTAAGTGTACATGCAAAGAAACAGAATCATTCACCTAAAATCTCTGCAGTTTTAAGCATGTTCAGCTCGACTATTCCAGCTGCACCACATGGCCAGTTGTTCAACCCTTATCTATATGCACATTCATCACAGTCTCGAATGAGGCCAATGACACTTGTATCATCTGCAAATTTCAGAGGAATCCCTAGATAGGCAATAAGCAAATTGCAGTGGTCTAACAGTGGATCCGTGATGACTTTCAGGTGGGCCAGCACTAACCTCTCTTCATAACTACAGATATCTGAACAACTAGCCTAAAGTCATTCAGCTCCCTGATGCAGGATTTATTAGAAAATGGGATAATGGTAGAGAGTTTGAAGCAAGAAAGGACATAACACATCTTCAGTGATTTATTAAAGATCAGTGTGAAGATGGGGGCTAGTTATTCAGCACAAGCTTTCAAACAAGGAGTTACTATTTGAGGCTGGTGCTTTTCTAAACTTTTGCCTATGAAATGGACCTCACACATCTTTTTCTAAGATCACCAGAAGTAGAGAGCCCAGAGGGATGGAGATAGGTGTAGGAAATTTGGCTACTGTTGGTATATATGAGGTGGGGAAGATAGTGGTAGATGACAGCTCCTCTCAGACCTACAGTAGAACACATTCAGTTGATGATTCAGTGGGATTTTATGCATTATCTCCTATCAAGCACTTTCAATACAAAAATCATGAATATATAGCATAATTTATGATGTTATGTTAACCATGTAACAGGTCCTCTGGTTGTCTGTTTGCATCCTACACCATAGAACAAATCCAGTGAGTATGATGACTGTCAACCAGAGAATCATGCAATAAATCTGACCTCCGCCCCTGACCTCTGCACCTTCCGCCGCGACCTGAAGACCTGGTTATTTGACCAAGCCGGGCTGTGATGACCTTCTCGGGGGTGTGTGTGGATTTTTTAAATTAATTTTAACAATGGATAAATATTGGGCTTGTTTTGGTTTAATTCTTTTTTAACTATTTAATGTTGATGTGTGATTTTAGTTGTGAGCCGCCCTGAGTCTTCGGAGATGGGGCGGCATACAAGTCTAATAATAATAATAATAATAATAATAATAATAATAATAATAATAATAATAATAATAATAGAAAATCAATATATTTCCCTGCATGACTCAACACTGGCATTATACGTATAAAAAATAATGATTGTAGTTTAACATCAAATACAGATTTCTATATGTTCTGATGTTTGAAAATGTCAAAGCATGCGTTAAAAATACTGTCTCTTATTACAAAGTTTGGAACTAAAAGTATAACTTTAAGTAGGAAACCTTAAAAAGTTAAACTGGGGATGGTAGTAAAAATATCGATAAGCATTTAAAAATAATTTTATTATATTTGCATAACTAACAGTATACAACATAATTTCTAGGCATTAAAAGTGAATAAATTTGATTTGGAACAATTCTATAAGGGTAAAACTCTCTACTTTGTCTTGATACTTCTATTTTTTTATACCACAAGTATATTTATACTTTCTTCACTGTTGCCTGCAAATTAGGGTGTGGGTTTTTGAGCACCAAAGGATTTTGTAGATAGATGCAATCTCAACAGATGAATCTTTAATCACAAATTGAACAGCAGGTATTTAATGAATACTGAACACAAATATGAATTACTATATATTCAAAAGCTTTTTTAGTTAGAAGACAATGAACAAATAGCAACAAAATATTTTTCAATACATTGTATATAGTCTTGCTTCATTTCTCTTAAGCATGATGAGTGAATATAATTAATAACAATGTTTTGAATTAAATCCCCGGAAATGAAAATATTACCTCCCAATATGTCATCAAATATTGCTTGACATTCAACTAAGCATTTACATAAATAATTCTAATAAAAGTATTACATTTATTAGAGACTTAATGCAAAGCTCAAACGTTTTGGTGCCATGACCTGCTAAATTAAATGCATTTGTGCGACAAGTTCTCTCCATAAACGGAACTATCATAACAAAGTGACATGGTTCATATGCCTCGACAAGCCCAGACAATGGAAGGGCAGTCAAAGTATAGTCTGACAATCATATTCAAGGAGAGTGGAGTTATATATATATATTCATTTATTATTTACAGGTCGTCAACTTACATTCATTTAGTGACTGTTCGAAAGCCATTAAAAAAAGTGACATATGTCCAATTCTCACATGACCATTGCAGCATTCCCATGGTTATGCGATAAAAATTAGACACTTGGCAACTGGTATGCATTTCTGATGGTTGAACTGTCCTGTGACCTTCCCAAGCCAGATTCGTTGCGACCATATGATTCACTTAACAACTGCAGTGATTCACGTAACAATCGTAGCAAAAAAAAGTAACAGGGCATGACTCACTTAATCATTTAATGGAAAAATTGGGGTCAACTGTGGTTGAAAGTCAAGGACTACCTGTAGTATGGTGCAGCCAATATCGGCTGCTTCTTTTGCCTATTTCTGGGGAAATCTTTTTGGTGTCTAATCCCAGAAGCCCCTTTGGAGGGATCTAACTCAGCAGAACAACTTCCTCTACTAGCTTAGAAGTCAGTCCCACACAGGCAAGCAATCTTAAGGCAGCAATCAGAGCCAGGCCTCATGCCTGACCTGAGATAGACAACTTGGTGAATCTTGCACATATGGATTGGCACTGACAGTACAGAACTCTCCTCAGCACATTTCTTCCCAGATAGCCTGTCTCCACTCCTGGGCTATATATGGACTGGGCATGCCAGTACCTGTTGCAGTAGGATAGTAACTTAGCAACAGCAAAGGCCTGTGGAAAACACTGTAGCTTTTTTTTCTTGATCCTATGGCAGATCTACAGGCACCAACAGTGAAATGAGACTGCTGGAGTTTGTACCAGGAGTGTGTCTTTGCTTCTCTTATGTAAGCAGAAATGATATTCTGTTCTCTTTCACATTGGGAAGTGCATTTCCCTTTCAGGCAAATCTGGTGAGGTTCACTGAGACTTACTGTTACTGTTTCTCTTTTCTATCCCCTGTCTGAAAGTAGCAATTCTCTTTGTGCAAGCTTGGCTTGTAAATGAACAGCTTTATCAATGACAAACCATGCATCCACTCAGCCAGGACAAAGTGACAGTCAGTTTCTTCAAAGAATGAACATGATCCCCCACCTTTTAAATGTGACTACTCAGGGTCACGTCCCTCAATTTGAAGTTCCGCGGGCGAGAGCCTTCTCTGTGGCAGCACCGTCCCTCTGGAATATGCTCCCTGCGGAGATTAGAACCATCCCCAATCTACTTGCTTTCCGCAAAGCCGTTAAGACCTGGCTTTGTCGGAGGGCATGGAACTGAGACCTTTGTTCTTCCCTCTTGTATGTTTGGATGGTATGAATGAGTTTTTTGATTTTATATTGTATAGGCAACTGCTTTTATCTTGTTGTCGCTGCCTCGAGTTCCCCGATGGGGGAAGAGAGGCGGGATATAAATTTAATAAATAATAATAATAAAAAAGTTTTCCATCTTAATGTATAATGAACAGAAAATAAATGTAAAAAAATTTCTTCACTGTTCTCTACAATCTACAATAAACTCCATTCTGGAGAGTTTCTACTTGAAAGTGACAAGGAGTCAGAGGAGGATGGGATCCGAAAATAGCTTGCTTCTATATATGGTCGTTTGAACCTCTGTTTAGAATAAATTCCACTCACCTTTTTCCTCTTCCTCTTCTTCTTCCTCTTCATCATCCTCACTATTTTCAGCTTCGTTTTCAGTTCGTGGTTCTCTTTTGTCTTTTTGTTCAGTAGAAAGTAAATCATCTTTTTCAGAAACAGAAGACATATCTGCTTTCTTTCTGCATAGACAATATACAGGAAAATATCAACTTAGAAGCATTTTATTACTATTACTAGTACTGAGACTTTCAACACACAGCAGCAGTGTTGCACTTTCTAGCACCATGATGGCGAACCTATGACATGCGTACCACAAGTGTCAGGCACAGCCATTTGTGCGGGCACGTAAGCTCCAGCCAAACTTACCTGCACTGCGCATGTGCACGCCTCCCAGCTGATTTTTGGCCCATTTGAGGCCGTTTTCGCCCTCCCGGAGGCTCGAGGGAAGCCTCTGCAGCCTCAGGAGGCCAAAAAACGGACATTCCGGAAATACCGTAAGTGCCCATTTTCAGCCTCCAGAAGGCTCGAGGGATGCCTCTGCACCCTCAGGAGGCCGAAAAATGGGCCTTCAGGAAGTGCCGAACCGAGCCCATTTTCAGATCTCACCCAGCGGCTTCATGTAGATGTTGAACAAGAGGGGCGAGAGAACCAACCGCTGGGGCACCCCACAAAGGAGGGGCCTTGGGGCCGATCTCTGCCCCCCTACCAACACTACCTGTGTACGACCCGAGAGGTAGGAGAACCACCGTAAAACAGTTGCCCCCCAACCAGTTTACGAGGCGCCGCAGTAAGATACCATGGTCGATGGTATCAAAAGCCGCTGAGAGATCTAACAGGACCAGGGCAGAGGAATAACCTCTGTCCCGCACCCTCCAGAGATCATCCACCAGTGTGACCAACGCCATCTCCGTGCTTTGCCTGGGCCTGAAGCCCGATTGGTACGGGTCTAGATAGTCAGTTTCCTCCAGGAACACTGGGAGCTGTCTGGCCACCATGCTCTCAACAACCTTCGCAACAAAGCGAAGGTTGGAGACTGGATGAAAGTTGTTTAAATTAGCCAGGTCCAAGGCAGGCTTCTCGAGGAGGGGCCTCACCACCACCTCTTTCAAGGCGGGAGGGAAGGAACCCTCACTCAAAGAAGCATTAATTACTGCCTGGAGCCAGCCTCGTGCGACCTCCTGGGCGGCGTAAACCAGCCAGGAGGGACACGGGTCCAATAAACATGGGGCAGCACTTAGCCTCCCCATGATCCTGTCCACCTCATTTGGAGTCACAGGATCGAACTCCTCCCAGATGATATCTCTAAGACCAGTCGTCATACTCCCATCGGACTCTGCCCAGTCGGAGTCCAAGCCTATCCGGATCTGAGCGATCTTGTCCATCAGATGCTGACTAAACTCCTTGGCACGTCCCTGCAGAGGGTCCTCCCCCTGCCTCTGGTTAAGGAGGGAATGGGAAACCCTGAACAGGGCGGCCGGGTGGTTATCTGCAGACGCAATGAGAGCAGAGAAGTATACACGCTTCACCGCTCTCATTGCAGCAAGATAAGACCTAATATAGGATCTTAACTGCGATTGGTCAGATTCGGACCTGCTGGACCTCCAACAGCTCTCTTGGCCTCTCTTCCGCCGCTTCATTTCCCGGAGCTCCGTGGAAAACCAGGGAGCTAACCGGGGTCTGCAGCGGGTCAGAGGCCGCAAAGGAACAACTCGGTCTAGTGCCCCGGTGGCAGCCGTCTGCCAGGCGTCCACCATGGTCTCAACCGAGCTGTGGGCAAAGGAGGCCAGAATTGACCCAAGCGCCGTCTGGAACCTTTCCGGGTCCATTACGCGCCTGGGGCGGAACCATCTCATCGGTTCCACCTCCCAGTGACGACGAAGTATCTGCCGTGCTTTGCACTATGCAAACGTATTTGGCTTTACACTTGGAACAAATCTTTTGACCCAGCTTTACATTTGTTTTCGCCACTTTGTTAAATCATTGGACATGGCTTTCAACAGCCCATGTTTATCTATGTGAATTTGTTTGTCAAATGGATTGCAGCATGACTTTTGCTTCATGTTGTACTTTTTCAGATACATCACTTTGTGATGCAAGCAGATTTGGCCACCATCTGTGAGCTCAACCTCCGATCGCTGAGTAATGAGTATTTTTTCTTCAGCGGCATACTGTGCACATAATGGAGCCCAATTTCATTAGAATAAAATGAACCATGGTGGTAAGTTGACAACAATTTTTCCTCAGTGTCAGTGATGAAAAACCAACCCTAGGTTTTTAGGGCGTTTGAATCATGCTCTTTCTAATGAGAATGACCTAACAGTTTCCAGAATGTCTTTTTTTGTAAAAAGTGGGCTAAAATACCCTATTTTGGGCATTTTTGCAAAAAACGTCAATTTTACACTCAATTTGCAAACCACTGGAAAGCAGTAGAATGAAACTGTATATTTGAAAACCTTGTGTTGCTAAGTTATTACACACAAAATTTCATGTTTATCATCTTTCCTTCCAGAGATATAAAAAGCCAAACTTTAACCTTTTTCCAAGCCACAATATTTTCGGCCAACTTTGCTCCAAATTATCTAGCTGGAGATCACTCATAAGAACATTTTTATTATTTTGTTTAATAGAGCTCAAAAAGTTGTACAAGATGGCCAAGTTTTGCTTCTCTCAACAAAATATTGCCGGAGATATTATGTCTCAAATTTGTTGGAACCTCAGAGTCATACTGTAGAAGGCTGCGATATGGGGTCAAAACAAATGACTATATCTCTGCAAGTACTGCATTGGCAAACGTAACATTTTACCAATGTTCATTGGGGACATGTGTGCATGTTCACACAAATTTCATTGAAATCCGTGATGGTCGAGCAGGGACCCCCAGACCACTTGATATGGAATGAATGACCCAGTGCAGCTTTGCGAATACTTCTGAACTAGATAGACCTTGTCTCACCTATAAAAATGGCAATGGATCACTCAATACATTAGATTATTCAATATTTTATACTCAATACATACTTTAAATAGGCATTTGGTATATATCTGCTTGGTAAATTTCGTATAGGGACAGACAGAATTCCAAATAAACATTAATACTGAAATTAATCAACTTTTGGATTTGTTAATATACTAATATGTATATAATCGCTACCAAAAAAATTCAGATGTATAGATATAGCAATCTTGTATAAAAATCTTTGTTCATTTTGACCAAGTCACTATTATACATAAGAGCACAATAAAGATCAATTCAGACCATGATCACTTGAATACATATGGAAACCATGCAAGAAAATGAGAGTAGAATCTTCCAAGTGCATTTACCAAAAATTGTTAGTCAAGAGGGATACTGTTTTTCAGTAATGAGAGCCTTATCTTCCTTGAATGCATTTATCCCCTTTTAAAATTGCCTAAGTTAGTGAAGCTTTGCATTAATAATGTAGTTTATTTACAATATTCAGAACTTTTGAGAAGTGAGATACAAGTTTAAAAACACTATTCAGCCATTAAATTCAATGGTTACTTTGGATAAGGCAGTATAACTCAGACTACTAGTTTTGCAAACCAAGCTGCTTGAATAAGGACACAGGTGCATTCAACATAATGCTAAATAATAAACTCCAATACAACATTCTGTGTCTGATTTTCACACTTACGTTTTCTTCACTGAAAGAGGCAATTCTTGCTATCTCTGCAGATATAAACTGACTATTTTAAGAGGCCACTTCATGTAGTTGGTGGAGCAAGCGTGCAACAAATAAATGTATACAACATGCTTACCAACTGGAACATTCAATGGAAATAATCAATCATCTGATCTTGCATAATAGTCCATACCATACCATAAACTAACCATCCCGGTACATTTCAGACAGCATTTCAGGCTAAAATACAGTGGGTCATTTTCTGATGCAGTATTGACATTTGCAGATTGTTAGCTCATAGAAACAAAATATCTTTTTCCAATAACACCAAAAAAGACCTTTGTTGCACAGCACTTTTCAGCTTCAATGTTTTAACTTTTAGCAACAAATTCTCCAGTAGCTAATACCTGGAGGTAGTAGCACATTGGTGAGATAGGCTGCCAATAAAAGTAGTAGTAGTAGTAGTAGTAGTAGTAATAGTAATAGTAGTAATAATAATAATACCACCTAGAGTGCTGGCAGCAACCCATATCAACCACCAGAACCAGTCAATGATATTTGTGATACATTTTTAAATGTTCAGTTGACTGTTTCATGTTTAATGAATATTATAATAATGATGATGATGATGATGTTCAAAAATCAAGGTGCTACAAGTGGGCAATCAAAACACTCCCATCTTCCTCTCAGAACGGCAAACCCCAGCAACTTGTGAAAGTCGGTTGGATGACTTTGGGCCAGTCCCTTTTTCTCAGCCCAACCTACCTCGCGGGGTTGTTGTTGTGGGGAAAACCGGAGGTAGGAATATTAAGTCTGCTCGCCTGAGTTTTAAAGGAGGAGATTGCAGCCATGGAATTACATGGTTATGAAGAGAAAGAGCACCGAGGCTACGGAATTACACGAAGGAGTTGGAGAACAATAATACAATATCGCGGCCGAGGAATTACACGGCGTCCCCAAAAGGCGCCTTCCTCTCTACCATGATTTTACTACCGCTGCTTGCTTAAAGACCATAGGCTCCTGCAGCCTCGGAAGGCAGAGCACAGAGCCCCGGGCAGCCAGCGTGGACTGTGACAGGCAGCAGAATTCCGGCGGAAAACATCAGATCTCGCGCTGGCCGGAATTGAAGTCCATTCTGAGGGGAGCAGGGAAGAGTGGCGCTGAGGGACTTTCCCTTTCCCGACGGTTCTATGGGGCGCCGCACTAGGCTCTCCCCCCACCACCGGCGAGGTTTTGGACACTAGCACACCGTCCCTTCGGCCGGGCCTGTCATAAGCATCTTCTTTTCGGCCGTTAACCCGATCACACCGAAACACCCACCTCGGATACTTCGGGGCGCTTCTAAGAAAACGGGTCCAGCAGCGACGGAGGCAGCCCCCGGACGGCGACAAAACAAAACGCTTCAGGAGGGTAAACACTACCAGAAGAGGGATGTGGGGGGGTGATATTGGCGTTGCTGGCTTTCCTCACAGAAAATCAACAACGTTTCAAAATGGCGGGTTGTCAAAGGGGAAGAAGGAAGCGGGAAAGTGCTGACCAATAGATGCTCAAGGCGTAGTCCCGAGGAGGCGGGGTTAGAAAGTGATGGGCAGGAGAGCACGTCAAAGACATGGATTTTCGAGGGAAGGAGTTGGAGCATGCGCAGAGTCGGATCGCTGGCCGAAGCGGGTGAGGAGGTCCGCGAGACCACCTGCAGTTTCCCGCGTGTTTTCTTTTTTCCCCTTAATTATGGGGTGAAAGTTGCATTCCATCCCCAAATCCAGTGAATGGAGGAAGGCAGGGTATCGTTTCTCAGAGGTTAGCTTCCCCGCCTCCCTTTAAACTCCGCGGGGGAGCGTATGATTTATTTACCCGAAATAAGTGGAATAAGTAGAGCAGATAATGCTTAGGACTTATCCCAAAGAGGTGGACAGGTGAATTCTTGGTTTGGTCTGTGCTTAAATGAGTTGCACAAAGCAAAGATTAATTGGATATGTCTAGTCTTGTGAAGAGAAGAACTAAGAGAAGGGCATGATTAGCAGTGTTCAGGTATTTGAGGGTTTGCCATAAAAAAGGGAGTCAACCTATTCTCCAAAGCACCAGAAGGCAGGACAAGAAGCAATGGAGGGAAGCTAGTCAAAGAGAGAACCAACCTAGACCTAAGGAGAAATTTCCTGACAGAACAATTAATCAGTGGAACAAATTTCCTCCAGAAGTTGTAGGTGTTTCAACACTGGAGGTTTTTATGGGGACTCCTGCTTGAGCAGGGGCTGGACTAGAAGATCTTCAAGGTCCCTTCCAACTCTTATTCTGTAAAGGAATCTTTATTGAATATGTGCCCTGGTTTTTGGATCACAGTTTATTGAATAAAGTGTACCAGGTAGTCCTCAACTTATGACTACAGTTGAGCCCAAAAAATCTGTGGCTAAATGAGAATTTGATAAGTGAATTTTGGTCCATTTTAACACTTTTCTTGCTACAGTTAGTAAGTGAATCACTGCAGCTGCTAAGTTAGTAACACGTTTGTTAAATGAAGCTGGCTTCCTGATTGAATTTGCTTGTCAGAAGGTTGCAAGAGGTGATCACAGGATCTCAGGATACTGCAGCTGTCATAAATATGAATTAGTTGCCAAGCATCCAAATTTTGATCACGTGATCATGGGCATGCTGCAATGGTCATAAGTGTGAAAAACAGTCATGTCACTTTTTCAGTAGTGTAACTTTGAACTGTCACTAAATGAGCTGTTGTAAGTCAAGGACTACCTGTAATTGCCTGAATTTACACTAGACATCAAGGAAATGAGACACGTTTTGGCTTAGAGTTGTTTTGTTTATTTAAAAGATTTAGAAAGCTGCTCAACTCAAAATTTATTATTCTGGGTGGCATATTGAACTAAAATATGCCACAACAAGGCTCATCTCCTAGACTGGATGTAACAAGCACTAACAGAACAGGTAATCATTCTGACCAAAAGTCTAGCCACCTGCACCTTAAAGGGGAGCTTGTTTCAAAGGGTAGCTGTGTCTACTGTATCTTTTATCCAGATCTAAATATGGGCAGAGCACATTCAGATACCATACCAAAGTGGACCGCCTTCATGAAACTGCAACATTATTTCCTCTTGGAATTCTTGGCACTCCTTTTATTTTTATACCCTCATTAACTTGCATGACAAAAAATATAATGTTGCATTTGCTTAATTCCAATAGAATATTAGACTCAAGGAGCGTCAGGAATTCCAGAACGAAAGTATGTTGTGGTTTCATTAAAGTGGTCAATCTCAAATCAAAGAAATCTGAGGATGGGATTTTCCAGTGCTGTTAATTTATGACAGTCTTATTACACCCAAGCACATATATTCTTGTCTGGACCCAAAATTGTAGCCAGATTTGAGCTGTCATTTGCAGTTAAGATGCAATATAATAGGACATATCTTCGTGTGTATATTTTATGATATCTCTTAATATCCCTTTGCAGTTGTAATGAATATTCCTCAATCAGAATAAGGCCCTACTACTATAATACATTTCAGTATTTAATTTTCTAGATCAGAAATGGAAATTAATTTCCAGAAAACTGCTGGATCACATTCAGAATAACCAAATTGGCACAGCGCATGTGCGCATGCGCGCACACACACAGAGAGACAAAGAGACAGAGTGAGAAAGAATATATTTTTGCAGGAGCAATTTATTGTTGCTGATTTAGCCCATAGAACTATGTAGCTGGTCCCCAAATCATCAACTCAGTCTTTTCTTTCAGCAAAAAGTCTTTATTGTTTTTCCCTAAACTAACTGATCAACTTTGCCAGTTTTATAATCTAATCTTTTACTTTGGACATTTCATTATTCTATTTTTGTGCTTAGAGTAATCTTGCCACAAATGCCAGTACACAGTATTGATTTCTCATTCTTCTTTTCTTATTCAGTGCCCATAAAACCCAATTGAAAACATTATGGTTTCATCGTAATATTAATTTGCTATACTAATTGATTTGTACCCCAAATCTTTTTGCTTTTTCACAGATCCAGCATGCATGAGAGATCCTCTTTTTATTTTTTACCCTTCCAACTTGGTATTCCTTTATACAATTTTCACAGCTTGACTGATGTCCAACGATATATCATTTTATTAAAAATATATCTTAAATTATAACATGGTGTAAATTTAACACTAGTTTCACACGTTTTTCCCATGTATCTATATTTGTAAGCAAAATTTGAAGTTCATTTATTATGCAGTCCATTTTACCATGGACTTTTTAAACAGTTTATCCTATATTTCAAGGTCTTGATATTCCTCTATGTCACGGGTGTGAAACTCGCATCACGTTGATGTCACATGACGTATCATGATGTTTTTGCCTTTGCAGAGCTGGGGTGGGCATGGCCTGTGTGACACATCCTGCACGTGACGCATCCTGCTCGCCAGTTTGACACCCTTGCTCTATGTGATCCATCTTGTGCTCGAAGAGAGCTATCCTTCTCTCACTCTTTAACTGAGGCTGAACATGTTTGGTTCCCTCAACCTCTCATTTGGCTATTAGGCTTCCAGGCCCTTCAGAACAGTTTCATAGTACATATCATTCCATGCATTGTGCTTAGTAATACAGCTTTTCCTTCCTTCCTTCCTTCCTTCCTTCCTTCCTTCCTTCCTTCCTTCCTTACTTACTTACTTACTTACTGGAAGTAATTGGGACTAGGAACGCTGTTGTAAAGCATGTAAACCAACATGCCTACCGTCCCTGTCCTATTGTTTCTTTTTATTTTTCTTGTATGTATCCATTTCATGTACTCATAACTATGTTTATACTTATACTTGTTATCTTATAATTGCTTGACAAAATAAATAAATAAAAAAAAATAAAGTTGAAAAGCCAATGGACTGTTGCTCAGCTACACCAGTTCAGCCAATTCTAGTTGCTGTCATTAAGCAAGGACCATGAAGATTGTTTACCAAGGATCTTACCTGACTGTGACTTCCAGTCTATCAACTTCCCCACTGACTTTGCTTGTGGGAAGCTGGTGCGGAAAGTCACAAATTGCAATCACAGGACAGTGGGATGCTGTAACATGATCACGATCTGTGTGATGAGCATCTGGTTTGTGGTCTTGTGACAAAGGGATGCTGTGCCATCTATCAGTATAAGGTCCAGTCAAAACTGCCACTCATTCAGTGCTATTGTAAATTTGAATGGTCACTAAATGAATGGTTGTTAAACGAGGACCACCTATAATGACAGAAAGAGGCATTGGATCAATTTTTGACATTGGTTTTGTGTTTATGAATAGTCTAAATGGATTTTTTCTTTTTCCCAAAATTTTTTATTTTTTAAGACAAACAAAAACAAACAAATACATAAAAAACATAAAACCATCTTCCATTTTGTACAGTGTTTCAGTTGGTTACACATCATTTGTGCTATCCTTTCATAGTCATCACTTACAATTTATATAAATTCTCATATTATCAATCTAACATGCTTATATATTTATCAGTTATTAATCATGACTAATCTATTTATTTCATCATTTAATACAAGATATTCTAGCTTTCATTTATAAGATTTGTATTACACTTTTCACCCAATGATTATATATGTTTATATTATAATTAATATCAAACTATTAAATATCTGTTAAAAAATTTCCTAATCTATTACATTACCATGTCTTTTTATCCAACCATTGATAAAACAAATCCCATATCAGATAAAATTGTTTATCTTCTTGTTCTCTAATTTCAAATGTCAATTTACTCATTTCAGTACAGTCCATAATTTTCTTAATAACTTTCTCCTGCATAGGTACTTTTTCATTTTTCCAATTCTTAGCAAATACAACTCTAGCCTCTGTTAAGACATTTACAATCAAGTATTTCAGTTCTTTATTGTATATTTCTGGTATGATTCCCAATAAAAATATCTCTGGTTTAAAGTCTATATGCTGTTTTATCATTTTTTCCAGCCATGTGTAAATTTTAGTCCAATATCCTTTTGCATCCGAACATGTCAACCACATATGGTAATATGAACCAGGTTATCTGATGACATTTCCAACATTTATCCAATTTATCCTTAAACATTCTCACAATTCTCGTCGGGGGTAGATGCCATCTGTAAAACATCTTATACAAATTTTCTTTATATGCAGTTGACATTGTCATTTTATAATTTTGAGACCACAATTTTTGCCATTTCTCTAAATCAATTCCATATCCAAAATTTTTCCCCCAAGCAATCATTGTTTCTTTAACTTGCTCCTCCTCCAATTTAAATTCTAATAAATGTCCATAAAGTTTTTTAATTACCTTTTTGTCAGTACCCATCAAAATTTTATCTAAAACAGTCATCATAAATACCTTCTGTTTTAAAATCTTTATCAAATCTAGATTGTATTTGCAAATATGAAAACCAATTCATCTTTACACCTTGTTCTTCCAATGCTTGCATAGATTTAAGTTCACCCTTTTCAGTCAATATCTCAGCATATCTAACTGTTTGTTCCTTTTTATATATTATTGGATAAGAAAAAGCTTCAATAGTAGATATCCACAGTGGAACTTTTAAATAATATTGTCTTCTTATCTTCTCCCAGTTTAAAAACAATGCCTCTCGAATGTAATGTCTTCTGAAATACCCCTGTGTTTTCGTTCCCTTATACCAGAGGAAGGCATGCCAGCCCAACAGCAGGTCATGTTCTTCTAAAGTCAATAATCTACTATTCCTTAATGTTATCCATTCCTTTACCCACATCAAATTTGCCGCCTGATAATATAATTCCCAATTGGGCAAAGCAAACCCACCTCTTAATCTTGCATCTTGCAGCAGTTTAAGTTTTATTCTTGCTTTTTTGCCCTGCCAGATGTATTTCAACACAATTTTATTTAAGTCATCAAAGAACTCTTTCTTTAGTCGAATTGGAATTGTCTGGAATAGAAATAAGATTCTAGGCAATACGTTCACCTTAATTGTAGATATTCTCCCAATCAGTGATAATTGTAAGTTTTCCCATTTTGTTAAATGGATTTTTTCTTGTGAACACTAGAGGGAGCTTTGCATCGAAGTGGAACAATGATTTTTATAATCCTCAGGTTTAGTTAAAACAAATTTTCAGGATCCATTTCTCTGCACAGGTAAGCAATGTTAGGAAAAGTTTTTGTAAGATTTGAGCTAAATTTCCAAAACATCTAGATATAATAAAAGCTTCATACAAGATAAAACCCATTGTTTCCATTTCCTTATTTTTCTTCTCTGTTAGAATAATAGGCTTTTAAAAAACTCAAAAATGCAATACAGGTAGTCCTTGAGTTATGATAGCAATGGGGACCATTGCTAAACAGTGTGGTCATAAAGCATGATGTCACGTGACCACATTGGTTAGTGGTGGCAATCCAGGCAGTCCCTGGTACCATTGTCACCTGAGATGCGTCAGTCATTAAGTGGAAAGCATGGATGTCCCAGGTAAGGCATTGTGGCAGTGACTTAGGATGTATGGGAGATCCTAAGAGGGCCAGCACAGGCCATATGTGAGTTGAGGAAGAGGGCTGCTGCAGTGTGGCGCAACTGATAGGAATGCAGTGAGGCCAGGGAAGGAGGGTGTGCGTGTTGGTGAGCATAGGAAGGTCTGGGAAAGAGGGCTCATGGTATGTTCAGAGAGACTTGTGTAAGGGTGCATGCAAGTATATGTGTATGCATGCAATAGGGAAGCCCAGAAAGAATGCAGGGTGCATGTGAATGTAAGGATGCCCAAGAAAGAGAGCATGAGTTACATGTGTATATGCAAGCACAGGGTGGGGGCAAGGAAGGAAGGCACTGGTGGGTGCATGCATGTGTGCAAGGGAAACTCAGGGGATGTAGGTATTGGTGAGTGGATGTGCAAGCAAAGGGGAAAAGGAGGGTGTAGTACACACATGCAAGGAGTGTGGAAGGAGAAAAAATTGAGAAAGATGAGGGAGACTTACCTGAGCCAACTTCCTATTTACCTTGCTTGTGGGAAGCCATCAGGGAAGGCTGCAAATGACAATTCATGACTGCAGGATACTGCAACTGATCATAAGTGAAAGTTGGTTGCCAAGATCCCAAATATTGTTCATGTGACTGCATGCATACTGCAACAGTTGGAACTTAAAGGACCAAATGTAAGTGTTTTCGTTTGGTGCCATTGGAACTTCAAATGATTGCTAAATGAATCATCATAATTTGAGGAATATCTGTAATTTGTTGTTAAACAAACATGGGGGGTGGGAAATAGAACTCTCTTGAAATGGTTAATCCAGTATTTTTGTACTTTATTTATATTTGTTCATCTGCAGCTTTTCTCAGTTTCTTCATCATCATCATCACCTTTTAAGAAGTTTAATGTAAAGTAAATATTTCCTTTAAAATACTCATGCTTGCTCCTGCAGGCTAATTAAATTGTCCATGGGGTCATTGGACTCATGGTTAAGAGAGGTGATCAATGTCTCCTTGATGTGAAATGTACAGCCATGATAAGAAAGGATTTCATGTCCAAGCAATAGTGAGAATGTGCAATGAGTGTGCTTAAATCAACCAGGCTGAGCATCTTTTCCCAGATGCTACTTGATTAATCAGATGGGACAATCCCTACCACATACCATCTGCAGCCTGAGAAAGTGCCATTTTGTAGGACCAGAAAGAATTGCTGCCAGTTGTTTCTGCTTCTCATGAAGCATTCTCCTGCAGCTCTTCCTTAACAATTCCTGTGATTCCTCAGTCTTCCATTGGTCTTGGATTTAAAGAAGCAACTATCTTTTTTTGTTGTTGTTATCAGAAGACATTTGGGGAACAATCCTGACCATGGTGTCTTTCTAGGCCATCTGAAGGGTTGGAACTTGAGGGCATTTTTCTTTCTGTTCCTATTGGGCCAATTTTAGAGCATGTCAAATTTTTCAACTTTCAATTTCCAAACATTAGGAGTGCTCAGAAGTTGTGACATGCCTTGGGGATGTAAAGATATTTTGGTTACTTTAATATAACTTAGATGTGCTTGGTAAGTAACTATATAAATATCACCGCCTTTTAATATTTTGTTTGTTTCATTTGGGCCATCTACAAATGATGATTTTGGGGACGAGAACAATCAGTGGGTCATATTGTGTTAGTGACACAACTGGCATTCTATTGGATCAGATTTGTCTTCCATGTGGAGACTCTGCTATAGACAGAAATCTAATGTACATAATGGTGGGGGCAATGATCCTTAGCATGTGTTTAGGACCTGAGGCCCTGATGATTATAATTATATTCTGCTGTGATTCCATGCTAAATAATGAATCCTCTACGAACAAATTTATCATATATTACTTTTTGTTTTCCTTTGTGAATACCTTATTGTCCTTTCCTCCCTCTTTGGGAGCTCATAAGAAAATAAGCAGAGATAAACTGATCCTACAAATGCATTATGATCTATTATTTTTATATCTAACTGAGATTTCCCCCCATCTTTCATGTTCTAACCGACACAACGGACACAAAGGAATAGCATGCGTTCATTAATCTTATAATCTCATAGACAGAAACTTGAGAAAGAAGACATATATTGTTTATAGCTTCCATGTAATTCTGAGTGTACAGCTTGATTCCAAAATATTTGTTTGATGCATTTCCATCCTCAGAAAGGATGACTCTGTCATTTGGCAGTTTGAGGCATGGACTGGATTCCAAAATGCTCTGCTCTTCTTCAACCTTTTCCCTCTCTCTAATTCCCACCATAAGCACATACCAGAGGTGGTATTCAGCAGGTTCTGACCAGTTCTGGAGAACCGGTAGTGGAAATTTTGAGTAGTTTGGAGAACCGGCAAATACCACCTCTGACTGGAGATTTTACAGTGTCCTTCCCCTGCCACGCCCACCAAGCCACACCCGCAGAACCGGTAGTAAAAAAATTTGAATCCCACCACTGGCACATACAGATTTATTGCCCTTTCCCCCTCCCTTTCCTGATGGTTTGATGGTAGGATGCCAGCAAGGCGCCAAGTCAAAGATGGTGGACCTGCAACTGTTTTTCAAACACATTGATACTCTAAATAGAGAAGTTGAAGAATGCCAACAGCATTGTGGGCCTAACGGCAGAACAATGCTGAAAAGGAAATTATCCTTACTGTTTGGCAATATCTATAGAAGATACTCTCCAATGTCTGGTAAAAATAGAAAAGGTAGTAGCATTTATATCTTTATCCCAAAGATGTTTTTTTTTTAAAGATATTTCGCTTCTCATTCAAGAAGCTTCTTCAGCTCTGACAGGATAGTGGGGAATGGAATGATCTTTATATTTTTCATCAAGCTGAATGTTTACTCATGGATCAACAGCAATAAATATGGATATCCACTAAAGTACAGATAGTCCTTTTTAGAGACTACTTGCAGTTATAAAACTGATGAAAAAGTAACTTTAATCTTCACATATACTACCCTCATAGATCTGTAAAGGAAAGCTGAAATAAGATCATAAGTACAGTCACATTTTCACTTAGCTTGACTTAACAATTGAGTTGCCAGTCCCAATTGTGATTGCTAAACAAAGACTACCTGCAGAGGTTTGAAGAAAGCTTTAGAAACTACATCTGTGCAAGGATTAACACAGATTTCTCTAAACTAGTACTTCCCAAATGTGTGGGTTGCACTGAGCCTAGTAGAATAATTATTCCTGAAAGAACTTTATTTCCCAAAGAATAGTTTGATCTAATTGTTTTGGTACTGTATGTTTCAGAGTATTATCCAAATTCCTCCAGTCACTAGCACTCTTTGAGTAGATATAATAACCACAGAGTTAACAATCACCACAATAATAATTTGGAAACATTTCTTTTATAAACAGCATTTGGAACTTTTTTGGATAAGGAAAGTATGGGAAATTGCCTACTTGTGCTCTAGATGATGGAGACACCATGTCTAAAAGTTGTTTTGAAAGAAGAACATGTTCTACCTGAAAGATTAAGACTGAGTTGAAAGATTTGCAAATGACAGGCTACAGATGTGACATGGGAAAAGTGTTACACTGGACATATAAAAGAAACTGACATGCTTAATTATTAAATTAAAAGAGACATGCAAACAATAAACCAAGAGAGTCACCTGGACAAATTTTCTTATATTGGATTTACAAAAGAGGCTTGCTAATGTTTCAAAGAACCTTGTATAACACTAAATGTTACAACAGTATATTTTTTCTTTCTTCCCTTTTAAAGCAGGTTTTATATATTCTCCTTTTTTTGAGAATGCATGTATCTGCATTATAATTATGTTTGTGTTTATTCATTTTTCTGTTAATATTTTAGAAGCAAGAAAAATGAAAAAAATATTAAGATTGTTAGTAGTAAAAGAAAGAAATCCAAAGCTGGTTTATTTGATCAAAGTTAAAATAGATATGTTGTTATTTCTGGTAATCCTTAATGGACTTTTGCTGACATTAGGACTGAAATGATGTTTTATGGATTTGTTTATAGATTAGAGATGAAATATGGAAGAAATCATTTGTTAGATTTAAAGAGAAGGCAATAAGTTACTAAAATTATTTATATTTGTAATGAAGTTGGAAAGTTTTTTATATATTTCTTTCTCATTATGATATTCTTATTTTCTATTTTACTACTTTCCCCTTGTTTTCTTTCTTTTCTGTATCTTCCACTCCTTCTTTTTTTCAGTTTGCATTAGTTTTTACTGTTGTAAATTATAATCTTTAATAAAATTACCAAAAAAGAAACATCTGATTAGCAGGCCAGTTTTGTAGAGATACCTCAGTGTATCATCAGGATCAGAATGATTATTTTTCTATTTCTGTGATACTTTATTTTATTTTCGTGGTTCTTCCCCCCGCCCCAATAAGTTGGAGATCCTGATGATACTAGTATGAGGAAGTTTGGTCTGATTAATCTATTGTGCCAAGGCTACAATTATTTATTGAATCAACAAAATTGGGTGGGAACATTCAACTGAATCAAAATGAAACAAAACAAAACATAACATTATGTGAAGTAGTCCAAGAGAGAATGAAAACAAGTTTAAATCAAAATTTTACATATGTCAAAATGCGTGATTTAGATTACAGTTTTTTCTTCTTTCCTGCTTTAAAAAAGAAACCCCCCTTTTTTTGGAATATCACATTTGTTCTTGAGATAGAAAAAGGAAGGAGTGACTTCAAAGGCAATTTCACCTGTGCTCATTTTCAAATATTTGTTTTGGCATAGGTAGGAATGTGTTTAATCTTGTTCTTTTCTGGCAGGCTACTTTGTAAAACCTGTCTGAGTAGTTCCCCCCCCCCTTCCTTCAAGTAAACTTATTCAATTACATCCAGCTTTACTAATAACATGGTAGCAAGTAGCAGTTTACAGTTGGCACTGGGGAAATCCCAGTGCTACATGCAGTCTGTTACACAAGATTGTTGCGGTGGGAAAAATGAGGAGGAAGTGTATTGTGAGGTATCCTCAGTTCGTGAAAGAAGGAGGGCTATGCGTCTGTTCGTTCTTCACCAAAAACGTAAACATCATATGTCACTTTCAAGAACTGAGGATTGCAACACGGAAAATTGCAGCACCCTCTGTTAATAGAAAAGTGGCATTTTAAAAGAAATTTGCTATTACTGGACCTAATACAACATAGCAAAAATACATTGTAAGCATAAAAAATGAGAAAAAAGTGCTCCACTTCATGTTCAATTCTACTACAGCTGCTCTTGGGTCTTTAACATACCACAAAAATATGGTGTGACTCCTACACTATCCAAAATTGCCTGCCCCTGCACTTAAGCCATGAATCATGATTTACTAATTCCCGTAGCTGTGTTTTGGTGACAGTTATCAAAAGTGCACAAAGCCATTGCTTGGTGCATGTACCGTTTGTTGTTGACTACAGTTTTTGTATGTTATTTCCTAGGTAACTGCAAGCTTTCTCATTTTATGCTCCTTGTTGTGACTTGTGCTTGGTAGCGGCAATTCAGTAACCACCACTGATTACTGGATTTCTTCATGTTTCGGTTTCAAAAGTATTTACTCAGACTTTCCTAAGAGAATAATATCTGCATCTCCTTGGCTTTATTTGCACAGTGAAAGTAGCCTGTTTAGTTACAGACACTCGTGTAAACTGTTTCTACTATATATTTTATTCAATGAAAATAATACATTCAAAAAGCAGGAAAATATACGTCTCTTGCTTTAGTGTGATCAAATACAAGTGTATAAATTCTATAAATAGAATTCTATAAAATAAATATAATCTCCAATTCAAGGTGTTAGTTATTATTTTATGGCATGGGTCCAAGTTACCCAAAGAACTGTCTCACCCTAATGGGATTGGCCCGTTCCACTTGCACTGGCAGAAGGGGCATGCTGCGATCCCCAATCGGCCAAGCAATTTCAGCTGGCAGTGTTCAAGAAAAGCCTTTCCTGCCACAGCACCTGCCCTCTGAAACATCATATCCTTCAGGTGAGAGCTGTCCCCATCTTCTTGGCCTGCCATAGGAAAGGTCTTAAAACCTGAGTCTGCCAATTGGCTTGTGGCCCAGGTAGGGGAGTGTCATCCTGGTTACTGGATTAACTAGAAGATCTCACCTCCACTCTATTCTCCTCCTCCCAGCTATCTTGGATATTTCTTATTAATTTTGATATTTTGTTTTGTTGCTTTACTGTATTAGTTTGTATAAGAGAGGGTGTGATGGCTCAGTGGTTTAAAGATGCTGAGCTTATCCGCTGAAAAGCTGGCAGCCCGAGACCTGAGCACTGCACAATGAGGTTAGCTTCCATTATTTGCCCCAGCTCCTGCCCACCTACTGGTTTGAAAGCATGCAAATGCAAGTAAATTAATAGGTACCACTTCAGTGGGAAGGCGACACTTGCACTTTGATGTATAATCATGCTGGCCACTTGATCAGAGAAATGTGTTTGGACAATGCTGGCTCCCTCAGCTAAGAAACGGAGATGAGTACTGCCCTCTAAAGTTGACACAACTGGAAATGGGAACTCTTCACCTTTACATTTTTAATGTTTATACTATAGTTGTATCAGATTGTAAGTTGCCCAGAGTTGTGCAACAGTGAGATAGGAGATGAATAAATTTAATAAGTAAATGAATAAATAAGAGCTGCGTGGGTTGAAAGGATTAAAAGTTTTGGTCACTGCCTTTCTGTCACGTAGGCCATCAAGTTCAGGTTGTAAGAACTGTGGATTGTAACATTCCATCATTAGGAATGGGTACATTCTGCAATTTGCACAGCCTGCACCCTTGTAGGAAATAGGCAGGTACAAACTCTTCAGAACATGATAATCAACATGCATTCTGCAGATGGATTGTATCCTCATAGGTGATGAGATATTCAGATTGCTGCCTCTATTCCCATTGTGATAAGCCACACCTTGTCTTGTTGGCTAAGGCATAACTGGATGACTTCACGTATCACTCTAATCCATAAACCACTGCCTACAAAGCATTTACATAATACATTAAAGTCAAACCATTCAAAAGTGGGTTTAGGACAACTCGCCTCAGCCAACTTGCTGTGGGTCAATTCAAGAGGATGACTCAAGAGAAGGACAAGTGAATTGCAGAGACCTTGTCTTGCTTTAGGCTTGAACCTTCTCAAGTTAGAAGTCCTCAAGGTTGGGGGGAGCTGCAATTCTACTTGTCTCAATCTTGAGTAATCCCACATTGAATTGTCCTGTGGTGAGTTGTCCTGTGGCAAGTTGGTTGTAGCAAGACAGCTGGGGTGAGTCTATTTTTCCAAAAGTTACACTTAGAACCATAAATATATCTGTCTACTAATAGTTTTTACAATTTAATTTTAGCTGTAAATGAGGATAGGGCTCTTTTAATCAAGGGATGGTGTCTTGACCAACAAATGCTCTGTCCTACACATTGGTAAAAAAATCAGTACACCAAATAGAAGCTAGGCAGATATGACCTTGTTGATGACCCTCACTCTGTCAAGAACCTCGGAGTACTCATATCTAATGATCTAAGCACTAGAGCTCACTGTAACAGCATTGCCAAAAAGGCATTAGGAGTTGTAAATCTAAATCTTACAAAGCTTCTCTGGAAATATTGAATTGCTGACTAGGGCATACAAAGCCTTTGCTAGACCAATACTTGAATATGGCTCATCTGTCTGGAATCTGCACTGTATATCGGACATTAATACAATTGAGCGAGTCCAGAAGTATTTCACAAGAAGAGTACTACACTCCTCTCCTCGCAACAGAATATATCACCAGGCCTGAAATTTTGGGCTTGGACAATCTTGAACTACGCCGCCTACAGTTGGACTTAAGCGTAGTACACAAAATTATCTGCTACAATGTCCTACCATTGATGACTACTTCAGCTTCAACCGCAACAATACAAGAGCACGCAACAGATACAAACTCAATGTTAACCGCTCCAAACTTGATTGCAGAAAGTACGACTTCAGCAACAGAGTGATCAATGCCTGGAATGCACTACCTGACTCTGTTGTTACATCCTCAAACTCCCATTCCTTTAACCTCAAACTATTCACAATTGACCTCACCCCATTCCTAAGAGGTCTGTAAGGAGCGTGCATAAGTGCATCATCATGCCTCCCATCCCTGTCCTATTGTCCCTTTTATTCGTACCTATTTCCTGTATTCTTACTCATGTTTATACTTATACCTATTATCTTGTAAGCGATTGACAAATAAATAAATAAATAAATAAATAAATAAGAGGACCTTATGCAGCTGTTAATTTAATTTTGTTTCACTATATATTCTTTATATTTTAAATTTGTGCAAATATTACAGTACTTTATATTATGACAGTGCAGGCATATTGCTGCTTCTATGGCTCCGGGCTACTCAGAATAAGATCCCTATCATCGATCAGTGAAGCAGGTGAAGGTCCTTTTATCAGGTATATTGCTAATGATGTGGAAAATGGGAAGTTTAGGGTTCTAGGAAGATTCATCACCCTGTTTTTCTAAGCAATGATTTCCTTTTTTTCAGTACAGTGCAATGGATTTTTTTTACTGTAATCTATTGCTGATGTCAAGGCCAGATGATGATTGATATTTACTGCAATGTTGTAATTGTTTCAAAAGTGAGCAGAAAATTGACAAAGAAAGTAACTTGAATCAAAATAAAGCAATGGCATCACAAACCAAGGGAAAGACTGGCATTATTTTAGTGCTAGTGAAAATAGAATCCTACCCACTGTTCCAGTTTTGTACAATTTGGGATAACAATGCAGTAGTCAAATAGTGGGTGTGAAATTCCATATTCCAAAGGGATTAATTTTATTAGCCTTTGATCCTGCTCTAAATTAGAAAGAGGTGCATTTGGTACTATAATACCCAGTAGTAGAACAAGGGTCTTTAAAACCCCTCTGTGTGCGGAATTTTCGATGTGTTTTAAAATGTGTGTGTATGTGTTATGGGCTTATCAAATCATACAGGTGGAAATGTCCATTGAATCTATTCCAGGAGCCTCCAAACTTGGCAACTTTAAGACTTGTGGACTTCAACTCCCAGAGTTCCTCAGCCAGTGGTCCGCTCCATTGCTTGGAGCAAGAATCCAAATCAAAAACTGTCACAACAGATATAGCCTCTGGTTAAGCATATCCAGGGAAGGGAAGCCCATTTCATTCTGGATAACTGTCCTATAGGAATCTGCCTTCCTATAATTGAAATTCATTATTCCATGTCCTGTACTCTGGAAATGAGAGAATTTCTATTGAAAATAAAAAGGCAGATATAGATCTTCTGTGTGACTTCTGTTCAGCTCTTTGAATAATGAGTAATGTACTCCAGCAGCCCCCAACTTTTTGGACACCAGGGACTGGTTCTGTGGAGCGTGATTTTTCCATGGACTGGAAGGGGTGTGGTTTTTCATGCTGCCTGTATCCTGCAGATGGTGCTTCATTTATTTGTGCGGCCTGGTTTCTGGCATGCCACATCCCGGTACCAGTCCATGGTTTGGGGAGCCCTGATGTGCTCCATTCTCTTCTCAAAGCTAAAGCTTCTTCAATTTCCTGTTAAGCTTAATTTCTGATTGATGGTAGATCAAACTGTTGAGAAATTAAGGAGGGCCAGAATGGATGTTCAACTCCAATCCTGGCCTTGCCCTAGGTTGTCACTAAGTGTGACCAATACCAATGTAGCACTGTGCTTAGGATTGAAATGCATCATCTTTCTCTAGATAAAGGTAAAGTTTCCCCTCGCACATACGTGCTAGTCGTTTCTGGCTCTAGGGGGTGGTGCTCATCTCCATTACAAAGCCAGCGCTGTCCAAAGACATCTCCGTGGTCATGTGGCCGGCACGACTAAATGCCGTACGACTAAATACCTTCCCACCAAAGGTGGTCCCTATTTTTCTACTTGTATTTTTTACATGCTTGGCAGAAGCTGGGACAAGTAACAGGAGCTCACTCCGTTACACGGTGCTAGGGATTCGAACCGCCAAACTGCCGACCTTTCTGATCGACAAGCTCAGTGTCTTAGTCACTGAGCCACCACATCTTTGTCTAGGGTCCTCTTAACCTGCAGCCTGACTACCTTCTCAACATCTTTTTCCAGAAAGGGAAGCTTGATTAAAAAACATCTAACACTGTTGGATCCAGCAGTGGTTTTTTTAGGAAGAGACAAGTTGGAACCATGTCACCTAAGAATCAATTCAACGTTGCTTTTTTGCAATGACTTGTCACCTTCTGATGTCTTTGAGGCTGATGGTTTTGAACGCCAGATCTGTAAACTGATGAAATTATGAATAAGAGGACATGCGTCATGTAGAACAGAAAACCTATTCTAAAAAATCTGTTACTTAAGAAAATATCTGTCCAGTACCATTTTCAGTACATCAGATAACCGAAATGAGGGAATGTGTAAAATATTGTTCTAAAATTACATATATTGTCCAGTTAATTGGCATGAAATGGAGAACCTCTCCATTCCAAGGCTGGAGAGCCTCCATCTTCCTGGGAGTTGTCATTTTTAAGACACACTATGTATCTTGAAGCAGTGGGGCTTAGTTGATTTTGCTTTTGCCTGATCTTTCCCAGCAGGAATGGTGAGAAGAATGAAGTTTTTTGGACATTTCAACTTTCTGACAGTTCCTTGAAACAGAGGCTCCATGATCCTGACTTGCCAGTCCCTCACTTTTCCAGGTGAAAGGAAAAAAAAAGATGTACCTTCAGGAAGGAAGAGGGGTGTCACCTAAGGCTTTTATACTCAAAGATTTTCTGTGTTTCTGTACACCATTTCTTTGGTCAGCTTGAACTCATGAAAGGGAATAAGCAATCCTGCTTCCTTCTTCCCATGCATTCAACTGACTCTGTAGAGAAGCTACAGTGTTGTTATTGTAGCTGGTTAAAGTTCTCTCCCTACTTGGAAATTCAGGAGAAAATTCAGAAGAAAAATCACTCTCATCTTACAAATTCAGTGTAACAGTTCTTAACACATTTTGCTAGATTCTATAGAGGTAGCTCAAACCTAATTAACATGGCATGGAAGCAATTAACACTTTACTTTGTTGTAACCTGTGATTAAATAACAATTGTGATACAATACTACTACATGTGTATTCAGGAAGAATGTCCAATAAACACAGTAGCCTATTATTAAGAAACAATAATAGAAATAGGCTGCATGAAATTAAGGCTGGGCTGTTTATATACCCATAATAGATTATATAACATTTTACAGATTTGCATGGTCCATATTTATATACATAGATGCTTTGGAGTTTGCCTGCCAGAAATGATACTACTATGTACTGAAGTCTGATGTGCAGCAGTTGTAGGTAGTCATGTTACACTGAAGTTCTGAAAGATACTCAGTCTTGGCAAATGGATTGTTTTCATAATAAGGGATATCAGACTCGTGATCAGGAAAAAATATCTCAGGTTTTTTTATGACTTATTGAAGAAATCCAATTATAAGTGACTTAGAACAACATGACCATCTTAGTGCAAAGTCATCCATTGCTCTATTTCTCTTTTAGCATATGCTTTTTCCCCGTCTGCTCTAAAACCAATTGAACAACAATCACTGGTAAACTGCTGGAAAAGTTTAGCGTAGCTTTTGACACTTCTTCAGACTTCCAAGGCAAGGCAAACTTCATGCTGATTCAACGAGGGGAGGAAAGATAGCATTTCAGTTCAGCAATAGGAAAGCCTCATAGGTATGGTTCAATATTTCAGGATATGGAGGCTGTCAGCTTTGAAATTCATCTGCCAACATAATGGGAAGGGGGGTGGAGGAGTTGACAAGTTCAAGGTTATTCTGAATGTGGTACTACGAAATTCCAGTTGCAGTTAATTGGTTCTCATGATTTATGAAGTGTAGAAGTGGGAGGAGAAAAAGGTGGATTCTGTGTAGCACGCGAAAATTCTTTCACTTTGGGAAATGCCTTAGACATACCAGATCTGTTCCTAATAAATCATTTGCAGAGAATATGTCTCGGAGTGATTGATATCATGGATACTTTCTGGATGCCTTACATTTATTTCCCAAAGACCACTTTTATTTTTTGAAGGGGCTTGGCTGGTCCCCCGAAGGTCTTTTCCCAGAGATGGAAAAAGATCAACAATCAGCCAAAGTTGGAGAGCTGCAGGAAGGGCCGTGTGGGGGCCCTCCCTCTGGAGCAATAACTGGATCTGCCAGCCCTTGTTTGGAGGAGATGATGGATGCTTTCAGAATGGCAGTAGATGAAAGAGATTTGGGAGCTATACCGAAGCGTTTCAACTCAAGAAGTTGTTATAACCCAGATGTAACCCAGCTGTCTGAAGAGAAATCTTTCTCTAGCCCCAGGCATATTGCTATTCTGTCAGATTGGAGGGAAGAGAGACAATTGGGGTCAGAAATCTCTCAAGAAGACAAACCCAAGATTTATCCTGGGAGTCCATCGGAGGCAGATTTACATCAACAGTTCCAGAATCTAAAGGTGACAGGCTTGGTCTCACAGTCTGTTTGGATGGGTGGAAGCTTGAGACCACCCATGTTCACTTACCCAAGTATCGTGAGGGATGAGGAGACTATACAGATGCCAGTTGGAGGAGCCCAGCAAGAAGCATCAACTGACAGAGGTATGTTGCAGCCACTGAGGCAATCCCCTCATTTCAAAAAAGGAATTTTGCCTCCTACAGAGAGTATCCCTCCAGGATGGGGATTTTATCCAGGCCAGGGGTGGATTCAGTGCCAATGGCAGCCAGCACCAACACAGCCCTGGTCTGAAGGGGGTTGCCCAGACAACAGACAGCAGCCACATTCCCTCCACCCAACCAGGGAACCAGGCCACATCCATCTTCCTCCTGGCAACCACAAATGCAACCCCAACCTGCAGCGAGGCCACAGGGACCTCTACTCCAGAGAGGCACCACCCAGCCAGGCTTCAGGGGGTCTACCCAGCCTACGTATGCCACCTGGCCGGTTCCTTTTATTCTAGTTCAACCTGCAGGGGCCTGGCAGGTGCCACCTCCCCAACCATGACCCAGGCTGGACCAAATACCCTTTAAGGCTGTATTTGATGGCCGCCATGAACATTTCAATTACTTCCTCACTCGAATCCAATCCCATATAGAACAATTTGGAGATCAATATGCTACAGAGCACAATTTGGTTACGGCCATAACAGATGGTATGAATGAAGGGGATGCTTCAGACTGGGTGGCCCAACTACACAATGAACAAGCCCCTGAATTACACGATGTAAATGGATTTATTTGATTATTAAGACTCAGATTTGAAAATCCAGACAGGGTAGCAGAGAATGAAGAGAAATTAATGGAAATGAGGCAAGGCAAGTAACCCTTGTCAGAATTTATTTGGGACTTTAGAAGGGTTGCAAGCCACCTCATGGACTGGCATGAAAGAATGACTTTACACTACTTTAAAAATGTCATTGATCCAGAAGTAAAGAAGACCTGTGAAATTAGGGGAATCCCAGAGACCTTACAATCATGGTATGCTGCCTCCCTCAGCTTAGATCACAGCATCAACCCACACAGGAAACCCCTTCTGGTGGCCCCACCTAAGAGAATTGTGGCTAGGTGACCGCCGACTGGACCAGCCAAACCTGCTCGTACCCAACCCACCAGGGGGCTGAAATGTTACCGCTGTGGCCAAGCTGGCCATAGAGCAGCAGACTGTCTGGCCCCTGCTCCTATACCATAAGTACCACAGTCAAAGTCTAATCCAGCTGTTAGAGGTCAGAAGAATCAAGGAAGACCTCCAGGCATTGGCGGGTTCGCCAAACACAGCTGGGAAAGCCCCCTCTGCACAGATGGGAGCAACAGACCACCAGACCGGCACCACGTCCCCGAGAACCTGACCTGCGAAGACGACCCAATGGTGAGTGATCCCATCATACCTTTTACAGTCAAGGTCAAGTTAGTGGTACCTAACACGGGGGAGGCCGGGGAGTTAGAAGCTGTCATTGATACTGGGTGTTCTAGATGTCTTATCGGAATCCCTATCGTTGAACAATTGGGAATAAAGACTAACCCACTAAAACGCCCAATCAGATTTGAGCAAGTGGATGGAACTTTAATTGGGGGGACCCCAGACACCTAAATGACAGAATTGATCAAGATGGAATTAGGTCCTCATCGCGAACTCATACACTTCATAGTGGCCCCCAAGTTGTCAGAATCAATCATACTGGGACTTGCTTGGCTAGACAAATGGGCCCCGACCATCAAATGGGAGGATGGATTCAGAAAAATCCTCATTGCACCGGGCCCATTGCCCCCTCTTCTGCCCACTACAAAACCACCAGTCAGCTTGAACCCAGAGCCTGAGCCAGCATCCATAGCGTCCCACCTTCTCCCAGATAACCCCCAGGTACCCGACTAATGCAAAGACTTGGCTGAAGCATTTAGTGAAGAAGAGTGTAATGTTTTACCTCCCCATCGAGCCACTGATTGCGCCATAGAATTAGAGCCTGGGGCGAAATTACCAAAACCAAAGATGTATTCAATGATGCCTGCTGAAATGACTGAATTAAGGAAATACATCGACAGCAATTTGGAATGAGGGTTTATTGAGCCTGCCAAATCAAGATTAGCTGTCCCCGTGTTGTTCAAGGAGAAGAAAGATGGCGGGTTGAGATTGTGTGTTGACTTTAGAGGCGTGAACACCGTATGCATCAAAAACATGTATCCTCTCTCCCTTATGAAGGACTTATTGAACCACCTGTCGAAGGGTAAGGTATTCACCAAGCTAGATCTCAGGGAAGCTTAATACCGGGTCCGCATCAAAGAGGGAGATGAGTGGAAAACAGCTTTTAACTGCCCTCTGGGTAGCTTCCAATTCAAAGTCATGCCTTTCAGACTTCAGGGGGCTTCTGCAGTGTTCATACAGCTCATCAACAAGGTGCTACCCCCGCACCTTTACCGGGGGGGCCTCGTATATCTGGGTGACATCCTTATCTTCAGTGAAACCATGGAAGAACATATTCAATTGGTCCGACAAGTCCTAGAAAAACTTCTAGCCACCAAATTATATGTGAAACTATCAAAATGCGAATTCCATAAAGAGTCGCTGGACTATTTAGGCTACTGAATATCCAACCTGGGGATTGAAATGGACCTTGGAAAGGTGAAAGTGGTGCTGGACTGGCAACCCCCCAGAACCCGAAAGCAACTTCAAAGTTTCTTGGGGTTTGCCAACTTTTATAGACAATTCATTCCATCATTTGCTGAAGTTGCCCTCCTGTTAACAGAGCTATTAAAAATGGGCCCGTCACCCACCAAACCGAAGCTGTGTCAACCCCTGGCTTGGACTATGGACTGTCAGAAAGCTTTCGAGACCTTAAAATGCCTCTTCGCAGCTGAGCCCATCCTCCAATACCCAGACACCACCAAGCTGTTTATTGTCCAAATGAATGCAAGTGATGTAGCAGTGGCAGCTGTTTTGCTGCAAAAAGACTCTCAAAGCTGACTGATGCCTTGCGCTTATGTGTCCAAAAGGTTGACAGACGCAGAGCGAAGGTGGGCAGTCTGGGAGAAAGAAGCGTTTGCTGTACAATGGGCTTTATTGACTTGGAGACATTTTCTAAAAGGAATGCCAGAGGCCTTTGAGGTATGGACTGATCATAAGAACCTCGAGGCTCTAAAGACCCCTAGGAGATTATCACCCAAACAAGTCCACTGGGCCCAATATTTCAAGCGATTCAACTTCAACATTAAGTATATCCCTGGAGGGAAAAACATACTGGTGGACACTCTGTCCAGAATACCTCAGTTTGACAGCAACCGAGAGGAAATAGTACAAGCTTTAATGTCAGAAGCTCAATCAGCATGCCAAGTGACCACTCGAGCCCAAGCCAACCGCAACCCCAAACGCCTGGAAGATAAACTGACCGCAGAATTGAAAACGGCCCTATTGATCCTTGGTTCTTGGACCATCAAATGGAGTTGACAATGAATGATGGACTAGCTTGGAAAGGGACTAAGCTTTATGTACCCACAACCCTAAGACTACTGGTACTAAAGCGTAGCCACAATTCATGGCTGGGAGGCTACTTCAGATTCTTAAAAACCCTACATTTACTGAGAAGATAGTTCTGGTGGCCAAAAATGAAACCTGATGTCGAGGACTATGTAAAAAGTTGCTCAATTTGTGCCACAATGAAACACAGAACTGGAAAAACCCCTGGCCTCCTGCAACAAGTTGCTGAACCAATCCAACCTTGGGAAGAGATCACAATGGACTTCATTGTTGAATTACCTAAGAGTGAAGGGAATACAATTATTTGGACTATAATTGACTTATTCTCTAAACAGGCCCATTTTATAGGCTGCAAAGGACTTCCATCTGCAAAAAAACTTGCAAAGGTGTTCGTGAAACATATCTATAGACTACATGGAGTACCTCATAGAATAATATCAGATAGAGGGGTACAATTTACTGCAAAATTTTGGAGGGAATTCCTGAAATCCATTGGTTCCTCTCAAGGATTATCCTCAGCTTTCCATCCTGCTTGTAATGGAGCAGCAGAGAGGGCTAACACCATGATTGAACAATACATTAGATGCTATGTAAATTATCAACAAGAAAATTGGGCTGAGTTATTACCTTTTGCAGAGGTTGCTTACAATAATGCAGTACATAGCAGCACGGGATTGACTCCATTCCAAATCAACACTGGAATGGATTTTGTCCCAATGCCAGAGTTACCTAGACAACCTCCCACATCCATGTCCCTAACAGAATGGATGAACTCATTAAAGAAAGGGTGGGAAGATACAAAAAAACCTTTGACCGAAGCTGCAAAAAATAATAAAAAACAGGCGGATAAACATAGATCCCTTCAACCGCCTTTTAAAGTAGGAGACAAAGTATATTTGTCAATCAAGTATCTTAGGTTGAAACTGCCCAGTAAAAAGCTGGCCCCAAAATTCTTAGGTCCATTCCCATTTTCAAAGATAATCAATCTGGTCACTGTCCAATTAAGTCTTCCTTGACTATTGGGGAAAATTCATCCAGTGTTCCATTGTAGTTTACTAAAACCAGCTACTACATCAATGATAAGACCACTGACAATTGCTCCCCCTAAACTGTTAACTGTACAGGGGGAAACACATTATGAAATTCAAAAATTTCTCAATTCTAGATTACACTGTGGCCGATTGCAATATTTGGTCTTATGGAAAGGATACCCCCTCTCAGATGCTAGTTGGGTGAAGAGTTGGGATATTCATGCTGATCAATTTGTTAACCAATTCCATGAGGATTTTCCTCACAAACCAAAGGGTCCTCATGGAGGGGGGAGAGGGGTTAAGGACAATGTTTTAACCCCTGTATCTGTTTTGTGTTTTGTTTTCTTTTAGGAAGAGTTCAAGGGGGTATGCCTGTCAGCTTTGAAATTCAGCTGCCAACATAATGGGAAGGGGGTGGAGGAGTTGACAAGTTCAAGATTATTCTGTATGTGGTACTACAGAATTCCAGTTGCAGTTAATTTGTTCTTGTGATTTATGAAGTGTAGAAGTGGGAGGAGAAAAAGGTGGATTTTGTGTAGCGCGCGTGCTGCGTGAAAATTCTTTCACTTTGGGAAATGCCGTAGATGTACCAGATCTGTTCCTAATAAATCAATTGGAGAGAATATGTCTTGGAGTGATTGATATCCTGGATACTTTCTGGATGCCTTACAGCAGCATTATTTATACATTTTACACTGATAATATGCCTGCCTGCCTGCCTGCCTGCCTGCCTGCCTGCCTGCCTGCCTGCCTATCTATCTATCTATCTATCTATCTATCTATCTATCTATCTATCTATCTATCTATCTATTACATTTCTATCCCACCTTTAATTGTAGAACTCAAGGAGAGATAACATAATGCACCTGGTCCCTACTTTCCCCACAATAACAGCCTTGTGAGGTGGGTTGGGTTGAGAGAAAGTGCCTTGCCCAAAGTCACGCAGCCAGATTTCATGGCTAAGGGAGAACTCTAATTCAGTCTCCCCATTTCTAGTTAGCATCTTAACCACTACATCAGGGGTGTCAAACTTGCCCGGGCCAGATGTATCATCCATTGGCCACCCCATCCCGGTTTTAGCAAAGGGGGGGGGGAAGTTACGAGTCACATGATGATAACATGGCAACGTGAGTTTGACACCCCTGCACTACATCAATCTAATGTTGTTTTTTGTGTGTTACATTCAGTGAAGTTTCTCTACAGCGCCTAAACTTTGGGGTGCTGCATAAGACAATAGAAGAATGAATTCTAAGCAGCATAACCCATCTCTAAACACATTGGCTGTACCACTAATAGATGTGTATAACAAAGAAATTCGGTGGATGCAGCCCTTAGGATACCCTTTGTTGTGTTTCTGCTTCTCTCACAACCGTTAAAGACCAAGACATCCGGAGGAAATAAAAAGCAGCAGTTCTAATCAAAAGCTTTTGATGCTGTCTCTCTCTCTCTCTGTGTGTGTGTGTTCCAAATCAATTGTGATCCAGCTCTTTACTTACAGCTCGAACAAAATGTTTTGATAGCTTTCCTGGACTACCCACTTAGAATTCAGGAAGAATTTGTTCTTAATTAAAAAAAAAGCAAGTTAGACATTACCCAGCCTTTGGGAGGGTTAAAAATAATCACCTGCAGTTGAAAATGGGACTTGGGAACTAGGAAGTGCTGTGGCTCGCGCTTTCTGTATAAATAAGTATAGCTTTCACACAGCTTTTGCATATGTGTGGTGACATGTGCTTTAACAGATAATGGTAACATGCTTCTAATAGCAGGGAGGAGATTATTTCTCATAGTGAGGAGAGGGAGGGAGATGAGTGCATTTTCAAGTCTATAACGTGTAAAGCTTTCCCATGCCACAAGGAAGAAAGACGGAAAGGGGGAAATTGTTTTATTTTTAAGTCTCTGAGCTCTTGCTGGCTGTGACATGTCTTGGAACTACTGAAATGTGAGTGAAGCTGTTGAAAAATCTAGTGCCGAAGAGGGAATTCTCCTCTCCATTCGTAAGGTATGTCAGAAAGAAATGCATTTCTTAAGAAAAAGGACTGTTGATTCAGGGCTATGTAGGTTTTTTTTTTTCATTTTTAGATGGGGGGAATCTTAAACATGCTTGCTATCTAATTTAAACTTAAAGTGTTGGTAAAAAGATATTGTTTTTAGATGTTCAGTGCCAGGGTTCAAACTGTAACATAGTTACAGTAAATATATGTCTTTGTGCTGATTTGATCAGTGCAGCATTTAAAAAGAGTAATTTTATCTGTAGGAAAGATGAAACTCAAATGGCTTAGGTTACAGGCTCATCCATTTGAAATGGAAACTTAACAATTTATGCAAAAAGATAATATAAAAGGGATGAATGAGGGGATCCATTTGTTGTGGCTCATGGATATAATTGGCGGCACAGTTTATGGTAACTTGTCTGTGAAAAAAATCACCAGTTTATAAGGAACATATTTGTTCAGTAAATTCGAAAGTACAGTACAGTGGTAGGTAGGCTGGCAAATATTGAATAAGTAGTATGTGGAAGTCTGTCTTTTAACACAGATTACCATTTTCTAAGCAGAAAATGAAATATGTATTTACATATTTATAGACCGGTTGGAAACCAAATCCTTGTGTGATGGTCTTAGTACCAAAGCAGTTGTTTCCTCTTTGCCTTTGAAATATTATTGTGTGTCACAAAGGAGCTAATAAATCCTCAGAGTTTGAATTTCAGTTAAGAACTTCCTGAATTTTTTTTAAAAATACTTGTCTAAAATGTGTTTTCTGCATTGGTTTACTTCTGGAAACACAGTTTCAGAGAGTTTGTACAGCCTATGCTTGTGGAATGTTGGTTCCCTCACTTTCATCTTAGCCTCATTGGGATAACCCAAACTGGATTTATGCACGAGTAAGAGAGATTTAGTATCATACCTGCTGGCATTTTCACAACCGTCAGGCATTAATTGTAACTTGCTACCTGCCATTTCTGCACAGTATACAATATGTGTGCAGTGTTTACCTTCTTTGGATGAATGTTTGCTTAGATACTGTAATACTGGCAGAAACTGAGGGCCAGAGGTCAGGTTTCAGGCAGGGACCTCGCCCCACCCTAATGTCCTCACCCACTATTTTACAGGATAACAGAACTGAAAGGAAGCTTGGAGGTCTTTTAGTCCTACTCCCTGCTCAGGAAATGCCAGACAAACATTTGCCCAATCTCTTCTTAAAAATCTCCAGTGATGGAACACCCCAACCTCTGAAATCAAGCTGTTTCACTGATTAATTATTCTGTCAAGAAATGTCTCCTTAGTTCTAGTTGCTTCTCTCCTTGATTAGTTTCCCTCCATTGCTTCTTGTTCTGCCTTCAGATGCTTTGGGGAATAGGTTGACTGACTACCTCTTCTTTGTGGCAGCCCCTGAGATATTGGAACACTGCTATCACGTCACCCCCAGTCTTCCTTATTTGTTCTGGAAAATCAGCAATGCATATCCACTTTTCCCCACAAAGCAACTTTTAATATTAGGTCTCATCATCCACTTTTTCCCAACACACTAGGTCTTAACTTTATGGTGCCAAATATATTTAGGTGCAGGAGTCTTCCTGGAAGAGTACACTCTTATCAGGTCTTATATTGGCAATAGTGCTAGGTCTTAGTAGGACGGTAAGAGGACTGGAGAAGTTAAAAATTACGGTGTATCACAATCACTGGAACTGAAAACAGGTGAAATGGACTGATAGAAGGACTAGTTCTAGCTGACTGTTCAGTCAGGGTTCATGATATTCTCCCAATAAAACCTTTTCTTGTCTTTTCTTCTGCTTTCTGCTTTGAAAGCAGCTGAATGACAATCCCTGGTAAATGGCTGGAAGAGTTTAGTGTGGTTCCTGGCATTTCTTCAGGTTTCCAAGGCAAGCTGAATATTTAAATTCTATCTGAGAACCCTTAGTAAATATTACTATTAACCTTGGAACTTGGAACTCTCTTGTCCTATCTTCCTCACCCCTGCAGAGCTGGGTTTTTTTTGAGCTTTCCTTTTAATCCGTTGCTTTCAGTAGAGGTATGCTAATATGAGTAAGTTCCACATTGCATGGCAATGACCAAACATAAAATGACAAAGTAAAGTCTTTAATTCAGTTTGCAGACACGCTAAGGACTTTGGAATATTGAGATATGAAGAGCACAGACTTTTTCTGTTAAATTGTGGCTAATAGCCTGCAATCAGTAAACTTGACTGAGCTCATTTTCATTCAGGTGCAACACTGAAAACAGTTTCAGCTTTGCCAATTGTTTTGAATAACAGATGGAGTCTTTCCTTTTCCTTTTTTCTTTTTGCATGAGGTTCAGATCTGTGTTTATTTTGGTAGAGCTAAGGGAAGAAAGCTTGAATTGGAAAAAGACTAAAAAGCCTGTATGAACTAAGGGAGACATTGTTACGGATGAGAATAGAATCATTAAAAGGGGCTAACAAATCCCTATACAGGTCAGTGTGGGAATACAAATTAAAAGCATCCCCAGCAAATTATTGTCTAGTCTCTCCTTCAACACATCCATAACTGACTTCAGAAACTCTTTTTGCCTCTGAATAAGCCAAAAACAGCCTGGAATTTTCTCAAAGAAGATTTCCCCAGACATGGGAATTAGAAATTAACACAGCTGACTCAATCTTAATGTGCTAGGCTAGAATGTTTCAGGTTCCTAATTTATTGATTATAAGCAAGAATCCTAGTGCACATTGCTTTTTCACTACTTATCATTGGCTCCTCCTCCAAGTGGGAGGCACTAAATTAATTAGGACTTTAGGTCTTAAAAAGCATAATTCTATGGCTCACTTTGGACATGGGCTTCATTCTCCTTAAGGCTTGGTGAGTAGAAACAACAGTCCTTAACTTACCGAAATAAGACAGAGTACCTAACTGTGAGGCACAAAGGCAAATATTCTTAAACAATAAATCCAGGAGTAATATGATATTTATTTTATTCTCTGCTGACGTTTCTGAACACAAAAATTTTGGGATCTGCTGTACTTTCAACCTCATTAAGAGTAAATTCTGAGTATTGTTTAGTAGTAGTAGGTAAAGTAGCAAGGTTCCAAATGTTGACTCAGTTTTCTGTGCCAAATAATTCTTGGCTCAGAATTTGCTGTCTTTGTTTTTTTATATAAAAGAGTCTCTCAAGAGGGACTTAATTGATCTTTACTGTATAAAAGTATAAAACTAAAATTTAATTCGAAAACGATATGGCCAAGCGTAGAGGTGAAGTTCCTGTCTTGATACACTCATTTGTTTGAATGCTGGATCATGAAATGTATGTGATTTTGATTAAACTGGCTTAAGCTGTGATACTTCCAAATTCTTATATGATGAACAATGTGGTAAATTTTCCATTGGTATTATGGAAGCTGCCTATAGCTGAGTAATGTAGGAAATACTATGTGATCAGAAAAGGTTTTAAGCTATAGGTCAAGCTTTAGCAACTTTGGGGCTAAACGTATCTTTTCCTACAGATACAGGACCCCCTCTTCATTTTCTTGTGAAAATTGGTGAAAAATAAAGTCCGCCCCTGATTTTTAATGGGAAGCTACATCATCATCTAATTATTCTGCCCATTTGGTTTGGTTGATTGCACTCTAATGCTAGTGAAAAGGGATGAAATTAGAGTATTTTGATCCTATTTTTTTTCTTTTGTTTTTCTTTGTCTTTAGTTGGTTTATCATAATCTATCCAGCCCAGTTTCACTGCTGGGGAAATTGAATCAGCGGTTTACTGTGATGTAGAACAGACAGGATAAAATTTTGGTGTCATTTGAATAAACGAGTGATTAATCAGCTAGAAAATTAGCACTGGGGGATAGTTGTACCCATGCCTCTTTCTCTTTGGGCCCTGCCCACTGTTTGACATTCCATACAAGACTGAATGTGCCTCTTGGCACAAAGGAGTCCTGCAGTCTTTGCTTTGATGAATGGCTGTTCTTTTGTTCCAGGAGTTTCGGTTCTGTAAATCAGTTAGTGAACCTGAACAATGCTGTTGACCTTTATCTGGAGACACTAGCATTTATGATATCCACAAGACTTGGCATAGATAATACTACATTCCTTTCCAATACCACAATGCCCTGGCTCCCTTACAAAGATTGTCAGGGTTTGGTCCAGACTGGATGCAATGTTTTTGTTGTTTACCTTCGTTTCCCTCCACTTCTGACCACACTAAACTAGTGGAAACTTTGTGAGAATAAAATTCAGCTATAGTAGCAGCCTTGAACGTGGATTCTGGGAGGTCCAGGGCCTCTGCTGTTGCTTACAGCTAATGCTTTACAAAAACTAAGCTCATTGAACTAAGCTTTTTGTCTAGTGCAAGGATCTCTGTAGAGGAAGTCCTCCCTTATGACCGCAGTTGAACCCAAAATTTGTATTTCTAAGCAAGGCAGTCATTACATTTTGTCCCATTTTACGACCTTTCTTGCCACAGTTGTTAAGTCAAACACTGCAGTTGTTCGGTTAGTAACACTGCTGTTAAGCAAATCTGGCTTCACCCATTGACTTTGCTTGTAAGAAGGACTCAAAAGGGGATCTCATGATGCCAGAACACTGCAACCATCATAAATATGAATCAGTTGCCAAGCATCCGAAAGTTGAACACTTGGCCATGGGGATGCTGCAGTGGTTGTAAGTGTGAAAAATGGCTGTAAGTGTGAAAAATGGTTGTAACAGTTACAAAATGGTTGTAACAGTCACTAAACAAATGGTTGCAAGTCGAGGATTACCTGTAATGTTTTGCAGCTGTTATTGTTATTTATTGGGTCTTGAGCTGAAGATGATCACAAAGAGGCATGGTGGAATGGTAGCCTTACTGTTATAAGCTTTTTGGTTTTTGTACCCAAGTGTGATGACCATAGTCTCTCAAAATAACCCAAAACCCAAAACATGAATTAAAGTCTGGCAATGCCTTCAACTTAACTGTTTTATTAGTCACAGTTTAAAGTCCCAAAAGTAAATAAGGAGGCAAAAGGAAAACAAGAACAAACTGTAATGGCGAGAGTTCCGAAATCAAACCAAGATAAGTAATCATACATTCCAAGCAGATAACTGGGAAAGTCCTTGGGAAGCATGCCAACAAATATAAACCTCATTCAAAGGAAACACTAACTTTGACTCCAGCAATTCTGAATACACAGTTACAAACTTATATACATAGCTCCCAGCTTAAGCCCTGAGGAGGATCATGGTCCTCTCCTCCCGAGTAGACCATGCTTTTCCCTGATCCTCTCCTCCCTGCGTGCCCTGGGATGGATAGGGGATGGGCCTGGATCCTCTTCTGATTGCTCAGGCAGCCTCTGCCCTTCCCCAGCCTCCTCCACCACCTCTGGAGCCACACTCCCACTCCCTGTTGGTTGTTCCTCCTCTTCCTCGGAGTCAGTCTCCACCAGGGGCATGACACCAAGCTTACTCCCACTTCTAAATATTGACATTTCAATATTGGAAAGGTGAGGAATGATATATTGTTTTTTCTCTCTTCCTCTACTGTAGTCATGGGGTTAATGAGGCATTTAGAAATATACAAATATGAGTCATCCATTAAGAAGATTGCTTCTCTTGGGAAGAGGCAGCAGAATGTTGCTTGAGTATGTGGACAATGTGTTATTCCCACTTTAGGTAGAAGTCAATGACTTGAAACTGCTTTGGTATGCTATGCCTGCTTTTTAAAATTTAATTTAACAGCCTTTATGTATAGCTGCTCAGCTCCTGTCAGATTAATATTATTTAGTTTCCTTGAATGGAGCAAAACAGTGTAAGACCATTTGTAAAACCTGCCATTGTTTTAATTGCCTTGAAGATGTAGTTACGATTGTATGTTTATATTTTATTTTCATTTGAAACCAAATTCATTTATTTTATTAACCTACAGAATTCTGGTCCATAACTCTAATAAAGAATGATGCAGGTAGTCCTCAACTTATGACCACAACTGAGCCCAAAATTTATCTTGCTATATATGAGAAATGTGTTGAGTAAGTTTTGCCTCATTTGATGACTTTTCTTGCCACATTTGTTAAGTGAACCACTGCAGTTGTTAAATTAGTAACAAGTGCTAATTTGTGAAGTGAATCCGGGTTCCCCATTGACTTTGCTTGTCAGAAGGTTACAAATTGCCTTGGGACACAGCAACCACTATAAATGTGAGCCAGTTGCAAGCATCTGAATGTAAATTGGGTGACCATGGGGATGCTGCAATGGTCATAAGTGTGAAAAAGAGTCATAAGTTACTTTTTTCAGTGCCGTTGTAGCTTTGAACCATTACTAAGTGAACTGTTGTAAGCCAAGGACTACTTGTGTTATACTTCTGCTCTTGGCTAGACTGAACCAGATGGCAATGGTGGCTGGAAATACTTTCCCTCCCAACATATGTTAGTATACCAGCTTCATCTTTTTATGGACAGGAATGATCTGTGTATTATCAGTCTTGCCCTATTTATGTTCAGATGCCACACACTCATCTTTAAAATGGATTTTCACTGCAATGACACAGTGCCTTTGAAAAGGATTTGGAGGTATCTAAACTCCTGGGGAGAAAATTTCAGCAGGCATAAAGATATATACATATCCACTTTTTCTTTATCCCAAATCAGATAACTATTGAGAAAATTCAAAGGGAAGAATTTACAAAAGGTTGTTTTTGACTAGGAATCCTAACTATTAACTTATGATCTGATCTGGTTCTAAATCCAGTTCTAAATTCTGAAACTGATCTCTGGTGCTGAATTATTGCTTCAATAAAATTGTATGGAAGACTGCTAACTTCCCTTTAAACTTTCTCAGGCCTCTGAAGAATTGTGGAGACCTTGCTTCATCTCTATCTTCATCACCTCTGGGAAGCTGTGAAATTGTGGAAATGTTATTTCTAGGGAAACGGATTTCTTCAGTTACAATGCAAAGGATGAGCCTGTCAATTATAGACTAATTAGCCTCCTCAACATAACCAGCAAACTTTATGCAAGACACTACTGTGGAAACTCCAGTACTGGCTAGAACAGAGAAGCAATCTGGCTTTAGGGAAGGCCAATCTAATATTGATCAATGGTAGATTGGCCTAGTATTCCATCATCTGATTGAAAAATACTTCTCCCTCAACACAGCTTCCCTATATGCTGCTTTCATAGACTTCAAAACAACTTTTGATTCTATTATATCCCAAGCTAAATTGTGGGAAAAACTAGAAGCCTTCTTGATTGATCAACATCTACTTTTTTAATAGGTGTGCTACATGAAGGGGCTTCACTCAACGTAAGATGGAACTCCTAGGACCATCTGACCAGTGCCATTGGAACTGTGTAAGGCATAAAGCAAGGCTTTATACTGACCCCAGTGTTATTCAGTTTCTGTATTAACTTCATGGTGGGCCATCTTCTCAACATGAACTTTCACACATACCCGAACCAACACTCAGAAGTTGCTGGAAGACATACGCCTCTGTTTTACTCTATACAGACAATGCAGCAATACTTTCAAAAACATCTATTGGCCTTAAAAGAACATTGATAGTGCCAGCACAGTAATTCAAGGAGGCCAGATGATACTCAAATATCAAAAAACCAAAATCATGACATTTACCAAAAAGTCCAAGAACCACTCCTGGAGGATAGATGGCTATAAGGTTGAGCAGGTCTCCTGTTGCAAGTACCTGGGAATAGTCCTTCATTCTGCCAACCATAGGGAACTCCATGGAGAGTACACTGAAAATGTATGCTGAAAATGTCATCCTCAAACTACTGTACTCCTGCCGCATTCAAACTATGTGAAGCTAAGCCAATAACACAACCACCATACTTATTTATTTATTTGTTTTATTTTATTTATGAGACTTATATGCTGCCCTATCTCCCTAAGGACTCAGGGCGGCTTACAAAATAGAAACAGTAATACAAATATACAAATATCAAAAGACTATTAAACCCAGGGTCTCATAAACATTCCAATTAAAACTATGCTAAAACCCCCCCCCATCAGTCCGGGTAGACTAGTTGGAACAGCCATGTCTTTAGGCCACAGCGGAAGGAGCGGAGGTCAGGGGCCACTTGGAGCTCTAGGGGAAGCTGGTTCCATAGGGAGGGTGCTCCCACTGAGAAGGCCCTACTCCTGGGAACTACCAGCCGACATTGCCTAGTCGACGGCACCTGGAGAAGGCCCTGTTGGTGGGAGCGCACGGGACGTCGGGAGACTGTTATTGGCAGCAGGGTCTCCCGCACATACCCTGGTCCAATGCCATGAAGGGCTTTATAGGTCAACACCAGCACCTTGAATCTCAAGGAGCACTTGATGGTGCTCCTGAGCTCCTTCCCCAATTTTGCATCAATAGAACCTGTTCAATCTAAATTTCTAAGAACGGCCCTTCAAGTCCCCAAATGGGTCTCTAATCCCATCCTGAGACTGGAGACAGGCCTCATGAAAGTGGAGTTAGAGTGTGGGTGACATACTCAATTATTAGCTCTGACTATTTTTTTTCACAAAGGAAGGCGAATATACAGGATAATGTTGCCGTATCCAATCTGAGTCAGTCACTGGGACCAGAGATCTTGTCTTCCAAACTTTCGGCCTCATACTGGAGCCCATCTTCAGGGAACTTCTCTCTAGCAGAGTGTGTGTACTGAAGATGGGCTCCAGTCTGAAAGCCCAGAAGACAAAACTGCTGGTTCTGGTAACCAACCCAGATTGGATCCTATCCTCCTGCGCCCCACTTTGGTCTTGCCTCACTAATTATGAGGGATGACTTTCAGTCTGCTTTAAAAAAAACCAGTGGCAAGTAAAATCTTATCCTTGGGCTCCTCTCCAAGTTTTCCATTCAGCATGGGTTATGACGATCAGGCCAAAGCTCTCATTAAACAGTGTGTAACAGACACAGAGCACTAAGTGGACCTAGCCAGGCCTCCAAACTTTATTGCCAATGAATCCAATAGGTACTCTGCCTCCCACCCCTGTGATATACTTAACTAAAAATACCTAACCGCCAGAGACCTTTACCCTGCTACAATGCCATGCTCTCAGCTTTCCTTGAAGGCTGATAACAGGAAAATTCCTTACCCAGAGAGACAATGCCCTTGTAACTCGAGACACGCTGGAGCAACACAGCACGTATTTTTCCAGTGCCTGTATTACACAGAGAGCATCCATACTAGTGTCATCTCATTATTACAACCTAGAGCGCATAGGACAATTCCACAGCTTCCTGTTGCTTGCAAATCCGAATCCTGCTACAACATATAATGTTGCCAGGTTCTGGGCAGCAGTGCATCACTGAGGACCTGTGTCATAAACTAATCTTAACGAGCATCTAATTTGTTTAAGAATTCCTTGCATTGTGATAGATTTAGTCTGCCCTATACTAGTTTTTAAGTTCCCCTGAATCCATATCATTTTCTTACCTCTCTC
Source organism: Naja naja (assembly GCA_009733165.1). Taxonomy (NCBI): domain Eukaryota; kingdom Metazoa; phylum Chordata; class Lepidosauria; order Squamata; family Elapidae; genus Naja; species Naja naja. Next base: position 153,223,902 of record CM019150.1, read on the forward strand.
TTTAGATTTTTAAACACTGTTTTTAAACATTTTTAAAGGGTTTTTTTTTCAGTTGGTTAGCTATTTTTTTCAATCAGACTTTGATCTTTTATACTTTTTTTTAATCCTGCGGACGCCATCCTCCTTACGCTGCTGCATGTGGGTGTTTGCGTAGGTGTATAATATTTTTAGCCTTTTAAAAATTATTGTTTATATTCCACTCTCCTTATGCTGGTCTGTGTCCTTAATAAAGATCTGATTGATATCTACAACAAGAAAAGGGAGTTAGCCTTGAGCTTGTTGCTGCACTGAGTCAGGATTGTATGAGCTCTTCGACAACAACAAATCACCACATGACCATTCTAGGAATTTGCAGGGCAAAGCGAGGGACCTGAAGGAAAACATCTGAAAGCTAGGATAGACAGAATAAGGTTTCTGCAGCTAAAGCTAGCTGTATCTGCCCTTCCAATCTACTTTCAGACTTACAAGATTTTGTTAAAGTAATCTTACAATAAAATAGAGTAGATTGTTCTGAGTGCGCTTCTTGTCTGGATTACCTCGCAACGCAAGGCCGACAAAAAGCCTTCTCCAATCCCAGAACTTTTCAAACTTGTTGCAACCGTAATTCCTTGAATTTTCACCTAATGTAGCAAGTCTGGGAATTCTGGAAAATGTCATTCTAATGCAAGTGGAAGGCTGACTTAGAGAGGTGATATCAATTGCGACTTGGAGAAAATGGGTAAAGAAATAATGGCTCAGTAATGCAGGTAGCCCTCGACTTACTGTAGTTCATTTAGTGACCCTTCAAAGTTATAATGGCACTGACAAAAGTGACTTATGACTGTTTTTCACACTTACTACCACTGCAGCATCCCCATGGTCAAATGCAGAGGCTTGGCAATTGGTTCCTATTTATCATGGTTGCAGTGTCCCAGGATCATATGATCACTTTTGCCACCTTCTGACAAGCAAAATCAACAGGGATGCCAGATTCACTGGACAACCGTGTTACTGGCTTAACAACTGCAGTGATTCACGGAACAACTGTGGCAAGAAATGTCATAAAGTGAGGACAAAATTCACTTAGTAAAAGTTTCGCTTAGCAACAGAAATTTTGGGGTCAATTGTGGTCGTAAGCCGAGGACCTGTAATGGGGTTGAAACCGCAGCAAATTAAAACAGGGCAGCTTCTGTTTACTTTGGTTTTCCACATGGCATGGTTTTCGTGAATACAGCTAGCCCTCGAATTACGACCAAAATCGTCAGGCCAAAATTTCTCTTGCGAAGCGAGACAGATGTTAAGTGAGTTTTGCCCCATTTTAAAACATTTCTTGTCACAGTTGTTAAGTAAACCACTGCAGTGGTTAAGTTACTAGCGCAATTATCTGGCTTCCCCATTGACTTTGCTTGTCAGAAAGTCCCAAAAGGGGATCCCTTGACCCTGGGACCAGTGGTGGGATTCAAATTTTTACTACCGGTTCTGTGGGTGTGGTTTGGTGGATGTGGCTTGGTGGGCATGGCAGTGGAAGGATACTGTAAAATCTCCATTCCCATCCCGCTCCAGGGGGAAGGTTACTGCAAAATCCCATTCCCTGCTCACTCCACTAACCTACTTCCAGTTCTGTTCTCCTGTGTAGAGGAACAAAAAAAGACCTAGCCAATCAGCTGGGACTCGGGAGGCAGAGAATAGATGGGGACGGGGCCAGTGGTATTTGCCGGTTCTTTAAACTACTCAAAATTTCTGCTACTGCTTCTCCAGAACTGGTCAGAACCTTCTGAATACCACCTCTGCTCTGACTGCACAATCATCTTTGACTGGTAGGCAGGCTCCCCTTCCTTCACATAAATCCCGGCATAAAAGTTTCTCCTGGAACGTCTCCCAAGTACCTTTTGCAGGCAGGAAAGTAGGGTCAGCCAAGGAAGTCATACAAGAATGAAGAGCTGGGCAAAGGAAAGCAAAACTGACATCCTCTGCTATTTGCCACCACAAAGTATGCCAAGGAACATTACTATTTTTCTTTTGTAAGCTACATGCACAGCAAGGGAGAAAAATGGAAGTTTTTTCACAGGAAAATGATGGTTTGGGAAAATAGGTAGCAGATTTCAGGCCAGTAGGGCTTTTGAATATAAATCTAAGGCAACATTGGCAATGCCCTGATGTATTATTTACTGTCTGACACATTTTTTTTTATTTTCAGTAGCTGTGGGCATGGCGTATCCCTCCTGCTTCTGCAAACCTTTGTTAGATCTCTAAATATCTCAATGTCGCTTTTGCAAAATTGTACACAGTTCTGGGACTGTCATGAGTTTAGGATGTTATTTTGTGTGTGTGTGTGTGTGTGTGTTAGTTTATGTTACTGTTGATGCTCAATTGGAGTCAGGAAGTGTCCAAGTTGAATTAAATAATAAATAAATAAATAATAAAATGGGATAAAAATGATAAAGAAATAATGAAAGAAATCACAGCCCTCCCCTCCCTCCTCCCTCCCTCCCTCCCTCCCTCCCTCCCTCCCTCCCTCCCTCCTTTCTTTCTTTCTTTCTTTCTTTCTTTCTTTCTTTCTTTCTTTCTTTCTTTCTGATGTATGTAGGATGATCCCAATCAAAGGCTTTACTTCTATCCAATGCAATCTTTCTCAACTTTGGAACTTTAAGTTGCATGGTCTTCAACTCCCAGACTGTTGTCACAGGATCTTCTTCCTTTCTGCCAGCCTGTAAAGCAGTGTTTTTTTAACCTTCTCAACTTGGAGATATATGGACTTCAGTTCTCAGAATTCCTCAGCCAGACGTGCTGCCTGAGGAATTCTGGGTATTGAAGTCCACACATCTTAAAGCTGCCAAGGTTGAGAAACACTGTTCAAATGAAAAGCGAAACTAATAGTTCATATGCGGGATCAGAATTCATGCTTTGTCAAAGGTTGGAACATTATTGCATAATTGGACAAAATCTTACTCACGTTTCCATTTAGCGTTGGAAAACCAGTTAAACTGAATCCATGTCAGGATAATGGATTTTGTTGGATTTTAACTCCTTTTTCATAGCTGGTGCAAAATGGATCTTGTCAGTCATCTCCCTTCACTTCGTTGTATCATATCTTAGCTATGTATTTGATTCCATTATGCATCCATTATGGTACAGTTGTTATGATGCTGTAAAATCTCTTTTCTACTGATTTATTCTTAGTTGGTGAGGGAAGCTGACATCTTTGATAGGTTGTTTTCGGCTTTCATTGTACCTAACGTATATAAAATTCATGAATTGTTCTGACCCAAACCTTGTTCTAAGGAAACAAACACGAAACAGAGATAACAGCAAAACCTTTTAATGATTCTTTACGAATTCCATTCCTTCACAATTAAAAGGCTGTTTCAAACTAATTGTCTCTGATAAGGATGAGCCTTGCCAAGGTTGTTCAAGGCTGCCAAGAATTCTAGATAAAGTTACTAAGTAATATTTGAAACACAAAGAGTCTCCAAACACCAACCAAGATATTCCAAATGTCCACAAGGCTTGAGTACAAAAACTTTGCTTCCTGCAAAGAACTCCGGTTTCTCAGCTGGCTTTTATCTCTTAAGGGAGGGGCCATTACCTTGCAGCCTTACTCCTGAGTCACCCGTGCTGCTGCAGCTGCTCTTTCCTTCGAGCAGCCCTGCGTGCCTGTGCACTGGGCACAGGCTCCTTGGGGGACCTTTCATCACTGCTGCCAGCCTCCACAATCTCCAAAGGCAGCATTCCACTCCCTGATGGTCCTGGCCCCACCCCTTCATCACACAAGAGCTGCTCATCTAAGGCCTCACTCTCCAAGACCTTAGCCGTCCACACCTGCTGCCGGCGAGTCACAACATGAATGTAGCTAGTGCCCAATAAAGAAGCCAAGGAATAATGAAAGAACTATATCAGCTCTTAACATTGTTTTATATTCTAATTGCTCAGCTTTGAAATGTCATTCAATGTAGAAATGCAACAACAGCATTCTCTTACACGATGCCCTAAAATGTTTGGCATTTTAATCTGCTTCATTTCTCAAGATGGTGAGCCAATACTTCTGGGGGACACCCAAGTTGAGAAAAGATGCTTTAAAGATTGTTGGCCTTTGGAAAGTAACACATTTTATGCATAACGAAGGTCTTGATGGTAAACATATTTTCAATACCTGCATCATACTGCCACTCAATTTCCCCCCTCTCTCCTGTTAGTTGTGTTTTATTGCTTCCAAGCAACATAAAATATTCTGCACATTGAAAGCTTTTAAATGGATGAAGCATTAGCATTTGCTGATCTCTTCTAGTCTTTCCCAATATTCTGTGGGGAAATTAATTTTTAAATAAACTTTGTTATAATCTATACACATAATGCTCTTGAAAGATTAGAAAGAAAAACACTGTCTTGCAGTGTTGAAGATAAAACTTCCTGAAACCAATAAAAAAAGAAGTTTGCTTTATTATACATTAAGGACTCAGATTTTTAGACAAACAGGTTTCAAAGGTTAAAATTGCTTTAGCTCATATTAAGGACTTAGAGTTTTAGACTAACAGGTTTCAAAGTGTAAGTTCTTAGTCAAACCCTGATTTTTTTCAAAAAGGAGGCTACTGTTTTAACATTAAGAGTTATACTACTTAGATTCTCACTCAGGCAGCATGCTGAATATTTTTATATACTTTAGCTGTAAAGTAAAGCAGGTTTGATCCTGGCCAATCCCTGGGAAAAATCATAAAAGATATGTGCATATGGAGAAAGAATGTACAATAATGTTACAAATAAAGAATGTCAGTGGACAATTCTAATTTAGTTCTATTTTCTGATAAGAAATCTACTATTTTCAATCATAAATGCCTTGATTAGATAATAAAAAAACTTAGTGGCAGCCAACTAGTTAATCCTGGTTGTATATTATATACGACCGCATCAAGTCATGTCATTCTGCTGATGGAACAGCATTTATCAGCAAAACAAAGAGTCATTTATACATTGATGCGCACGAGATATCTTAAGACGTTCAACGACGCCAGAGACCAACAGGATAAAATAATAGCTTTCTGCTAAGCAGAATGGACAGAAGTGCTGATGCTACTGTAGATAAGTGCTGAGAGCCTACAAAATGAAGCCATGGTGAGTCTCCTGCTTATTTCACTGGAAGCTGACGCCATGTTCTCTTTGAAGGTATCTTTATACTGATTAAGAATTCTCAGGACACAATTGTGTCTTATGTCATATACTCCCTGTACCACAATATTCCTAGAAATAGAGTTTCACAATGTTCTGATTCTAACTCGCTGTTTATTTTAAATTAGGAAGAACAAACATCATGTAATGAAGAGTGAACTGGGATGGCTGGTTCAATAATTTCATCCAGATCATTCTGTTCTCCCTTTACTCATGAGCCTATGGATTATCTCTGTATGGTTGCCCCCCAAAAATAAAAAAGGTGACATCAAGACCCCCCAAAATAAAAAAGGTGACATCAAGACTTGATGTCATCAGGAGTCATGGCTGGCTTAAGAGAAATGTTACTTTTATGTGTATATTAATAAAACATTAGCAAATATGCACATGACTTTACAGGGCCAGGAAGAAAGCCTGAAGAAGACAGGAAGAATATGGATGGATGAATGGATCAAATGGAAAATAAATTATCAACCCAAATAAATAAAACCTTTGAGATGTTGGTGTACTGTTGTTGCTTCACTGATAAGAATAGCTGCAGCAGTTATAGTAGTTTGTGGATTGTGAATTTGCTAAAAGATGTTGCCAAAATTTCTGGTAATGTTTGAAAGGGATAGTTTATCGTGTAAAAGAGTTATTATTGTACTCAGTTAGAGGAAGACAATTACTTTTATAGAAAGAGATTCTGCAATCCAATGAGCCTTCATTGTGTAATTTCATTTGAAAGTGGGCACAATTGTTAGTTTTTTGTGCAAAAAGATTAATATCTGGTAATATATGCATATACAAAGTTTAAATGGCTGATTGATACAACACAAACATCAATTATTGTTCTTTGGTGCTTTGATGAATAGCGAGAGACCTGTTGCACAGATTGCATTTTGTTAATATGAAAAGGCCTATGTGCATGAATATCATACTCGGATAAAGGTGATGTGCCAAGTTCCTACTTTGCAGAAAGTTTAAAAGCAATATATGTTCCAGCTTCCAGTATTCACGAAGGAAAAATATAATGGGTGAAAACAAAGCAGCTAAGCTATTGGTTAAAACACATTTAATCAAAGTGTCTGTAAGCAGAAAACATTTACATGTTTCTGCTTTATAGCAGCATTTTTCTGTCTGGGTACTTTCCTAGACTCTTGTCTGTAACTAGCAGGCTTGAAAAACCTTGTGGAACTTCAAAGTTGGTTTGCTATTGCAGTACACAAGTTTGCTGGCAAGTCAGACATATGAATTATTTAATTTGATTAGGTTTGCAAATGTTTATGAGGTCTTTAGGCCCCTTCTCATAAAATATATGCTTCTATAAACTCACCGTGTACAGCGTATACAGTAAAGCAGCAGCATTAATAGAGTTCATGCCAAGATACTAACATTTCAGTAAACTAGGCTTTTTCATTCTGGTACTTGGCAAAGCATTTGGATTTGCAGCCCACCAAAACTCCCAACTGGTATTGCCAAAATATTTGCTGCGTATTATACAGTATTTATGTATTTATGCTTCTTTATAATTTGGATTTATAAGGCTGCCCCAACTCGAAACTGATTAGGAGGAATGGAAATTAAAAACTTGAGATCTTTTTATGCTAAAAAAATCAGACAAAATGAACCCAAAGTAAACTCACATATCAGGAAACACATATCACAAAACAAATAATATGTAACAAATTGACATATTGTGACCTGCTCCATTGTTTGTGGAAAAAAAGGTTTTTAAAGACCTTTTGAAGGCTGGAAGGTTTTATGCACTCTGAATTCTGGGGAGGAGCCATTTTAAAGGACAGGAGCCACGATAGAATAAACTGTTTACCGCAACTAACACTTAATTGTCAGGACATAAAGATACCCACTCCGTCAGATTTTACAGGGCTGGCAGAAATGTCAGAAGAAAAATTGACTCACAGAATGCCAGGGTCTTTGCTATGAAAAGGTATATAGTTTATTCCCAGCACTTATTGGTATAGATATAGAATATATTGGTAACCAATGCAGATTGTGTAACAGAGATGTTACACGAGTGCACCAAGATGCAGGCACAACTGCTTTTGCCCCTGCATTTTGACCAGCCTTACTTCCAAATGGTCTTCAAGACCAGTCCTATGTACAGCGTATTGCAGTAGTCCACACATGAAACAGGGCTTCTACTCAGAAGTCTGCAGATGCAATCACCATGGAGAAGAATTGACACTTTTCCACTCTCATCACCAGTGTGTAGGCTGAGACCTGAACTCTTAACAGTACTTGGTGGTGTCCTCTTTGAGTTTTATGCCAACATCTCTTCAGGCACTTCATTTCCCTCAAATTCCTCAGTAAACCAAACATTTATTTTTGATTAGCAACTGGAGAGAAATTGTGCTATTTTATCAAGTGTTCTGGCCATATTACATAGGTCACCCAAACATAAGGCAAACTGTTTACCAGACTGGATAATCTGGATCTTTCTGGGAAGTGCTTCAATAGATCTACAGGTTGAAGATGTGGTTCCTTAGGGGTTTATGGTCTGGGATGGATGCCAACTGGACAGAGTCCATAGCGGATCTGCAGAATTTGTACACAGGAAAGTGTCACATTGATAAATTAAAAGTCATTGTAGGCCACAAAGGGATACCTGGTATATTTGGCAGCTGATGGAATGACAGCAATGTTGGAGCTGGTGGTGGCACTGTGGCCTGGAAGCTTTGTAGGTTCTTGACAGTGCATCTTTTGGGGCAGCAATGGTGAATTTATTAACTTTTTAAAAATGTCTGTGGACTGTGCAGGTCTACTTGGAAAGCTACATATTGGCAATATATATATATTTGAAAAACCTTTATTAAACATTAAAACATTAAAAAAAGAATAAATACAAAATACAATACAACTCATTAAAACGAAAAACACTATAAACATTACAAATAATTTTGACAGTGCTTATATATCAGTTATTGTTCCAATACATGTTTCATATTCCTGGTTATTTCTCATACATTAACCTCTTTAAACTATTCCTTCCTTATTTATTTACTCGCTTATTTCTATCATTTATGGTAAATTTATATTATTGATTTATCTGAATGTGTTTTCTTCACCTGAATTGATGAAGGCTGCTGTAGAATGAGGGGGAAATGTACTTGTGTTATCTTGCACTAAATATTCAAGGTTTTGGTAACATCTTATAAAGCCCTATATGGCTTGGGTCCGGGGTACTTGCAAGAACGTCTCCTTCCACTGACAAATACCAATTGCCCTGTGCGCTCCCACAGACAGGGCCTCCTGGGGATACCGTCAGCTAAACAGTGTAGGCTGGCGGCCCCTAGGGGTAGGACCTTCTCTGTGGGGGTGCCCACCCTCTGGAATCAACTACCCCTTGAGTTGCGTTTGGCCCCTGGTCTCTGCTCCTTCCGCCGTGACCTCAAAACATGGCTATTTTTGCACTCCGGCCTGGACTGACAGGGGATCGGGGTTTTTTATTCGATTGTTTATTTGGCATAATTTAATATCTTTTTAATTTCTTTTAACTTTTGTACTTTCTGTCTTTTATGTACGCCGCCCTGAGTCCTTCGGGAGAGGGGGCGGCTTATAAGTCCAAATAAAACAAACAAACAAACAAACAAATATAAGTGGGTTAGCCCTATCATATCATTTGACAGTCTATATTGATGAGTAAAAGAACAGGTGGAAAGATGGAGCTGTGGAAGACGTTGCTTATACATTGCTTAAAATTCCATGATGTTAAATTTTAGCTTGCAAAATAATTCTCCTTGGCACATTCTGATTTATATCTTGTAGTATTGCCGGGTGTATTTAAATTGATGTCCTCTGCTACTGAAATCTGCTTCAGCACCATGACAACCGGAGTAGCAGAAGTTGGGGAATTGCCCTTGGAGTCTTTGGTGACTTGCAAGCTGTGCTTATCTGAATATTCACTGGATAAGATGACCGCTCTTCAGGATTGCAACTGCATCTTTTGTACCTCGGTAAGTATGGACAGCAATGTGTCTATTGTTGAAAGAAAAGAATGAGCTGAAAAACAACTTTGTGATGTTAACTAACAGATTACCTCACTAATTAAGAATGATATTTTCAATATTGTATTCTAGAGCAGGATAGACAACATAATAGTCATGGTTGCCAGTGACCTTGTGCACCAAGTTCTAAACTGGCTCCCTTCATCTTCTTTTATTTATTTTTAGATACTTCTTTTTTTTCAGATACCTTAATTTAAAAAAAAATAGGGAGAAAAGTGGCATCTGCAAAAGCCCTGACCTTTCCCATCAGTAATAAATATACAGCCGGTATTTTTTTCTGATTTTTATAATGCTTTATTACATTGAACCAGGGGTGGGATTCAAATTTTTTAACATCCAGTTCTGTGGGCGTGGCTTAGTTGGTAGGCTTGGCTTGGTGGTCATGTGACCGGTGGACGTGGCTTGGTGGTCATGTTATTGGCTGGGCATGGCCAACTCAATATCACTCACATTGAGGCACGCATCTCATCGCCTGGCCCCTCATGACTGTGGGGATGTTGCAACACTCGTAAGTGTGAAAAATGGTCATAAGTCACTTTTTTCAGTGCCATTGTAACTTTGAATGGTCACTCCACACAAGCAAAGTACCAGCAAAGGAGGAAAAAAAAACTCCAGAGAAGTTCCAGAGACAGGAAGTCTAGTCCTGCCAAGAATGCAATAAGGGTTAATGGAGAGGCAGTTTCTGCAAGCAACACCAGAATGTTTCCTTCCTGCCTTCCTTACAGGATTAGGCCAGTAATTTCTTCTAACAACCGGTTCTCCGAACTGCTTAGAATGTTAACAACCAGTTCTAGTGAATAGGTGCGAACTGGTAGAATCCCACCCCTGCATTGAACCCTGTAGGCTCAGGGCTGTCTGTTCTAATTACAGCATTCTGGTACCTCTGCAACAGAGCATTCCTGACCTTTTGCCGACTTCTTATAGATACAACTAAAATCCAGCCCTACAGATCATGTGCTTGTCTGCCAAGCTGCAGGTCCTTTTTTTTATTCCTACTAACCCAGCGAAAGGACGGAGAAAAATCATGTAAAGGATTGTAAAACTCTGCCAATCTATCTGTCAATAGGAACAACTTTCAGAAAACAGAACAGGTCCAAATGTGGTGTGTCAGAAGAAATCAATGGGAAAAAAAAGATTGACTTTGAAAATCAGCAAAGTTTGGACTGAGGTGAAAAAAAGTATAGAAGTATAGAAAAAAAAGAGAATCCTTATAGGATGGGCAGTGATGGAAGTGACTCAGAATGATAGCTCCTGCTCCATTCTAAACCCTTATCTGGCTGCTGATCACAGACCGTATCCACCTCCCTCCACTTGTGCTTCTTAGTGTGCATATGTGCACAAAAGCACACAGATGCAAGTGGAATAGAGAGGCATAGATGAGGTGTCAGGCATTGCTTTGTTACACATAAGAAAATACAGATGGTTCCTATGGCAGGGATGGCTATGGCAAATTAGATTAGAAAGAACTTCAGAAATTATACTCTTCATGCTTTACTTATCTAATTTTGGAATTTAGGTCTTTAATCAAAATTCTGCAATAGTGGTAGGAGTAAGGAATTAATAGTGTTCAGATTTATTTTTTATCAGATGTGAAAAAATGTTTTTCACTCAGCTATCATATCAATATGAGTAAAGTAAAATTCAGATTCCAATATCCGATCAAAGGACCCAAACATGTGAATGAAAAGTGCAGTTTAATGGATATATATGCATGTGACTGGCACAGCATATACATCTGAGTGAATATTTAAATAATAAATATTTTGAGTGCTGAGACTCTTTGTGAATTAAGCCAGAAAAGGCTGCCAATAGTTGTGATCTAGTGAAGAAACCAATGTTCATACTTTTGATGTATAACAACAAATTCTTGAAAACCAGGTTGTATAATTATAGAATTTTTTATAAGGTATTAATTTGGGTCAAGTTGCTCTTTATTAATTTTACAATTTTTTGGGTATAAAATTGTCTAGAGAGTAGTAAAAAAAGGGCTAAATATTGCACTACTCATTTTAAAGCAAACACATGCACATTAAGGAATGCAGAATTACAAAACCTTGAAGCCTTAACAATGGCCTCCTAGTAATCTTATTTGCCAGGAACAGTAAACAGATTGTAGCAACTGAAGTTCAGTGACATAGACTTCATATTTCACAAAATGTTTGTGGCTTACAAGACCTCTTACAATATTGGTGTGAACTCTTAACAAATTCGTTTGGGGTGATTTTGATAATGTAAACTTTATTTTGAAACCTTTTGTTATGTATGCAGAGTTTGAATTGATTGGTTGTTCTTGTAAAGTGTTTGAAATCACTGGTTAAAAAGTGCGGGAAAACCCTGCACTCTGATTGGCTGTCAGCCGAGGCAGCCGGCTATATATAGCTGCCTCGGCTAAGCCAAATCAGGTCCGTTCTGAGCTGAAGTCACAATAAAACTTAAGAGCTGAAGCACTCCGTGTCTGCCTCTTCATGCAAACATAACACTGGCGACGAGGATGGGATTCTCCTGAAGAAGAAGGCGATGCGGAACAGAAGAAGAGCAAAATGGCTGCGCTGAACAAACCCCCCCAGCCCCGTTCGATCAGACGGCAGAAGACTGGGAGTCGTATGCAGATCATTTCCAAATGTATCTGGAGGGAAATGATCTGGCCGCCATTTCCGAGCAGTGGAAGAGGGCGGTCTTTCTTACGTACTGTGGTCCGGCGGTTTTCAAGATGGCGAAGGCACTCTTAGGAGCAGCAGACGTGAAGGTAATGGCTTGGCCTGATCTGGAAAGATTGTTAAGAGCCCATTACGTGCCACAAGTATCGTGCCTCATTAAGAGACACGAGTTTTATCATTGTGATCAAGGGGAAAACGAAAGCGTAAACGACTTCATGGCAAGTTTAAGAGACATTGGGGGTGCGTCGAATTCAGCAGTTTAGAGGAGGCCATGCGACCGTTCAGATTGGGCCTTAAAGACAAGGTGTTACAGAGCAAGTTAATAATGAAACCTAAGATCACGCTGAAAGAAGCCATAGAAGAAGCATCTTCAGCAGAAGCTACCAAGTCCTCAGCAGCAGCCATGAGGAAGATGAACAGGGCAATGAGCCATTCTGATGGGGAAAAGTCCACCACAAATCATTGTAGGAACTAGATTCTGAGTCAGATTGCAGTGAGGTGGAGGAAGGAATTTATAGACTCAGAATGGAGCGGAAAAAGAAAGACCTGGGAAGAAAGAGTCAAGATTTCTACTGCAGAGGTTGTGGGGAAGCCACCCCGCACTGAATGCAAGTTTCTAGACACCATTTGCCTCCGTTGTGAAAAAAGAGGGCACCTAGCAAGGGTCTTCAAATCATCCAGAACTCCACCAAACAGAAGGAAGTTTGCTGCAAACAAAGACAAAGAATTCAAGCCAAACAACCTCAGTGAGAAAATAAGGGCAGCACAGAAGCAATTGGGAAGAATGAAACTCATCAGACAGTAACTATTGGCCATTCATCTTCTTTAAAGAACAGAAAAGTGCATGTCAAGGTACTTATTGAAGGAAGGCCTTGCCAAATGGAAGTGGACTCAGGCTCATACCTATCTATGGTGTCATGGGACACTATTCAAAGACTGTTACCAGATATTCAGAAGACTCACTTCAAGAAGCAGGCATTGACTCTTAAAGACTACCAAGGGAACAAGATCCAGTAGTTGGAACAAGAAATTCAGCGTGAAGTTCAAAGGCCACACCAAAGCGTCTACCCCTGACCATCGTTGACAAGGATCGCCCAAGTTTGCTGGGACTGGAATGGTTCAACCCCCTGGGCATCGAGGTGACTGGCATCAATCTGGTGGTTCAGGCTGTTAATTGCCTGCACTTAAGTTCCAGCTGCCTACAACTGCTGTAGGCTCAAATCCCACCAGGCTCAAGGTTGACTCAGCCTTCCATCCTCTCGGGGTAGGTAAATTGAGGACCCAAGGTTGTTGGGGCAATTAGCTGACCTTGTAAAAATGCCACTTAGTAATAAGCAGGCATATACAATGGAATGAAGGCTATTGCTGAGCACACTGGGTTGTATCCCAAAATTGTAAGCAGCCTGAGTCTCGGGAGAAGGCTGCATATAAATGTAATTAAAAAAAAAATCCGTGAGCAACACTGAGTGGGAAGAGGCCTTGAAGTCTGAATTTCCAGAGGTCTTCAGCAGCGGATTAGGCAAGTACTTGGGGACCCCTATCACCTTTAACCTAGATCCCAAGGTACAACCAATCCGTTAAAACCCAGAAGGGTTCCATTTGCCTTAAAGGAAAAAATTGATGCACAATTAGATAAACTAATAGCTCAAGGGTTTTAGAGCCCACTGACCACTCCAGGTGGGAGACACCCATAGTCACACCAGTCAAGGCTGATGGGTCTGTGAAATCTCTTGAGATTACAAGGGGACATTGAACCATGCTACAACAGGCGCATATCCAGTTCAGTAGTGCATCATTTATTACATTCTCTTGGCGGGGCACAGTTTTCGCCAAATGGACCTGGTCCAGGCATATCAACAGTTAACAGTTGATGATGCAACTGCAGAAGCCAAACCATTGTAACCCATAGAGGTGCTTTCAAATGCAAAGGTTGCAATTTGGAGTAAGCGTGGCACCAGGCATCTTCCAAAGCCTTATGGAAAGGATGCTACAAGGGTTGCTAGGGTGGTGCCCTATTTTGATGATGTTTTAATCTCTGCTGAAAATGACACTCAGTTACACGAGAAACTCAGAGAAGTCTTAACCAGATTCAAAAAAGCGGGGTTAAAAGTCAAAGAAGAAAAATGCACACTTAGAACTGACAAAGTGGAGTTCTTGGGTTACATGATTGATAAACATGGCATCCACCCCACAGAAGCCAAAGTTCAGGCAATCAAGGAAGCCCCCAGGCCAAAATGCAAAACAGACTTGCAAGCATTTCTGGGACTCATTAACTTGTATCACATGTTTCTACCTCAGAAGGCAACCATTGCAGAACCCCTACATAGATTACTAGACAAAAAATCTGCATGGGTCTGGGGCAGAAAGGAACAAGCTGCATTTAACAATATTTATTTATTTATTTATTTATTATTTGAACTTATATGCCGCCCCATCTCCGAAGACTGGAGTGCTTACAACTAAAAGCAAAGAACAATAAATACATTAAAAACAATTAAATCAAATTATAAGCCCAAATATTTATAAAATGAGTTAAAAATTTAAAATAACCCTCCCCAAAGGGTCACAGCCGGGTTGGTCAAATAACCAGGTCTTCAACTTCATGGCGGAAGGTCGGAGGAGTCAGGGGCCAGGCGGAGCTCAAAGGCAGTTGATTCCAGAGGTCAGGGCAGCAACAGAAAAGGCTCGTCGTCGAGGAACCGCCAGCCGGCATTGGCCCGCCGAACCCGAGGAGTCCTTGCCTATGAGCTCGAACAGAGGCGTCGGTGTTTGACATCGGAAGAAGCTCCTTAAATATTGAGGACCCATGTGAAGGACTTTGTATGTTAACACTAAAACCTTGATCTCACCGGGCGCAACCGGCAACCAATGCAGGCAGCGCGGGGGGGTCACATGGAGAACCGGTAACTCCATCACCACCAGCGCCCGCCGCATTGCACCAGCTGCAATCTCGGATGGTATGCAAGGGCAGTCCCAAATAGAAGGCGTTGCAGTAGTCAAGCCTGGAGGTAACAAGGGCATGAGTGATCGTCGCAGGGCGTCGATCCAGAAAAAGCGGATTGTGAACAAAGCGGAGCTGGGCAAAGGCCCCCTGGCAGCGGCCCCCACCTGCTCCTCCAGCGGGCCGTACATCCAGGACCCCCAGATTCGCGCCCTATCCACAGGGGGCAGCACCTCTCCCCTATGGCCAAAGATGGATAATCTTGACTGGGTGGGGAGCCGTATGCACCCACTCAGTCTTGGCGGGTTGTCGAAGCATGTTTCCGCTCATCCAGTTCCGTACGCATCCAGACACGGGTCATCAGGGAGAGGCATCACTGATCTGGCCTGGGGTGGAAATGTACAGCTGAGTATCATCAGCGTACTGATGGAATTTCACCCGAAACCACGGATGATCTCACCCAGCGGCTTCATGTAGATGTTAAACAAAAGGAAAGGACCGACCCTGAGGGACCCCACAGTGAGGGCCCTAGGGGCACTGACCCCCTGCCACCACCGATTGCACCGCCCGAGAGGTAGGAGGAGAACCACCGAAGAGCGGTGCCCCCACTCCCAACCCCAAGGCGACGCAAAGGATACCATGGTCGATGATGGTATCAGCCAGCTGAGAGGTCTAATAGGACCAGGACAGAGAGAAAAACCCTATCCGAGCCCTCCAGAGATCATCCATCAGCAGCGACCAATGCCGTCTCCGTGCTATACCCAGGTCGGAAGCCCGATTGATCTGGATCTAGGTAGTCCGCTTCATCCAGGCGGAACCTGTTGAGCCACCACACTCTCAACAACAACTTGGCCAGCGAAGGTTGGAGACTGGGAGGATTGTCTAACACAGTGGGTCCAGGGCAGGCTTCTTCAGGAGGGGCCTCACCACCGCTCTTTCAAGCGTGGGAAGAACACCCTCCCTTAAAGAAGCGTTGATAACTGCCGGAGCCAACCGCAGTGGCCTCCCTGGCGGCATAAGCCAGCCAGGAGGGACAGGTCCAATAAACATGTGGTGGAACTCATACGCCGCATAATCCTGTCCACTTCATCCTCGGAAACTGGATCGAACTCATCCCAAATAACCAGACTCCCTGCACCCCTTCCTCAGACCACTGCAAATCGGAGGACAACCCGTCCGAATCTGAGCAATCTTATCCGACAGATATTGAACAAATTCCTCGGCCCTACCCTTGAGTCCGGCCCCCCCTCTGGCTGAAGGAGAGCAGTAACCCGAACAAGGCGGCGGGCGTTATCTGCGGGCAGCTATGAGGAGTGGAGAATAGATCTTCTCGCCTCTCATAGCTACCAGGTAAGTCCTAATAAAGGCTCTCAGCTGGGCTGGAGTGGGATTGGAGGCGGGTAAACCTCCACCTGCTCTCTAAACCCCTTGATGGCTTCATCTCCCGGAGCTCCTCAGTATACCAAGGGAGACAGCGAGATCCCACGGCGCACAAGGGGCATGGGGACACAGCCTGTGAGGCCTCCGGCAGCCCCCGTTGCCAGGCTATTGCCAGATCTCGGCAGAGCTGTGAGCAGGGGAAGAAGGAAAGAACCAGTTCTGCCTGGAACCTCTCAGGGTCCATTAGGCGTGGGGTAGGAACCATCTAGGTGGCTCCTCATCCCAGCAGTGAGGCTGGCCTGTTGGAAGACCAGCCTTAGGAGATAGTGATCAGACCATGGAACAGGCAGTCATAATAGCGACCTGCCCTCTGTCACTCACACTGCTCAGAGATAAAACTAGGTCAAGAGTATTTCCCCTCCATGAGTAGGACCTTGAATCAACTGGGTCAGGCCCATGGCCTCCATAGAAGCCATGAATTCTGGGCCACCCGAGCCCCCCAAGGAA